>BDSI01000105.1:0-464866 GCA_003117195.1 Eudorina sp. 2006-703-Eu-15 | reverse complement strand
CATGCATTCAGACAACCGATCCTTGCTAGCTAGCTAGCGCGCGCGTGCAGCCAAGCAAAGCGTCCGGGGACATCCCTGCTGAATGGCGGTCATGTCAGCTACGTACACGTTGACAAAAATACCCGCCCAAATCCCTACATCATCCGCGTGAGCATGCAGAGGAGGCGAGCAGCAGGGGTGCGTGTTGAGCTGTATGTAAGACAGATAGATGGCCTAGCTACCTGCAAGCTTTCGAGGCCCCCCCTCGCTCGCACGTGTTGGAGCCAGCTAGGATGTAAACCTTATCTCCCAATAATGCAAGCAAAGCCTGCACGAGCACAAAACATATCGTTTATAATTCGCAGCAGGGCAGATATATAGGGCGCTAGCGTTACAACACACACGCTTAAACACAGCAACTGAAGAGTTGACATGGAAAAGTGCCCTACAATTATGATCAACAACAGTAAGATCCTCCGCATCAACAGTAGTAAAAGTAGGGAGGCCTGCATGACCTCTTCCAACCCCACTCGAAAATGATATATTGAAGTCTAAGAAATAGAAATCTTGCCACTGCATGGATGACCATACGTGCACGGCAAATTTTGTCGCAAGAAAATAAGTGCAGTACGTGATATACATCACTGGAAATCTCATATCAGGATTTGCCATGGGAAAATTATATTTCTTCATTGCGTGCTACAACAGCTTACTACGAATACCCTTGATGACGAGTTCCCTCGAATACCTCTGAAGTACGCCAGTGGAATGGACCGAAGCATTATCATAACCAACAATAAATCCCCTAACTTAATTTGTGCATTTAACGAACAAACTGCTACAGTCGTGCCTGGACTACATCCATTGAATTCTTGTCAAATATGCATCGGTGTCCAACGGTTACCGAAACAACACGCATTATGCACAAGGCCACAAGCCACGGATTTAGGCAACAGAAATTGCAATCCACAAAAGGAATGAGTTCAATTATAAATTGTTCAGTCCACATAATAGTTTTCGAAACATTGCACTCGAAGGCCTGAGTCGTGTTTTCTTTCTCAGCACATACCTCGTTTACAGGAAAGAACAAAAGACCGCTTTCCCTATGGCACGGCGGACGCTGCGCAGAGGCCGGTGGGCTACATGGTTGGGAGTTGCTCCTGTATTACTTCAAATTGCACGATGTTAGTTTCATTCAGTGCTCCATAGCAAACCAGCGGTAATGAACGCGCACTGCAGGCATCGACGACCAAGCAACAGCGTCGAAAAGCAGGCGACAGCGTTGCGGACATGCATTCACCTCAAAAACTCCGCTGACATGACGATGCGCCGACGTGGTCGGCGCGACCCCTCCTCAGGCTGGGCGCGTGCCTGCCCTCCGCGCGCTCGTCCTGGGTTTCCTTGGTCGTCATGTGGAATCATTGTATCCCTGGGATCCACTTGGCGCCACTTCCAGCTGATATCAAGGCGTGTATACTGTGTGTGGCCAGGTGGGAGCCCATTCAGTACGCTGGACTGGGCATTCGGGAGAAAGGCCAGGGGGCCACAGCGCTCCATGCTCTTTGGATGATCTGCACGGAAAGCTGACGCGTGTTGCATTTCTTTCCCTTGCTTCCCCAACCTACCCGCTGGCTTCGTATCGGTAGGCGCCGCGGCGTGCTGAGTAACCGGGTGCTTCTGGCGCTGGCGGATGAGGATTGGACCCTCATGGACCTAGCGGGAGCCACATCACTGACTGAGCGGGCGCTGAGGCAGGTCAGCGGACGGGGCGTGTGGACTTCAAAGACTGAAGAGACGGGAAACCACCGCCTCTGAGCTACCTGTTCGTCCGCTGGCAACCTGCCATCGGGGGTCCTTGCTCCCATTCCCCCCATCCCTCGCTCATTACACGCCTCCCGTTCACCCCGTCCAGGCTTCCTGCGTTGCCCCCACCTACGCGCCCTGGACCTCAGCGGCCTGGCGGCCACCACGCCGGCGCTGCTCCGCGACCTGCCAGCCCTGTGTCCCTCCCTGGAGCTGCTGGCTTTTGGGGGCTGCAAGACCCAGGAGGCGGCGATGCTTGAGGTGCGCGCGCTTTCTACCTCGAGCGCAACTCGCGTTTGACGTCATCAGGCCTCGACGTGATCACGACCAAAAGAGAGGGTTGTGGGCGATCTGCCGCCGCCCGCGTGCTGCGGGCGCTACTTTGGGTCGAGCTCACGCCGGTGTGCTGCCCTGCCATGTGCAGGTGCTTCCAGAGCTGATCCACACACACGAGTGCGGGAGCAGCAGGACGAGGCCGTGTACGACAGCTGGAGGATGCGGTAACCGGTAGGTGGCGGCTGGCGGCCGGGAGCAGGCCGTCTAAAAGGACTGGGCCGGACGGTGGAGTGAAGGGCTTTGCTTACGGCATCTGCACCTGTCATTGGGCTGACATGATGTGGCTGAACGCCGCCTCGACTTCCGCTTCCTGCGTGCTCGAGGCTGTCTGGCTGCCGTCGCTGTGCATCACGAGGTCATTTCCTGCTTTCCCATCAGGTGAGGGCACTCCGGTCCCGGACACCGGGATACCTTGCGGCCTGCAGCGCCTCAAGGTGCTGGTGTGGCCGCACGCGCCGCCGCTGGTGGGCCACATCGTGCAGAGCGTCAACCCCCGCGTGGCCGTCGCCGAGTCGCTGCCGCCGCCACGTCAGGCGAGTACGGCGGCGCGGGACCCAGAATGTACGATGACATTGTTCACCGACAGCCGGCGGCGGCAGGAGCAGCAGCACCACCGCGTCGACGGACTCCACTGTGAGTACAGCTGCGCGCGCAGGCCGGGGCCTACATCAGAATCTGGACCTGTGTGGAAACCTGCAAATGGGTCCCATCAGAGCATCCAGGTGATTCGGGTGCGGAGGTCCGACGGTGACTCTGCAGGCGCTTCAAAGAGGTCAGTGTCTGCCACCGCCTCACGACAACATCAGACGTCTCCGAAGGGGCAATGCGGACAGAGCGTTGTCGGTCGATACACCGCTCCCCATCTGCGGCAGCAGCAGCAGCTATCGGGACGATCTTCGGAGCCCGGCGGTGGTTAGGTCCTGGAACTGTATCCACTGGCGCACCACAGCAGGCACCCGCGGGCGGCGGGCACCGACCCATGGGTCAGGTGCCTGATGTGCCGGGCCCCATGGCACGCATGGAAGCAGCCCATCCACCTCAACTGCCGCCGCCGCAACAGCAGCAGCAGCAGGCTGGTCTCCAAACTCAGCAGCAGCAAGACGATGTGCGGCGACAGTTGGATGACTGTCTAGCGGCCCTGGTGGCGGGCGAGGCATGGCAAGGTCTGGGGCAAAGCGCGAGAAAGGACTCGCCCCTGGATGACCTTCACATCGCGGAGAAGTTTAGGCGAGCTTACGAAGAGCAGGTGGGCAGCAGCAGCAACCGTAGGAGTTACGCAGGTCGTCAAAGTCCGTAATGCGGTTCAGTTGAACGATTTGGGTTTGGGGTGCATGGTAAAGCTGTATCGACCTGACCGGACCAGGCTGATCTCGGCACGAGTAATGTCCATCTTGCGACGTCATTTGACATGGGTGCAAGTCCAAAAGTGGCATACAGCGTTCAGAGTGGCAGCACGCCGTCGCGCATGATGGGGTGTGGCGTGGTGAGCATGTCACCGCGACGATACAGCTTTCTTGTTGACATGGTTCGGTCCACGCAAAACCGCTTCTCTGCAGGACGCACGGCTGCGCGCAAAGGCTGCGCGTGAAGCGGCGGCGGCGCAGCGCTATGAGCTGCGAACCAGCGCGCGGCACGGGCGTTGGCGCAGTGGCTGACCAGGAGTGAGGCAGACGGCACGTGATAGCGTTGCGGCTGCACATCTGGATGCGGAACCCCCGTGTGAAGGTGATCGGCGAGGTCTGCATGGTTAAAAACATGGTTGAACATGGTGAAACATGGTTAGGCATGGTTATAGGCGGGCCCGCGCTCGCGTGGGCACACCATGAGTGAATGTGCGGCATGTCCTGGTTAACTTGCACGTGAGAGTTGATGTGGGTTGGCTTCCTTGAAACTCATCCCGTTGCGGCTTGGGACTAGGTGGCTCGCCATGCCCGAGCGATGGCTCTCGGTTAACGCATAATTGCTTCACGAAGACGGCGGGCATGGATGGATATGATATGTTCCAAATCAATCAGGATGTTACGACAGGGCCCGTTGCAGGGCCAACGCTTGATTTTTGACCCAGCGGCCGCTTGATTGAGTGCGGGGATGTCGGAAATGAGGCTTCGGGCCGCGATTAGTCATCGCGGCTTCCATGGACAAAGCAGGCACCAGGTGCGCAACTTGGGTCTTAATGAAGAGCTGAAGCTGAAGGTCCGTAGCATTTAAACGTGGCGAGCGCAATTGCCTTGCTTCTAGCCAGCAAAGTACGTATGCAAGGCTCGCGTGCTTTGAGGCCGGGCCAAGCGCGCAACGCTCTTAGGCAAAGGGCGCAAGCCATGATGGCTTTGTCCATTCAGTTTGGGATTGTGACGCTTCGTTGGCGCATACCGCGCCAATGCAGAGGAGATTTTCCGCATGCAGCGAATTAGCGTACGGGGCGCGGTAAGGCCCGCCAACGCGACCTCTCCTCCTCAAAACGTTCAAGCACTTTCGTTGATACTGCACAATCCAACTGTGTAAAGTGATTTGATAATATGTCGACAATGAATCTCTGCAGCCATCGTCAGGCTTTCAGGCTGCCTGCGCGCCCAGCCCCGCACAGGTGCGGTGTCGGCCCAACGTTTCCGAAATGCGGCGGTCGCGGCAACTGCAGAACGCTGCCAGCGGCCCAATGTTGCCTCACATCCACGTAGACGATATGCTTCGCAGCTTAGCCTGCAACGAACTTCATGGTTGACTGTGGCAGTTCGAGTGCCTCTTGTGCTGAGTTGCTTGCTGATGGCGATGCCTGCGTCCACCATGCCCTTTCCTGAATTGGGTCGACCAGTTTCCCTCAATTCGTGTTGTTTTTACCTCGCAGGGATGTGCGCGTTCAGCTGGTCGGGCATCGCTCCCTTCATTTCGCCGGCGCGCGCGCAAACGTCCGTGCCAACGCGCTGTCGGGAACTGCTCCGACAACGGGCCCAGGACAGCAGCCCACCAAGGCACCTACACCATACAGCGATCTTGTCGTTGGTGAGGATCGATGTTTGCTCTCGATCTTTTAGGTCTGCCTGCAAGTTCCTGTCATCCGCCTTCAAAGTTATACCCCGGTGCTCGCATGACATATGCCCCTCGATCACAGCCCGTCGCCAAGAGGAAGGAAATCCATGTAGTAATTGAATAGGTTGATCCGTTGACGCGTTGTGTAATCAATCCCGTGTAGTGCTCAAATTTTCCTGACAACGGCTCCGCGCAGGTGTGCCTCGCGAGTCTGCGCCCAGCGAGCGTCGAGTCGCCCTGAGCCCGGCTGCTGTGGCTGCGCTGATCAAGCAGGGCTTTAAAAGCGTTCTGGTGCAGCGCGGCGCTGGCGAACAGTCGCAATTTACGGTATGTGAGACGGCGCTGTGCTGTTCAGATGTCGTCGCCGCGACACGGCGTGGCAAGCTATTTGAGTTCGCTGCTCCGCGGGTCGTGTTTTACTTTGCAAAACTCACCTGCAATGCTGACGAAATTGCAGCTGACGATCAGTGGGGCGCAATAAAATATTAACGAGTCATGCTCGTTCAAATCGTTCATACCTGCTTGCCTTCCTCTGTTTGCCGGACAGGACGACGAGTATGCGGCCGCCGGGGCCACCATCGTGGAGGGCGATGCGGCGCTTTCCTCCGACGTGGTCCTGCGGGTCCGGCCGCCGCCATTGTCGGAGGTGGATAAGATGAAGGAGGGCGCCATGTGGGTTTGTACAGTCGCGCGGCGCTTTCATACAGAACTGACAACTGAGTTGCCTCTCACCATACTCATCTACAAGCTAGCGCTTCCCGTGTTTTGTTATAAACCCACCCCCGGACTCGTTCTCGACTGGTATTCTGTTGTATTCCGTTTTGGCTCCATGCCCACCATCGGGTCCTCCTAAACTCGCGCACCCTGGCCGCTGCACCCTCCCGTCCTTGCGCAGCCTGGTGAGCTACCTGTACCCGGCCCGCAACAAGGAGCTGATGGAGGCGCTGGCGAAGCGCAAGGCCACCGCCATCGGCATGGACTGCATCCCGCGCACCATCAGGTACGTACGGAAGGCGGGCATCACGCAAGAGCTGCGCAATCAAGGCAGCCCCGTGGACCACGCCTGGACGGAAGGCAGTCCGGCTGTATGGGCCGGGCGCAATGATGGTGATGATGTGTTTTAGGGTATGTCTTGAGGACACTTTCTTTTACCACGCAACCACAAAGATCTGGGTTGAGCCGCGGACTGCTGCCCTGCACCTTGCCCTCTGTTTCACCTGCTACGCCCCGCACATACAGCCGCGCCCAGATGTTCGACTCGCTGAGCTCCATGGCCAACATCGCCGGATACAGGTGGGTTGCTGCGTTAGATGGATGTCAAGGGAGGGTTGTTCCACTTCTTCAGGTGCTAAGGGCTACAACACGTTTTTTGGTCCCGACCCAGATGGTATATATTGATGCTGATGGCGCTGCTGCAGCCGCTACCGCCCGCTCGCAAGCGTTGCTGTCCAGTGCGCAGTGATTTGGTCCAAGCAGTGCCGATGTCGGCAACTAACAACCGGCAATCAATTATAAACGCTTGCGGCCAATGCACCTCGACCCACATCCCGCAGGGCCGTCACCGAGGCCACCCAGTACTTTGAGCGCTTCCTCAACGGCCAGATCACCGCCGCGGGCCGCATCCCGCCCGCCAAGGTGCTGGTCATCGGCGGCGGCGTGGCGGGCCTGGCGGCGGTGGGCGCCGCCAAGAGCCTGGGCGCCATCGTGCGTGTGTTCGACACGCGCGGTGCCGTACGCGAGCAGGCCAAGTCCATGGGCGCCGAGTTCCTGACGGTGGACATCCAGGAGGAGGGGGAGAGCGGCACGGGCTACTCCAAGGAGATGAGCCCCGCCTTCATCGAGGCTGAGGTGGGTGGGCGGCCGTCGACCATTGTGAGGCAAAGTCCGCGACATGTGCCCGAACTGGCTGCATTTAAGAGCAAGTCAGCAGAGATCCAACAAGGGCCAATGACGTTGCGGCTGAACAGCAGACCGGACGGTGACAACGAACCAGGCCCCTGGATCCTGAACCGGTTGTCGTGTGTTTGATGCGTGCAGATGAAGCTGTTCGCGCAGCAGGCCAAGGAGGTCGACATCATCATCACCACCGCGCTCATCCCGGGCAAGGGCGCCCCGCTGCTCATCACCAAGGACATGGTGGACTCCATGAAGCCAGGTGGATGGGGCGAGCTGCGGGCGAGAGGGCAGCTGACCTGGCATTTGTATTCGGGCGCATGGGTATTAATGCGTACGCGTTGGCGCTTCCAAGCGTTAAGACTGAACATGCATTGGCGCTGGTCTTCAACATCGGCCCTACTGGTTATGCCGGATGTCCCCGCAGGCTCGGTGATCGTCGATTTGTCTGCCGAGGCTGGCGGCAACTGCGCCTACACCAAGCCGGGGGAGGTGGTTCGCACCGCCAACCGGGTGACTGTGGTCGGCTACACCGACATGCCCTCCCGCATGGCCGGCCAGTCCTCCAGCCTGTACGCCAACAACATCTCCAAGCTGCTGCTGTCCGCGGGCCCTTCACGGGCGGACCCAAGGGTCACTTCAAGATCGACCACGCGGACCCGGTCATACGGTGGGGTGTGGGTTGTAAAATGATTGGCACCCGCTCAGCCGCAGCTCGGGCTGTCTGTAAGCACGTGATCTGACCTTATTGGTGGTATATCTCGGAAGTAGATGCTGATCTGGATGAGGAGCACCCGATTGTTCAAATAACTGGCTGCGCAACTCTTTTTTAATTCCTGATTTGGGGGTCGCTCTGCACGAAGCACTTCAGCCAGCTAGTCGAGGACCTGGGAATAGTCCCCCAGACCTTGTTTCAGCTGCGCTGTGCGCAGGTAGTTGGCAGTTTCAGCAGGGCTGTGAGCAGGTAAACAACCGCCACTGGACACCTGACCGAAGACCTGCCACTGGATTGCGTGCTGCCCCGCAGGGGCTCGCTGGTGCTCGAGGACGGCGCGCTGATGTGGCCGCCGCCCGCTGGCGTCATCCCCGCCGCCAACACAGCCACCAACGTGAAGGAGGAGCAGAAGAAGGAGGCAGGCCCGATTGACCTGTACGAGCCCACCAAGCAGAACGCGGTGACCACCTCGGCGGCCATCGCAGGTACGGCAAGCCAAACGGCTATAAACGATCGTGGGTCAGCCATGGAACCAGTTGTGCGGCCTGGCGGGGCTGCAGGAATTGCGGTCGAAAAGAGCCTCGACAAAAGCTCATCTCTTAAATTTACGGGCCCGCCGCAGGCACCCTGTTGATCGGCGCGACCTCGCCCAACGCCGCCTTCTCCGCCATGCTGACCAAGTTCGGCCTGGCCTCCATCTGCGGCTACCAGACCGTGTGGGGCGTCGTGCCGGCGCTGCACTCGCCGCTGATGTCCGTCACCAACGCCGTGTCGGGGCTCACGGCGGTGGCGGCATGGTGCTGGCGGGCGGCGGTGTGGTGCCGCACACGCCCGGCCAGGCGCTCGCGGCGACGGCGGTGGCCGCCTCTGCCATTAATATCGGCGGCGGCTTCACAATTACGCAGCGCATGTTGGACATGTTCAAGCGCCCCACCGACCCCATCGAGTACAATCACTTGTACGCCGCGCCAGGTGCGGCTGGCCACCTTTTTTGTTTTCTGCGGTCACTTGTCTTACTGAACTTGAACCGCTGTGGACTGTCCCCTTACGTGGTGGATGCCGCGTCGGAATTTGTTACCTCTCGTTAGATGTCACCAAAGAAGGCCAGGTGGCCGTTTGGCGCGGAGCCGTGACATATCGTTCTTGTACCCTGTACCCACCAAATTGCTTGCTCCCTGCTGCCCTGTGGCCCCACCCCCCTGTGTTCTTCCCCAGCCGCCACCCTCGTCGGTGGCTACGTGGTGGGCTCCCTGCTCGCGGCGGGGAGGCCCCGGCCTCACCTCCGCCGCCTACCTGGCCTCCTCCTCGCTCTGCATCGCCGCCATCGCCTGCCTCGCCAACCAGTCCAGCGCTCGTGCAGGTATGCAGGTACCTGCGTGACGCTAATACGCTAAGAATTATATGGATTCATACACTGACAGATTTATCGTGTGGCAGAATACTGCCAACAGACCCATGGCAAATTGAAACGTGGACCGCGCTAAGGGCCAGGGGCGGGAGGTCCAAGCGTTTTGAGCGTGCGCATCCTTGTGTGTGTTTCTTAAGCAGGCAGAACAGGAGTGCGTGACATACGTGGCGCCGAGTGGCGCCCAACAGCTTTACCCATATGCGTATATTATTATTATTAGGATGTTACAGCGGACCCCGCGGGTCATCGGTGACAGCCCGGCGACAGCCGAGGCTTCCTCACCATACACTGCCTAAACGAACTAACGCCACCATGGCGCTCCGGACAGGCTCCCCAAGTGCACCGAAACACTCCCCGGGCCCACACTACCAGGGAACCCATTGCCCGACCGTGTGTATGTCCCTCGATGACAGGCAACGCCATGGGCATGGCCGGTGTGAGCGCGGGCATCGCCACCACGCTAGGCGCCATGCACGCCCCGGGGGCGGTGTACGCGCAGGTGCTGGGCCTGCTGGGCGCGGGCGCAGGTGGGTGCGGGTGGGTGGGGGCCGGGAACGACGAAAGTAGCGCAGACGTACGTCGGGTTAGATAGTCGAAATGTGCAGCTTCCTCAGATTGGGGATGCACGGCTCTCCCCACGTTTGTTGTAGCGGAACTATCTGGCGCCTTGTTGCCACCTAAAGTCCGTTCTCGTGCAATGGCCTGGGCCCCGCCCCCTCTCCACGCTTACAGCTGCGGGCCACTACATCGGCAAGACGATGAAGATCACGGAGCTGCCCCAGATGGTGGCCGCCTTCCACTCGCTGGTGGGCCTCGCGGCCGCAGCCACCTCCATCGCCAACGTCATGGCGGCGGACCCCGCGCACGGACTGGACATGACGCACAAGGTGCGGTGCGTGCGGCAAGCGAGATGCGTGGATCTTTATTTCTTAGGTGCCCATGACATGGCAACATGCAACGCACGAGCCTTTACCTATTGCGATGTGGCCCATGTCATGGCGAACTGGTTCTGGCCTGGCTGTGGCCCATGGAAGGTGTGATAAAGTTCATGATGCATTGGGTGTTCCAAGGAAAGACAGTGGTTCAGGAGATGGCATGCCACTTCGGGCGTCGCCGTAACGCTTACTCGCTGACGCGTGTATTGTTCGCACAATTGCCAGGTCACCGCCTACCTGGGTGACTTCATTGGCGCCATCACCATGACCGGCTCCGCGGTGGCCTTCGGCAAGCTGCACGGCATCCTCAAATCGGACCCGCTCAGCCTGCCCTTCAAGAACCAGATCAACCTCGCCCTGCTGGCGGCCAACCTGGCCTGCGGGGCGGTGTTCCTGAACTCTGATGGGGATTCCAGCGTGGCCGTGGCGGCGCTGGCGGCTGTGGCCGCGCTGGCGGGCATCAAGGGCGCGCACATGACCGCCTCCATCGGCGGCGCCGACATGCCGGTGGTCATCACGCTGCTCAACTCGTACTCGGGCTACGCGCTGTGCGCCGAGGGCTTCATGCTCAACAACGACCTGCTCACGGCGGTGGGCGCGCTCATCGGGTCCTCGGGCGCCATCCTGTCCTACATCATGTGCACGGTGAGGCGCCAAAGGGACCTAAAGAGTGCATTAGACTGGAACTCATCGCACTTCTTCAGCAGGGAACCGACGTTGACCGATGAATAGAGGAGCACCGACGTCGAGTTTGAACAGTGCAGTAGCACTTTGCTTGAGGTTACGCCCGGTCATTAGTTAAGCCGCGCGCACTTTGTTTGCTCCCCCGTGCAGGCCATGAACCGGTCCCTTGCCAACGTCATCCTGGGCGGTTACGACACTGCCGGAAAGTCCAGCGACAGCAAGGCGGTGAGCTGGGTAGATGCTATGACAGTTGTTATTGGTGCATCACAATTTCTTCGCACCATTTGACGTTCCGTACCATTGGGGCACTTGGATGAAGGGCAGGCATTCTGCTCAGGACGGGTTTCGCTGCGTGTATGGCTATGAGCGTACGAAGGTTCCTCCTTCAATGCCCTAGACCTGAATACCTTTGTTTCTGTTCCCCGGCCATCAACGCTGTCAGGAGGTGGGCACACACCAGGAGATCGACGTCGGCGGAGCCGCTGAGGCATTGACCGGCGCCGGCAAGGTCATCATTGTGCCCGGGTACGGCATGGCGGTGGCCAACGCGCAGTACCCGGTGGCGGAGCTCGCAAAGCACCTCAACGAGAAGGGGATTCAGGTACGGGTTGTCGTACAGTGTGCGGGTGTGACCCACATCGGTCGGGACGGGACGGGGCGGGCCCTCTTAAACATGTGTTGGGTCGGTGCGAGTGTCTGCGCTTATCGCAACGGGCCTGCCCGCGTGTAGTGGCTTCCCCCCCGGTGGAGGCACTGTTAGTAGCAGTACTTGCACGCCGGGCTAGGTTGAAATTTTTTGCGGGCTGCTTCCTGGTGACTCGTGGACGTCGCGGACTCGAGCGAAAGCGAATCCCAATTATTTACAAGGGTGTTACAGCGGGGGTCAAGGGTGTTAAAGCGGACCCCGCGGAATCCCAAGGTTGCATTGCCGGCACACACTAGGGTACGTAAGCAGGCGCATGGCATGCCGACGCACGCATGTCTGCAATGTGTGGTCCTGCACGTGCACCCGGGCCTCCCTGCCGCAGGTCAAGTTCGGGATCCACCCTGTCGCGGGCCGCATGCCCGGGCAGCTCAACGTGCTGCTAGCAGAAGCGGGAGTGCCGTACGACGGTGAGTACCTTCCAAAGTTACGTTTGCAGCGCAAATATCCGGCCAAACAAAAGGGTGACACGAGGCGTGATGCAATCTGCAGCCCTTCCTCGTACCTGTTCACTTCCGCCCAACACCCCACCCATCCACCAACCCACCCAACCACCCACCCATCCATCCATCCACCCGCTCACCTCCCGTATTCGTACCACAGTCGTGTTCGAGATGGACGAGATCAACGAGGAGCTGGACGACGCGGACGTGTGCCTGGTGATTGGCGCCAACGACACCGTCAACAGCTCCGCGGTGGAGGACCCCAACTCCGTCATCGCGGGTGAGCGATCGAGAGGGCGAGAGGTGTTGCGAGGGGATTGGATGACATCCTGTCGTCACGGATATAACCGCGCAGGCTTGTAATGCGTCTTTTGGTCGACACTGTCCTCCAGCGTGTCTCTGTAATCCCCGACCGCCCCTACCTGCGGCCCCTCCCACCCCTCGTTCATGGCAGGCATGCCGGTCATCGAGGTGTGGCGCTCCAAGCAGGTCATCTTCATGAAGCGGACCATGGGGGCCGGCTACGCGGGCGCCGACAACCCCGTCTTCTACAAGGTACGGCTTGCATATCGGATCAGGGCATCCAGTTTAACTACTGTAAGGTTGCGGACCACCGATGAGCCGGCCACAGAGCTGCGCCGGCATCGAGTAGTGTGCATCGCAAAGTGCTTTGGACCACAGCTTTGCAATACTGCTGTGTAGCTACCCTGACCGAATGCGTTTCCCGCCCGCCTCTGTTTCCCGCACGCAGCCCAACACGTGGATGCTGCTGGGTGACGCCAAGAAGATGACGGATGCGTTGCTCAGCCGCGTCAACGAGGCCCTGGGCTTCCAGTAGTGCGCGCCGCGGCTGGTGACCAATTTCGTCCAGGCAGCGCGGTTCAGCCGGTTAGGCTGACGGGCGGATGGTCTTGGGGGTTGCCATGTAGAACGTAAATTCTTGCGCAGGACGGTTGTGACGGCGACGCAGTGCAAACAAATGTAGACGGACTCATATCACTCCCAACCACGCGAACATGAACAATGGGAAGGTGGGAGTGTTATGTATAACAATGAGGGTAGTATAGTGAACTTGGGACGTATTTCCGACGACTAGATGTGGTACTAGAGGACCATTAACCGGCCGCGCACTTTGTCCGATCCGTACAACAAGAATGCTGTGCCCCAACCTCGTGCGTGCAATTGCGGTGTTGAAGACAGCATGTGATTCGCACTGCGATGCAAGATTGCATTGATGGCGAGTCAAAAGGGCTGCCTGGGGGCTGCCTGGGTGCCGTAAACCTTCCAGATTCTCCATGCATTTGTAGAGAGGAAGTGTGTCGAGAGTAACTGGCCGTGTCAACCCTCGGTTGGCACTTGTTGGCATTCATTTCGTGGTGACGATATTTCTCGTGCTTGGCGCAGGATGTGGGATTGTGGGACTGTGGAAAACGAGGTCACACACCAACTCAACGGTTCGTTCCGGCTGTTCATAAATGCATAATTGCGTGTATGCGCGACGTGTGTGTGTCGCCGTAAAGCTCGGGGAAGGTGAAATGATGTGGTAGCATTGCATATTCTCGAGCTATCTAGCCCCGATCAAATGCCCGGCCGGGGCTAAGGGTCCACCTTGTAACGGTTACATCAACACTCATGTTCTCGATCGGTGCGAAGCATGACCTGGATGAAGTTGTCATCTGCGGAACACGTTAAAGATGACAAAACAAGTATGTTCGTCAAGTCGCCAGACGTATTGGCTGGTATTGGTATCTGTCCCGAAATCGATGGCACGATGGGCAAAGGAAGAAACATAGCTGCGTGTAGAAAGTTGATAAGCACGAGTCAGTTTGTTGTATGACAATGGACGCGGGATCGAACACACAGGAACAAGCAGAAACACGTCAGGGTCTCCGCCGATGTTCAAAATCGTTATGTTCCCGGTACCGGTCAAATCCACACGACTTCAGAGTTTTGTTGTCTGAACGACGTCGTATGCAACCTGTTTTCTATCGCGGTATCACTCGACAGTTCGTTAGCGGCCGTCAGCTGTCACCGGTACACGTCCTCGCTGCAGACAGTAGGCATGCGCATAAATGCAACCGAGATTAAAGGACGTGTTCGTAGCTGCCGACTGTGTACCTTTCCATGACGCCGGTTATGATAAAAACTGCGTCAAGGGTTTAAAAAGCAGCGGAACCATTTTTTGGCTCTCTGCACGTGATGTTTTTACAGCAGTTCTCATATGGAAAATATACCATTCCCGGTAAGCATCTTGGTAGGTTCTGCACCTTTCAACGCAGCCGTTGCGACCAACGGCCAGCGGTAACGAATAGTACAGCCTGTACGAATATGAAGTTAACTATTAGATAATACAGCTTGCATACTGTTGTGATGTGCTGCAAGTTGTCAGGTAGCCTGGACGGCAGAGCAAGGGCTTGTGTGACCGGGGAAGCAAATTTCCGGGACCTTGCTCTGGCGCGGATCCGCACGCTTGTTCTTAACCGCCTGACTTTTAGATTTCAGCTGGTTCACAGCCAGAAGAAGCCAGGTCAACGTAGACGGTGTACACGGTCGTAAGGGAAACGGGAACCATGTGGATGCCGGCTGTGCGGAATGGTTTGAAGCTAGGTTGCGTCCTTCAGACGCTGATGCATGATGCGACACCGCGCTACCTGGGAAGCCCACGTCAGGTACAGCAGAGCAGGTAAGCCTCAGAACCCGGCCATTGCACTCCGGAACACGGTTTGACACTCCGCTCGCGATGACCCGGATGATCACGTTGCATGATGATGGTGATTTTTTTATTATGCTTTGGATAGCGGCCGTTTGAAGAGCCTAAGGCCTGGTGCTCTCGGGCACGTGTAACATACCATGCTGTTCAAAGGGAATTCTGCGCCCATTTTGTACAAACACGGCTTGGGTTAATTTTTATCTTGGTCTGTCCTGACAACAGCGCTGTGCTGGTGCAACTATGGGAGCGCGTTCGCTTTGCCGGGACTGCGCCGTTCAGCACATCTGGTCTTGACCCGACCAAAACGCCCATTCCATACGCCGATCTTGTTGTTGGTAAGTGCGTGTCAATTGAGATGGAATGTAGGTGCCTGTCCTGACTGCTGTCTGCAACATCTGCCCGTCGATGCTCTAGCTGGGCAACTGTCGTGATTCTGCAGGTCTCACCGCCATGCTAGCGGAAGGTTTGCGTGGACTCGGTTTTTATTGCTAATGCGTTGTTTCAGGCGTTCCCAAGGAGAGCGCACCGGGCGAGCGGCGAGTGGCACTTAGCCCGGCTGCTGTGGCGGCCCTGATCAAGCAGGGTTTTAAGAGGGTCCTTATCGAGAAAGGTGCAGGCTTACCCTCACATTTCACGGTAAGCGTATCTCATGGGATCCGACACGGATGTCCGACGTCCGCCAGGGCAAACGCAGCCTGATCCGGCAGAGCAATAACTCCCAAGCTGTGTGGTTGCACGACAGGATGCGGATTATGAGGCAGCTGGCGCGACCGTCGTGGACGGCAAGGATGCCCTGGGTGCCGATGTCGTATTGCATGTACGACCACCGTCGCTGTCAGAAGTGGATAAACTCAAGGAGGGCTCTGTGTGAGTATTGTGGAACCATACATTTTCCGGACGGCTCCCAGGGTAGCGCGCACTGGCGCTCTGCTGTGACACGCATCTTCCCCATGTGGGTGTTGGTGCATCTGTCATTCACGTTCCCCGCTGGCCCTGCCATCCACCCTCTGCAGCCTCATAAGCTACCTGTACCCGGCCCGTAACAAGGAGCTGGTGGAGGCGCTGGCGAAGCACAAGGCCACCGCCATTGGCATGGACTGCATCCCGCGCACCATCAGGTACCGGTACATTTAAGGGAATCTTGCGATGCCATAGTAGGATGGCCGTAGGCACCTGGCATGCAGTGAAGGTCTCTCGAACAGCAACGACGCGCTCGCTTCGCAATTATCGCCACCAATATGCGGGACTGATTCCCTTTGCAACTGCAGCATGCCTTGTCGTCGCGGATGGGAAATGCTGAGCTCCTGAGCTTGCGCCCCGCGCGATCTTTTTCCCGCTTCGTCCACTGCCTCTCCGCACGCAGCCGCGCCCAGATGTTCGACTCTCTAAGCTCCATGGCCAACATCGCCGGATACAGGTTGGTTGGTGAGATGGATGCCAAGGCAGGGCTCGTTGTTCCACGTCCTTTTGAGGTGTTGAGGGCTGCAGGGCTCGTTGTTCCACGTCCTTTTGAGGTGTTGAGGGCTGCATAACGTTTTCAAGATCGACCCAGATGTATGGTGTGACTGTCGCTACTTGCGTTGCTTTCGCTGGAGCCAGACAGCCCGCCCTACAACATTGTGGGTCGAGCAGTGTCACTTCAGGCAACCAACTAGACAAATCTGCGGCCAATGCACCTCGACCCACATCCCGCAGAGCCGTCACCGAGGCCACCCAGTACTTTGAGCGCTTCCTCAACGGCCAGATCACCGCCGCGGGCCGCATCCCGCCCGCCAAGGTGCTGGTCATCGGCGGCGGCGTGGCGGGCCTGGCAGCGGTGGGCGCCGCCAAGAGCCTGGGCGCCATCGTGCGCGTGTTCGACACGCGCGGTGCCGTACGCGAGCAGGCCAAGTCCATGGGCGCCGAATTCCTGACGGTGGAGATCCAGGAGGAGGGGGAGAGCGGCACGGGCTACTCCAAGGAGATGAGCCCCGCCTTCATCGAGGCTGAGGTGGGCTCGAAAGATAACGCGGTGCCAGGCTGGCTGACTGACCCTTCCTGACTACGTGACAATTGCCACCCCTGATCTGGACCCCTCCTAACCCACAATACTCACCGTCGTCGGGCTGTGCGTTCCCCGACCAAAGCAGGATTGCATCCATACACAGAACGACGGAAGTAGGCGGTGGGGATTCAGCTGTCGCCTGGTCATCCTGCGCCAGTGGTCAATTTGGGCTTCGGGTGCTGCACGGGCAGTTCTGCAGCCGCACGTTGCCATATCAGCTTGACTTCCGCTGTGGGTGCATGGCTGTGTCTCCTTTACCTCCTTTGCAGATGAAGCTGTTCGCGCAGCAGGCCAAGGAGGTCGACATCATCATCACCACCGCGCTCATCCCGGGCAAGGGCGCCCCGCTGCTCATCACCAAGGACATGGTGGACTCCATGAAGCCAGGTGGATTGGGCGAGCTGCGGGCGAGGGCAGCTGACCTGGCATTTGTATTCGGGCGCATGAGCATAAATGCGTGCGCGTTGGCGCTGTTAAGAGTTAAGACTGAACATATGCCCATATCCATGCATTGGCGCTGGTCCTCAACATCGGCTCTGATGGCTGTGCCGCGTGTCCCTGCAGGCTCGGTGATCGTGGACTTGTCTGCCGAGGCTGGCGGCAACTGCGCCTACACCAAGCCGGGCGAGGTGGTCCACACCGCCAACCGGGTTACGGTGATCGGCTACACCGACATGCCCTCCCGCATGGCCGGCCAGTCCTCCAGCCTGTACGCCAACAACATCTCCAAGCTGCTGCTGTCCGCGGGGCCCTTCACGGGCGGACCCAAGGGTCACTTCAAGATCGACCACGCGGACCCCGTCATACGGTGGGTTGCCACGCGGACCCCGTCATACGGTGGGTTGCTGACCTGATGGACGCCGTTGAGTCCCAGCGCTCCTAAGGTTCGCTGGATCCGCATAACGGTATGTGGACCATTCATTCCCGTAGATCGGTCAGCGCACCATGCTGGGCCACGTGGATCAAGACCGGCCTGCTGCACGCGCTGCTCCCCACTGCATTAATGGCCCGCTTGGTATTCATGGCTCAAGTACCGTTGCGTGGGGGGAACTCTAGGAACCATAGGAACGATAGGAACCATCGGATTTACTAGCTGGGCCAAGAGCTGGCCTCGCACACGCAACTTGTCCGCTCCCGCAGCGGCTCGCTGGTCCTGGAGAACGGCCAGCTCATGTGGCCACCGCCCCAGGGCGTCATCCCCGCCGCCAACACCAAGACCAATGTGGTGAAGGAGCACAAGAAGGAGACGGGCCCCGTTGACCTGTATGAGCCCACCAAGCAAAACGCCACGATTACGTCAGCGGCCATTGCCGGTACGTCACGAGGTCATCCAGCTTACAGAAGTTGTGTTTTAGAGCATGTGCTCTCACTGGCTCCTGTACGACTGGTGACATTTTAAAGATGGTTGGATAACCAACTTCATCGCCCCGCCCGCTAGAGAGAAACTCCCTACACACTTTTGCTGGACCACGGCCTAACCGCGCTTCACCGGATCTCCGGGCCCACCGCAGGCACCCTGTTGATCGGCGCGACCTCGCCCAACGCCGCCTTCTCCGCCATGCTGACCAAGTTCGGACTGGCCTCCATCTGCGGCTACCAGACCGTGTGGGGCGTCGTGCCGGCGCTGCACTCGCCACTCATGTCCGTCACCAACGCCGTGTCGGGGCTCACGGCTGTGGGCGGTATGGTGCTGGCGGGTGGTGGCCTCCTGCCCAGCACCACTGGCCAGGCGCTGGCGGCGACGGCCGTTGCTGCGTCGGCAGTCAACATCGGTGGCGGTTTCACCATCACGCAGCGCATGTTGGACATGTTCAAGCGCCCCACCGACCCCATCGAGCACACGCGGCTTTATGCGGCCCCGGGTGGGTGCGTGTGTCGAACCAAGAACTTGATACATTGATAGGCCGAAGTATTCTCCGCGCCTACCGTACCTCCGCCTACCGTATACCCTGTACCCACCACCATGCGGCCCCCACTGTGTTCTTCCCCAGCCGCCACCCTCGTCGGTGGCTACGTGCTGGGCTCCCTGCTGGCGGGCGGGGAGGCCCCGGGCCTCACCTCCGCAGCCTACCTGGCCTCGTCCTCGCTCTGCATCGCCGCCATCGCCTGCCTCGCCAACCAGTCCAGCGCGCGCACGGGTGAGCGCATACATGCTGCGCCAGCGCTAGTGACGGATTGGGATTGCCTTGCTTTTGTTTGTTGCAGTTTGGTCCGAGCCTTGGCGCGCGATCCATTAAATCGGTCTGGATGATTGTATGGACGTAACGAAGCAGCGAAGCATGCGCGAACACTCCCGCGTCGATCCGATGAAAGATGCTGAATCTTGTGCTCATACTGTTTTCGCATGGCCCTGCCTGTATTGTGCGAAGGCAATGCTCTGGGCATGGCGGGTGTGGGCGCGGGAATCGCCACCACGCTGGGCGTCATGCACGCGCCGTTCTCCGTGTACATGCAAGTGCTCGGCATGCTGGGCGCTGGCGCAGGTAAGGAGGGCTGCTGCCCTGGGTGGGCTGCCGCGGGTGCTCTTGACTTCCCAGCGCTGTTGGTCGAAGAGCCCCTCTGTGGTCCCGTTCGTGTTTCTTTGTGAACCAGCTATTCGACTGAAATGGGAAGCGCATGACTGTTGAGATTCCACGCACCTGATCAGCTGGACCACAGCCAGCCGTGGAGAAACGCTGCATGCGTTTGTGTTCTTGCAGCTGCGGGCCACTACATCGGCAAGACGATGAAGATCACGGAGCTGCCCCAGATGGTGGCCGCCTTCCACTCGCTGGTGGGCCTCGCGGCCGCCGCAACCTCCATCGCCAACGTCATGGCGGGCGATCCATCCCACATGGATATGACCCATAAGGTGCGTCCGGCCCAGGCGGATCTGGTCTCTGTACGTCTGCACGTTGTCTTTCCTGAGGAAAGGGATGCCGTGGCGGTGAGATGGCAAAATGCGCACTGTTTGGGTAGGCTAGCTGCTGCCCAGTACTTCGGTATTTTGACGCGTTGTCTATTCTTTTCACGTCTGTGTACGCGACCCATGCACGCCAGGTCACCGCCTACCTGGGTGACTTCATCGGCGCCATCACCATGACCGGCTCCGCGGTAGCCTTCGGCAAGCTGCACGGCATCATGAAGTCGGAGCCGCTCAACCTGCCCAACAAGAACCAGATCAACATGGGCCTGCTGGCCGCCAACTTGCTCTCTGGCCTCATCTTCCTGGCCTCGGACGGCTCGTCGCCCGTCGGCGTGTCGGCGCTGGTGGCTGCGGGCATCCTCGCTGGTGTCAAGGGCGCGCACATGACCGCCTCCATCGGCGGCGCCGACATGCCGGTGGTCATCACGCTGCTAAACTCGTACTCGGGCTACGCGCTGTGCGCCGAGGGCTTCATGCTCAACAACGACCTGCTCACGGTGGTGGGCGCGCTCATCGGCTCCTCGGGCGCCATCCTTTCGTACATCATGTGCGCGGTAAGGACGAGATGCAGATGATGTAGAGGCGGGGAAAGAGTGGATGAGGCGGGGAAAGAGTGCACGTGGTCGAACTCGGGCAGCGATGTCCGGTATGGTCCGAACGTTGCCCCTCAATCGGGGCCAGATTTTTGCAAGCCGGAGCCAGTGTCCGAATCTCTGACGCGGCGAAGATGTATGTGGCAGCAGCCACACCCCCAGAATGCCCAGGCTAGAGCGCACCTGCGGTGGCTCAGTGCTGTGTTTTGAGTCTATTGTCGAACCCTGCGTCGCATCCTTCCTCTCGCACAGGCCATGAACCGGTCCCTGCCCAACGTCATCCTTGGCGGGTACGAAACCGTAGCCAAGACCACCGAAAAGAAGACGGTGAGTGGACCGCGCTATAGTGGATACTGTGGTTACAAAATACAGGCCGGGCGGTGGGTGCGACGATGTACGTAGCATTCGGTGCAGTGACCAGTTTGACCGGCCGTGGACTACGGTACTGCAGGAGGTGGGTCAGCACCAGGAGATCGACGTCGGCGGAGCCGCTGAGGCGCTGGCGTCTGCCGGCAAGGTCATCATCGTGCCCGGGTACGGCATGGCGGTGGCCAACGCGCAGTACCCGGTGGCGGAGCTGGCTAAGGACCTGGCTGCCAAGGGTGTGCAGGTGAGGGAACAACAGCCGGGGAGCTCGTCTGTCTCTTTCGGGCTTGCAGCATTGAGGGCATGCCATGCACGGGTGACACTCTTAACACTTCGTATGGTCCGGCTGTAGCGGGGGTACAGGATGGGCTCTTCGTTCGATGGGCTTAAACACTTCATTTCCTGTCCTCCGACTGATGTCATGCACAGCGCCGGTGCCGTGTGTCACGCCACTTCTTCGTTACTTGAGTGGTTATCAGGTGGTTAAGCGTCGCGACGCTGATGCGCTGATGCTGATGTCACAGCATGCCTATTGCACATCAACTCCGACGCGTGTGCGTCTGCTGACGGCTGACCAGTCGGGGCCACGTCCACAACGAACGGCAAGCTGCACCCGGCCTCCTACCGCAGGTCAAGTTCGGGATCCACCCGGTTGCGGGCCGCATGCCCGGGCAGCTCAACGTGCTGCTCGCAGAAGCGGGAGTGCCGTACGACGGTAGGGAAACGTCGGGAGGAAGTTGGGGTTGGTAGTTCCAGCGCCGTGTTTCAGTTGCCTGCGAATTGGGCGTCCTTCCCACGTCGGTCGCTGGTGCGTGTTCCTTACTGCATGTCCGTCTGTGCCTCCACGTGTGGCGCCCGCAGTCGTGTTCGAGATGGACGAGATCAACGAGGAGCTGGACGACGCGGACGTGTGCCTGGTGATTGGCGCCAACGACACCGTCAACAGCTCCGCGGTGGAGGACCCCAACTCCGTCATCGCGGGTGAGCGATCGAGAGGCCGAGAGGTGTTGCGAGGGGATTGGATGACATCCTATCGTCACGGATATAACCGCGCGGGCTTGTAGTGCGTCTTTGGTCGACACTGTGCCCCAGCGTTCCCCTACCTGTCACCCCCGGCTGCCCCTACCTGCGGCCCCTCCCACCCCTCGTTCATGGCAGGCATGCCGGTCATCGAGGTGTGGCGCGCCAAGCAGGTCATCTTCATGAAGCGGACCATGGGGGCCGGCTACGCGGGCGCCGACAACCCCGTCTTCTACAAGGTACGGCCTCGCGGCTGCTCGTCGTGCACGGATCAGATTATCCGATGTACAGAAGGTTTGAGATTACCGATGAGCCGGCCGCAGAGCTGCGTGGGCTTCGTAGTACCTTAGTAGGCATCGCAATGTGCTCCGGCCTTGTATTGCCGCTGTGCAGTCACCCTGACCGAATTCATTTCCCGCCCGCCCCTGTTCCCCGAACGCAGCCCAACACCTGGATGTTCCTGGGTGATGCCAAGAAGATGACGGACGCGCTGCTAAGCCGCGTCCACGAGGCCCTGGGCTTGAAGAAATGAAGCAAACGAGGTGGAGATGTTCGTCGCGTGGGCTCTTCCGGGGCGGATCTAGAGTCGGACGGCAAGTAGGTTTGCTGGGGCTGATGGTGAGTACCATGCTCTGCGGGCGAAGGGTGACTTGACTCCCTGTCTCGCGTGTCATTGTTTCTCATGTACTGCTGCGGGCTCCCTTCTTTCAAAACGTTGCTTAGGATGATAGTGAGGTTGGAGGCAGGGCTGGACAACGAGGGCTTGTGTTGGGCGCTGGTAATGATGCAATAAGATCCTTGAACGCAAACAAGCCATACTGCGGTTCTTCGTGTTGCGCTGCGAGCTGGAGCGGACTCTCAAGAGACCGAGCGTCGTACGGCGTGAGGGCGACCATCATCTTGCTCAATGGAGTGTACACCTGTGCATTCTGTTGGCAGGCGGCTTATATGTTTCTTCGGCGGCATGCATGGTGTTGGTTCTTCTTTGTTAATTGTTTCTGTTGTGGCAGAGAATGCGGCTGCGAGCGATGTGCTCTAATGGATCACATGAGTATATTCCTCGACGATGTTTTAGTTTTACAGCCAGTTCGGTGGTGTGTGTACACGTTCTGACTGCTCCTAGTTCTCGTTGAAATAGGCACGCTGCGTGGGACCACTTCGATATGTCAGGATGCGATGTCTTGTTTGGGTTTGGGTAAAATGTGTAGGCAGCGTTGCTAGTGGTTGCGCTAGTCCGTGTCGTGCAATTTGGGAGTTGTCGTACACCGGACGGCCCTGCGTTGCAATTTCACGATGTCCTGCCAGTCTGGGCCCTGCGTCGGTTATATGCTTATCGATTGCTGAGCGAACAGGTACGATCATGGACCCTACGGACGGTACGTCGTGCAGATGGGAAAGCAGGGAATCTCGCTTGCGGTCCATGCTGACCAACGGTGGATGGTACTCGTGGACGTCGTGCTGCTCGCGGCTGTCGGGGCGCTTGTTCACGCCCCCGTTGCAACATGGCGCAGTATCTGAGTGCGAAAGACTCCACGGATATTTCAAGCCTCTACACAGTTGTATGAATTCACCTCATACCTTGCTCAATGCACAACCTTAAAATGTAAAGCAGCTGGAGCTAATAAACGTCTAGCCGATAGTCCGCGAGGAGAACGACCATTGGGGTCACTTCGCAATCACTCTCTGCAACCATGGCGCAATCTACAAAGCTATGAGTGTGTACACCACGTGGATTGGCACGAAGGCGGCCGAATACTACTAGACACTAGTTGTACAGCACGTACGACCGGTCGACAGTGACACCTGCACGATTAAGAGTTCGCACCAAAAGCGAACGGTGTGAGATGCAGTCGCTGCACTTCCAAAAACACAGCATGCAAGGTTGGGCGCTGTGTTTGAAGGCAGAACACATGACGGATGCGGGCGTAACCCCCCATCAGCTCGATCAACGCACATCACGCCGTCAAGTCGGGGGACGATCGGTAACTGGCGATCGGTCGGACCCCATGCCCGCGACCCCATTCCCACAGAGAGCCAACGACATGACAAAAGAAGGCCTTCCCTGTATGCCGTGCGCAGGCAGGCGGAGCATAGGCAGGCCCACGTACTACTGTTGTCAAGAAAGCGATCGGCTGCATCAGGAGCTCGTGGTCCTGGACTGTGCGCGGCGATGACGCTCAGGCTACGCTTGCGCGCCCACCCCACAATCCACGTCCCAGTTTCCGAAAACAACTAGTAAGATAAAAATACACTAAACAGCCCCGTGATATTTAATGTCGGGGTTCTATTCAAGGAACATCGTACAGATACGGTCGCAACGAAAGACACCAACAACACCTTGATCTGACTCGGGACGCAACCGGCGGCGCCGCGCGGGCCAGCGCATCGATGCTCCGTGAAAAATGTGTCCACACCGCCCAGCGAGGGTACTTGAAACCTCGGTCTTCAGGCGGCCATCACTATCTTCCAAGGCTTTCCATTACTTATGACATGCTGTACAGTACGGCGGGTCTCGTGCACGGGTTCTATTGGGCCCCCTGGCACGGACACCCCGTGGTGCGCATGATGGCCCACGACACGCATGTCCTGCGCAGCCTGCACGGTTCCAACGGCACGCCCACCGTCCTTCCGACAAAGACATGGCGCCAACTACTCTGCGTCAGGACCACAACTTCTACCCCTACACCCGGCTCAGGCTCTTCGTGCGTACAGTAACATGGCGCCAAAGATCCCACCTGCAACGCCCCGAGACCACGGCACTTTGCACATCCTCTTGCTAGCTCCCCAACCACACGATACGCGCGATGATACATTTCGCGATCTTCAGCTCGAACGTGGAACCAGGTAGGCGAGAACGACCCGAACTCCACCGACGTGACGTCAGCACGGCAGCAGGCTCTGGATCAAGAGCGCAATATCAGACTGCCGAATGCTGCCGTGTGCTGGCATCGCTTTGTAGGAGCCGCACCTTCAACCCATCACCCGTTAAACTGTACTCCTCCTGCAGTAAGCCATGTCCGCGCCTTCTGCGTTCGCACCGTATTTCAACCGCGCAGGCCTAGGTCACATGCCCTGCCTTGCAACCCAGTTCGCCCGTCTCTGCAGCCGCATTACCACGCCGGTGGCGCCCAGGCGTCCGCGCATCACTTGGTCCATGTCCAGCTGTTAAGGAGCTTCGAGACCTCCTCAGCGTAGACCCGGTCCTGTAACGGCAGATGCCCGGGCACCAGCATCCCTCGAGCGCCGGAACCCATACTCACAGCGCAGGCAAGTCCCCACCGTCCCGTGCATCGACCTAGTCCTTGAAATTTATCATGCATGTGAGCAACTGATGACAAGGCGACTTACAAGCACGCCACAAGACCACGACGAGCCCCCCGACTCTCAGTCTGGCCGAATCCATTACATTACTTCACCCCATCCGATCCCAGCCCAGCCGCAACCCGACCCAGCTCTGGCCCTCACCTCCAGGCTGCCCGTCACCTTGTCCGGGTGGAACCGGATCTTGGCTGCCTTAAGCGCCTTGCCGCGAGCCTCCGAGCTGCGGAGTGAGGTCCCTGCGCAGTCCAGACCGCCACGCGCCACCCAATCCGAACGGGAGCACGCGGGAAGCCAGGCAAGGGCACAGTCCGTGGTGAGGGCACCGCACCACTTCGTGTGCGCGCAGCCGGGAGGTGACATAACAGATGACGCGCGTCATGAAGCCGCTGGAACTTTGTCACACGCCCGATCGACCGCATGAAACCGCTGCCGTTTGCCTCCCGTGTAGTCCCGCGTCAAGCGCGCAGCGCGAGCAGCGCCCGGTCGACGTACCTTTCGGGATGAAGTCCAGCTGCCGCAGCATCCTCGTCAGGCTCTGCTCATCCAGGGCCTTACGGAACCGCTCCTGCAGGCCGGACCGCACCTGCAGCCATTCCACGACGGCGTGCCCTTGCGCTCAACATCGTGGCATCCACCACGACGCGACGCTGCCAACGCAACACTCATGCGTGCACACGCTTCCCTCACCCGATTGACCGTGCCGCCGGACCCCACACGCGCTTTCCTGACCTCCCCACAGCGACCGTGCGCCCGCTGCCGCCAGGACTTACCCGCGCCCGGATATCCTCCTTGGCCGCCGCCTCCGCTGCTGCTGCAGAGGCCAGCTGGTGGTGGTCAGCCAGACGCTGCTTGATGCGCCGCTCGAGATCCGCCGTGGCCCCCGCAGCCATGCGCGCACGGCGTGCAGCCTCCCGCTCGGCCGCAGCCTCCGCGCGTTGCCGCTCGATCTCCGCCTGTGCAGCCGCCAGCGGTGCACAAAGCCGTCGAGCGGACGGCGGCAAATCAGTTTTTTACGCGCAATTTTCTGGTTCTAGCATCTAAACACGCGGGCGATCAAGGTGCGGCGTCAAGGACAAGACCACCAATGCCGTGCACAACACAGCGCAACGGTACATGCACCGAGAAAGCCGACGGGGCACCATGCAGGCGACGCGGCCCAGCGGGGGACGAGGACGTGGCTGTGATTGGGCCCTTTTCGCCACAAGATTGAGCCAAGCTTGGAGGCAGAATTCCCTGGTCTCACAGCAACTCCCTCACACGGCCGCAAGCGCGCAGGCCAGCACACCACCCACCTGGCGGCGTTGCCACTCCTCCCGCTCGACAGCCGACATCCCGGGGGCCTCCGCCGCGCAACCCTGGGCCCCAGTGGCGGGCGCGCCGTCCCCGTCACTGCCGCCGCCATCACCAGAACCCGAACGCAAGCCACCCGGCGAGGGGCCGGCCGAGAAGTCCCGGGCAGGGCCGCGACTGCCTGCTGCGCCCTCGTTGCCGCTGCCCTCCCCGTCGGCATCAGCGACCTCGGGCCCCAGGCTTCCGCTGCCACAGCCGCTGCTGTTCCGCCGCGACAGCTCCCCGTCTTCGTCGGCGCGGAGCGCTTCGCCCTCCCGGCCATTTCCTTGCGGCCCACGCGTGCTGTCAGGCTCGGCAGTAGCGCCGACCGTGGCCGCCGCCGCGGCGGCGAAGGGCCCAGCTGTACCGCCGAAGCCCGGCGCATCCGCCTCTGAACCAGGCGGGCGAACCGGGCTGGTCGCCGTGTCTGCGGCGTTAGGCCGCGGCGGCGCGTACTCGCCAAAGTCGCTGCCGCCGGCTGGCTCCAGAGGATGACTGGCGGCTGTCGCGCCCATGCCCTCCGCCCCCGGTGGTGAGACCCCTCTAGGGACAGCAGCCGCCGTTGCGTCCGGCCCCGCCGCGTCCTCGGCCGCAGGGGCGATCTCCTCCTGACGCTGCTCTGTGGCGCAGGTGGCTGCTGCTTCCAGCTCACGGTCTGGCGTGCGTGCACGGGTGGGAATGCTTCCCAAGCTTTGCGGCGGCACCTCCTTGCGCATCTCCGCCACCTCAGCCCTGCCGATGCTCGACATCACGTCCACGGATGCGAGAGAGGGTTGCCGGCCGGCGTGGGGCGCAGACGCCGCGGGTGCGGTGGCAGCAATGCCGTCCTCGCCCGGGGTTGCTGATGTCGCCGTTGCCGGCACAGCTGCTGTCACCGAGGGCGCTGTGAAGGCCTCCGCACCGTCCACGCACGCTGGGCCGATGCCACCGCCGTTGTTATTTGCAGCCTGGTCTGGCGCAACCCCACCGGCAGCGGCGCTGGCCCCGGGCCCCTGCCCCGACATCAAAGCAGCCACAACGGCCGCCAGCTCTGCATGGGTACTGGGTAAGTCGGTTGCCGGTTTGGGGTGCGGCCGCCGAACAGGCGCCACTGGCTTGTACCGCCTCTCCGGCTTTTGTGCGGCCTCCCCAGGCGCGGCTGCTGCGGCAATTGGCGCCGCCCGCATGGCCGCCGCTGGCCGTGCCGGGCGTGTCCTCCCGCATGTCTGGGGACGCTTCGGAGGGCGGGGAGCGAGATCAGGCTTGGATTCTGGCTGCCGCTTCTGCCCCACTGTTGTTGCTTCCTGCGCAACCCCCGCCGCTGCCTCCACCTCCGCCTCCGCAGCGTCCGCTGTACCTAGTGCTGCTGCGGCTGCATGGCGGCCGGCCGCCTGTTCCGGTGCTGGTATGGTGCCGGCGCTGACCGGATCCTCCGCAGGCTCCGCCTCGCCTGCTGCGGCGGCTGGCGGAACCTCTGTGGACGTCGCTGCAACTCCAGACTGCTGGGGGACATCCACGGTGCTGTAACACCCCTCCTTTGGCGCCGTGTCGTCTACCTGGACGGGTGCGGCGTCATGGCCAGCTGTGGCAGCTGCAACTGATGGGGGTGACTCCTGAGAGGCCGGCAATTCGCTGCTCTGCAATGCCTCTGCCTCCGCGGGGCTCTGCACTGCGCCGGGCGGGTCAACAGCCGCGGCGCCCACTGCTGCCGCCATCGGGTCAGGTGCTGATGTCGGCAATGACTCAGCGGCCGCAGCCGCCGGCTCCGGCGATGGCGGCCCGGCGGCAGCCTTAGAGCGCTTCAAGGCACCGGAGACCTCTGTCCTACGTCGACGCACGTTGCGTGTCGCCAGCGGCTCGTCGTCCAACGAACAATCAAGGCTGACCCGTGGGCCGCTGTCTGCCACGCGGTCCGTCGCAACCTCCGGATCCGCCTGTGTCGAGCAAGGGCGTTTCCCGGCGCCACTACCAGGCACGGCCTGGGTCTCGGTTACGCCCAAGTCCTTCGCAGCCAGAGCCGCTGCCGCTTCCCGAACGGCCTCGCCATCCCCCTCAGCCTTGCCGTCGCAACCCGAACTCACGTCGCCCAGTGGCGCCGTGCTTGCTTCGCCTGGGGCCTGCACCGCATCCTGGGTTGCTTCATCGACATGCTGTTCGGCAGCCACCGGCAAATCCGGGACTTGGGATTCTGTCAGCTCAGCCGGAGGCAGTGCTGCCATGTGATCGTCGCATGACGCCCCCTCAACCACCTGTGCCGTATCCACTGCGCTGGCGCCGCACACCGGCTCAGCCGCTGGTGCGGGCGATGACGGGCGCACGGACCGACAAGGCGCATCCGCAGCCGTGTCCGGCGGCCCTTCCACAGCGGCACTGCCGTTCTCATGCCCCAAGTCCTCGTCACGCCCTCCAGTGTCCCCGCCCTGCCCAACCATGTTCGCGCTGTCCTGCGGAAGCGGCCGCGTTGTATCCCCGGCGATCTGCTGGTGCACCGTTGCCTGCTGGGGCACCTCGGGCGATCCAGCAGGGGGCTGCTGGGGCTGCGAATCTGCGTCCCGAGGCGCGTCCGAGTCCGCGACCCAGGACTTCCGGGCGGCAGCCACTCCGCCGTCGCCAGTAGCGCCTGGACCGGATGCTGTAGCAGCGCCCTTGGCCGAGGCTTTGGCTGCCCGCGCCGGTAACTCCTTGGCATCCTTGGCTCTCCGTCTCTTGTGCTTTGGCGCGGCGTCCGTGGGCGCCCGCAGTGATGCGCCGGCGGCGGGCGCAGGTTCCCCAGCTGCCGAAACGGAATCCGACCCACTGCCGGCCGATTTGCGGCGCCCCTTCGCCGACGCCTTGACGCTGCACTTGGTGATACAACGTCGCTGGGGTTCAGCGGGGGACGCGGCGCCTGGCTGCTTCTGTGCATCAGGCTGTTGCTGTTGCTGCTGCTGCATCGGCTGCGGCCCTTCGTGAGGCGCCGACTGCTGCATCGCTTCGCTGCGCTGCGTTTGCTCCTCCGGCGCCTGGAGCTCAAAGACTTGACGTGCGATGGCGGTGGCCGCCGGCAACTGAGCGTCGGCCCCAGGCAGAGTGTCCGCAACAGTGCCTGCATCGGGCTGACATCCGGGATCCACCGTCTCCGCACCACAGGTTGAGGGCGCGCCCGCTACCTCGTCCACTCCGTCCACATTGCATTGCGCCTGGCAGCCATCTGGTGCCCCGGCGCAGGCAGGAACCGCGACAGGCTGTCCAAGACCTGGCTGCGCCATGGCGCCCTGTCCAGAAGCACCCCGCTCCGGCTGCAGCGCCTCCCCTGCCTGAAGCGCCACAGACTCCTCAAACAGCTTGGCAGCCGGTGATGAAGGCGGCGGCGGAAGCGCCTCATCCATCAGATCGCCGGACCTGGCAGAGCCCCCCAGGGCCCCGTGACGCGACACCTCAACCTCCTGTTGTGGCTGTGCCTCGTCGGCTTCGGGCGCCATGGCCTCATCTGCAAGCTGCGCACCGACATCATCGACGACCAACCCAGCCTGCGCCGGTGCAGACACTGTACCCTTCTCTGCAGCTGTGCGCTTCCGCCGGCCCCGCTTCCCGCCGGCAGGCTGCTCCGATGGCAACGTGTCTGGCTGCTCGGCCTTGAGCCGCGACCTGCTCGGCAGCATCTGATACAGCCACAGCGGCGCCCGCTTGCGCCCTTGCGGACTGCGGTGCTCGATCGGGATGCCCTGTCGCTGTTGGCCCAGGTCGCCGGCATCCAGATCGGGATAAGCCGAAAAGGTCCGCTCCTCCTGCCCGACGCCTTCAGCTTGCCCTTGCTGTGGGCGCTCCTCCTGGTGCTGCTGGTGCTGCTCCGCGTCCAGACTCCTCGCCCGCTGGGCGTCACACTGCTGAGGGCTCTGAGCACCGAAAGCACTAGCATTTGGGCTGAAGCTTTTGCAGTCCGGCCCCAGCGCAACAGGAGCATCGCCACACTCATGGACGGGCTGCAAGGAGCCGCCTAACGTCGCCACGCCCTCCTCAGGAATACGTTCTGCGTAGGCATTCCCTGCAGCTTGATGGGACACGCATCTGGCCGCCCCCGAGTCCCCCACGACCCCACGCTTGCCGCTTTTTTGCATGTGCCCAGGCACCCCGCTGCCCGTCGCGTGCGGGTAAGCTGCCCGTCCAGCTGCTGCAACAGGTAGTGAGCCCGAATGAGCACAGCTATTAAACGGAAGCTCGGGATCGAGGCCGGAAATAAGCCGAAGGAGACTGTCGATCGGCATTTCCGAGAGCGGCAGCTCCTCAGTGACGCGAACTCCTTCAGGAAGCATCGTCGTGTTGACTGGAGGTACAGAGGGCTCCTGGCACCGGGCCTTGTTCAGCCTCACCGAAACCTCATCAGTAACAATGCCGCTGCTGTAGTGTGGGCGAGGAGCGTCATGCGGTCCCGCTTCGGTCTGCCTTGTGGAGTCCACAGAATCCAGTGAGCAGGACGGGAGATCGGGAAATAAACCCGCTCCCAGTGCTGAGCGAACAGCATCTCTGATAGATTCTGGGACGGCTGAGAATACTGTGACCCGTGAGGGTGGGACGCCGCGAACATGCAGAAAAGCTTGACTGGCCAGGGACTGTAGCTCACCCTGCGTTCCCAGTCAACGTGCTATTGAAGTTACATGTGCTTTATGCGCCAACATACTACCACCTTCTTGACACAGCCTGCTAACTTACGTCCAGACGTGCAAGTTCCTCAGCTTTGGTAATTGCAAAGCGCGCGAGCTGCAATGCCATCCTGGCCCCGATACGGTTTAACAATGACTCCAACTCCCGGCCTGTATCGTTGTAAGGTCGAGAGGCAGGTGCCCGGTGGTCCCCAGACTCAACATCCGTAGACTCGCCATTCCTTGTGCTCCGTAATCCAAAATTGGGATGAACTTCATAGAAATGAATATGTTTCTGCGGCCAAATTTTAGGATTGGCCTCAAAGACCTAGTATTGCGTCCTCCGAGTCCACTTGCAGGGCAGACGAAATCGTAATATTGCAGCAAGATGTTTTCTGTATGTATCCTGCTGGCTCGGAATAGGCAAACCTATCTGATCTTCAGAGCTAGGCAGGTTTCGTGGTATCGTTGCTGCCGGTTGTCACGTGCAGTACTGATGTACGACATGAACAATGGTGAAGTGCGTTCGAAAGCCCATATCCCTATCCCTACAGCCGTTTGCACAACTGGTGCATATACAACCGCGACATTAGCTCGCAGATTTGCCTTGCCACGCCTGCAAAGCGTGAGCACGGGGGAAACAGTGGCGTAGGTGAATACGTGGCCAATGAAAGCAAATTCGAAGGGGGAAGCCTTCAAATCCGGTAACCTAACCCTGGATCCTGAAGCTTTACATGCAATCCTGCTAACCGCAGTGTCGGGGCCGCTCGTCTTCACCCGGCGTAACGATGGCACTACGTAGACAGTGTTTCGACAGCGCCATTACCTGTACACCATGGATGCCATCAACTCCTGCTTGCAGCACAATCCATCACTCAAATTGAGGGTGCGTGTACAAGCATGCCTTCCCCGTCTTTTCTGTACTGCAACGTACACCTTCGTGCTACCGCACCGACACGCATGTTGCCTGACGCCACTTGTACGGAGGCAACGTACTGTGCTGCATTGTCATTAAACGGGCATGCCATTCTCGCCGTGCCCTGTCGAACCTGCCCGCCATGTTTTGTCTTGGCACAATGTTAGCAACCCACCAGTGGTCCCGCAACCGACCTCCGCAACAATGCCGTAAGAGGCATTCGCCAAAGCGGAATCCCGCGAGCCCCGTGGACCTCGATGACGGGCCACCCGTCTTCTGCCTGGTCTGCCGTCAGCTGATTACGTTGGTCGCCATGCCAACAGTAACACCGTTGCTCGCCATGCCGACAGGCGAGATCCCCACCCAAATCGCAACACACCTATCGACTGAACCGCAACATCTCGCGCGGACTTCACATGCCGAGGTTCAACGGCGGCGGGGCTGGCAGCTGAAAACCGCCAGCTCCTGCTTGCCCGCCCGCAACGCCCTGCCCGGCCAGTACCCCACCGAGCGCCCCCATGGTGTTGAGCACCTGCTGCTGCCCGAGGGGTTGCTGCTGCTGTTGTTGGAGAGCCTGAGGCATTTGGAACTGTTGACCTTGCGGCTGTGCTTGGAAAGGGTTGGGCTGCTGCTGCTGCTGCTGTTGCTGCCGCACCAAGGCCTGCTGAACGGCTGCCTGTATTTGTTGCTGGGCCAGTTGCATCGCCGCGGCGGGTTGAGCCCCAACCTGGGTCGCTGTATTACCCGGCATCACCATCATCGGTGCGGCCTGTTGCTGTGCCTGCTGGGATTGCAGGCCGCCAAGCGGCGGCTGGCCCGGCAACGCAGGCGCAGCAAGTCCTGCTGCAGGAGCCGCCGGCCGGGCCGTCTGGCCTACAGCGCCAGACGCTGCCGCTGTCTGCATGAGATGAGGGCAAAAATACAAGCGTAAGATCCAAGTATCCCGATGCAACGCACCAGGCTGGATCTGGCCAGCCTGGTCTTGCACGCAGAGCAGTGTGGCATGCGTCTGAGCGGCCCGGGGTGGCAGATCCGCACCGGCCGGCAGCCGGCAGAACTTTAGCCAAACCCTAGCGCGCAGCTCCGGGGGCCGCTCGTCCCCTCTGTAGCATTGTTATTATTTGAGTGTTGGGAGTGGGCAGGTCCCAGGCACACGGGTGTTCCGAGGGCGCAGCCATGCGCCCATGCCCCTTGAAAACACCGCATGTCGCCTTACGGTTGACAGACCAGACACGCGCACAGGATTTAGAACCGACTAGGGTTTTCCTGACTGGACATACACACACATAGAGACGAAAAGTATTGCAGAAAAAAACAAGAATACGGTTCAGTCCCCTGCGCATGGCCTTTCAGGTGGCAAAGCTGCGGTCTGGCAGTCTTGCAGCTGCACACGACGCCCAGACAGCGCCCCGCCGTAATGCCGTGAGACCGCCTCAGGGTAAGCCCCACCTACCTGTCCCGATGCGCCAGCTGCAGATGTAGATGCATACGTGTCCGCTACGGCAGCAAGGAGCATTAGGTTCTCTTGAAGTTTTTGCTGGAACCTGTACGGCAGCGCCCGGGCAAAGAGACCGCGGCAAGCGGGTCGGGTCCGTATCATACAGGTCCTTAGAGCACGCAGCTGCGATAACATATGACCAGGCAGTCCCCCTGCGTGTGAAGGTCGACGGACAAACTCACTGGTTGACGTCCTGCACTCGACCAAGGTTTTGCTGCTCAGCAATAGCCTTGATAAACTTAAAATTTTCTTCCAGCATCTGCAGCGGGGTTTCAAATCAGTGTTTCTCATTGATGTTCTTTGCGTTGTCTACCGCACGCTGCTCACTTCCTGAATGCGCTCCGTGGTCATAGGCGCCGGCTTGGCCTGACCCGGGACCGCAGCCATCGCGCATGAAGTTCTCGCTGCGACTCTAATCTGAAATCGTGGTCTGAATCGGCAGTTGGCGAATTCCTACCCAACTTCCAGGATAGCGTCGTGACCTAACGTTAATAAGGCAAGTTATACTCATGCTTCATTTTAAATTGCGCAAGAGGACAAAGCTGGCAAATCATTTCCCAGGCAAAATACTTTGTTACCGCCAATTTAATTACAATCAGAAAATAAATAATCTCGTTACAAATTGTATGCCTACACACTCTTAAATTTATTGCGTGGTTCCCTTCCTAACAATTTGGACCATAGTTTACCTGAAAGTCAGTTGGCTCTGAAACCATGACAAATTAGACGTCTTGGGGCATGTGCGTCGATCTCCATCCGAGCCAAAGCATAGTTATACATACCCCCTGTTATTTATTTTCTACAGGTTGACGGCAACGGATTACTTCCGAAACCCATGGTATGGCACGCTGAGCCCGGTGCCTAAAGGTTCAGGAAAAACGTGGTGTAGCGTCCCCTTCACTTGCAGCAACCCATTTCAGGGCCTGCAACGAAGTCCTACATTCCACTTTAGGTTGTACCGTACGGCCCGTGGTTGCGATCTGTCCTCATTGACACACAGGCCACCTCAGGTGGCCACAATATGCTGCTGGGCGACAGCGCTGGCTACACGCCTGCTGCTGACGAGGGGTGTCTCGCTGACACTGGGCCTGTGATTTGCTTGAGTGTAGACGACTGCCTGGGTGGACGGCTACCAGAGCGGGTGGACGGCTACCGCTCTGACGGCTACTGTGGTCGACCGCTACCCGGGTGGACAGGGGTGGACGAAAACCGCCTGATTAATAAGCACCGATTATCGCTGAATCTGACTTATGGAATACTCCTACAACTATTAGTACCTCGTAACCGTTACAAGGTGGACCCTTTGTCCCGACCGGGCGTCCAACGGGCCCAGATAGCTCGTAGGCGCCTCATCTCAACCTCTACCAAGGACTTCGCACCCATCCTCCACCACCCGGGGGGAAGGTCATGCAGCCAGGTTACTAGAGCGCCACAATTGCTATTGCTGTACAGGTCAACGAAGCCGCCCTCCGCGAACAGCACGCCAACACTCCGCCCAGCCCTTGCGTGGGAGTCCACTGTCTGTAACCTTCAGTCATTGATTACCCCAGAATTTGGTATGAAGCTATATACGTGCACCACAAGCGGACCACATGCATGCGCATTGACCGTTGACAAGATGCAGACAGGAACATTATTCCGTACACTACTCCATACAATACTGACACACGCACAACCACCAACCGACCAAGCAACCAAATGATCGACCACGCACATGTACACATACAGCTCATTCAGCATGCGTGTGCGGCAGGTTACCAAGCCCGGTCATCGATCCCGCTAGTAGATTGGTCGTACCCTGTCGTACGAATGGATAAGCTGCATTTGGCTTCACCTACATGTCCACCTCTGCCTGCCTGACTCCCAATCACCATCCGAGCTCGCTACTTATGATATATACATGCACGACTTGCAATTCTGCACATGTCTTCATAGGCCACAAACGTGTGATCTGCGTGACGATTTGTTAACTGGTCTCATGGTGAGGCTAGTGTGGGCCGCCAGCGGCCGGCGGCGACATGACTGGCGACCGCGACGGCGACGTCTGGCGCGGGGGCGAGCGCCGCTGTGGGTGCTTGCATGGGCAGTACGTCACCTCAAACCTGGTGTAGGCCCAGTTGGTGGTGGACTGGGGGCACACCGTGTTGCCCGGGTCGTTCGCCTGCACCCAGTCGGCGCCCGACCACACCGGCGGGTTCAGCCCCAGGTAGTCCTGCAGCTGGGCCATCATGTACAGCGTCAGGGGCCTGCACGGCTTGAGCATGGAGGTCAGGTTGCCGTACAGGAAGCCCAGGGGACCCACGCCGACGGTCCTGTTGATCCAGGCAGGCACACCCGCGTTCTGCAGGAAGTTGGGCGGCTGGCAGGCGGAGCGCTTCCTGCCGTACAGCTCCCTGAACACGGTCTCATTGACGGTCAGCAGGAACATCAGGGCGTTCTGCGGCGGTGTGCCGATGCCCGTCCAGTTGACCGCCCACACGGGCTGGCCGCTCTCCACTGCCGCCGACATGCTCAGGTTCCAAGTGACGTTCGTGGTAATCACCGACGGCGACACCGGCTGCATCGTCCAGCCGTTGAGGGCGGGGGTGACGATGCTGTCCGTGTACACGCCGTTGCGGCTGAGCAGCAGGCGGCTGTCGCTGCAGGTCGGGGGCGGCGGCAGGGGCGGCGCGGGCGGCGACGGACGAGGCGGCGGCGACTGCGTCGCGCAGGGGCAGTACATGGCCGTGACCTGTGTATAGCCCCAGCTGGTGGGGGAGTCGGGGCAGAGGCGGTTGGTCGGGTCGTTGGCGCGCACCCAGTCGGCAGCCGCCCACAGTGTCTGCGGCTGCTGGAGGCCCGCCACTGCCGCGGTGATCTTTGCGACCAGGTAGACTGTGAAGGGCTGGCAGGGCTTGAGGGCGACCAAGTTGGAGCGCAGCGTGTAGATGGACTTGCCCACGTTGACCCCGGCATGCAGGTCATTGAAGGCGGGCGGCAGCCACGCACTCTGGGGCGGCTGGCAGCCCCTGGAGCCGTTGTACAGCGCCCGCCACTCCGTCTCGGTGAAGAAGTTGAGCTGCACCGTGGCGTCGTCCAGGTCCGTGACGTTGAGGTACCAGTTGGGGTAGCCGCCCATCGTGAGGCGCCACAGCATGTTCCACGACGCATTCAGCTTGATGGCCGAGGTGGAGGACACGGCCGCTGAGGTGCTGCTGAGCCGCACCGGCAGGTCAATACCCCGGATGGGGAGGCCGTTGGCGCCAAGCAGCTGGAGGGCCTCGCCGCATGAGGACGTCGGAGGCGCCAGGGCGGGTTGGGCTGAGGGCGCCTGCTGCTGCTGCGGCTGCTGCTGCTTGGGCGACGGCATCGGGGTTGACGCGGCCAGCTGGCGGGTCCCGTGGGCGGTGCTGATGAGCCAGCAGAAGCTGACGAGCGCCGTGACTGCGGCGGCCGCCAAACGCTGGGGTGGAGGTCGTCGTATCCGCTGGTGATTGTTGGCCATGCTTGCTCTCCGCGTGGTTGACGCCCCTGCGAGCATGACGCCGTGTATGTGGTGGCCCCTTGCTGTCAGCGCGGATACGAGGTTCAGTGGCGCGAATGAAGAGGAGCAGCAGTGAAACGCTTTGACACACGCCATTTGCCCCAAGTCATGGGTGCGGGGTGCTTCATGTCATCCAACCACCACGGTGGGGCCTTGTTTGGCGCCGGTAAGGTCTTTGTCCCGGACATGGCCGTACAACCCAAAAGCATGCCTCAGGGCCGTTGTAATATTCGCTTCACTCAAATTGTTTTTTCGAGGACATGACCGGGGTCGAGCCCTTTGCTTACCTGTGTAAGCAAGAGTGCGTCGGTGACGACGAAGAACGCGCACTTGGTTTGCACTGCGCAGGCTCCGGCTGGCCACCTGGCGCAAGGACGTGCGTCCACGAGATACGGTGTCAGCGCGCGTCTTGCGCAAGCAACCCACATTATTGCATGTTGCAACTTAAGGGTCACAACATAGAAGGAGAACGCACCTTAAGCCCGATTGAGCGCTTTGGCTGCTTGGCTTGTTTGCACGGCGTGATAATTTGAGCTGCTGCGCTGAATACTGCAATCTTCTCGAGATTACGTTTGTTTATATGTGTTACTAATCGTGATGATTTCAATAATGGTTTGAGTAATGAGCGCTGATGTTAAATTTGTTATTAATTTAAATAAGCAGCGCTTACTTATAAGGCCGACAAGATCATCCGGTTACTCTTTCTCGTCACCGTGCGTTCCTGGCGAAGGTGGGTGCAATAAATACGAAAACGGCCATGTATGTAAACATGTAAAATAACGACGAATCTTTATATCATATGGACGCTACCTGAAATCTTAAATGCCCTGCACAATGCCATTTTTTCCATCCGTCCGTCACGAGGTCACACAATTAGCGACTGCCTGTCGATCCCAAGAAGCCAACACTTAATGAAATAATATGATGTTTGATTTAAATATTACGGTAAACCCTTGCTGACAAACGAAAAGGATGGTCAATCATTTCCCTACATTAACCACACGCATTCCGGGCCTGTCCGGGCTCAGCACGGCGTCGGGACACGACCGACATCCGCGCGCACTGCCGTTGCGGCACGTGCAAATGACGGACTAAGCACTCCTCACGTGCACTGTCCTCCAACTAAGCGCATTGCTATGATTCAAGATTTCGGCGAGCTGGGCCAGCTGACGCCTGCTGAGTGCTGACGCCGTCTGCATATGCCCGGATACCGTGCACTGTGCTACTCAGTGTTCCGGTGATGAATAGTACCAACGATCTCACCCGCGGCGACGCCGCCTTGGGCACGGAGGTTCGCCAACGGATGGGTCCGCACGACCAGCGGTTCCGAAGCAAAGTTATTGAGGCGTACGCGTTCGCTTCCCAGCCCGGCAGCCCCGCCAGCTGGGTGCCGAGTGGGTGCATCCCTTCATTGCCATCCTGCGTCAGCGCGGGGTGGCGCTCGCGGAGACGGCGGCCCAGCGTGGCCGGGCGGCAGTGTTGCTATCTTCCAAAACGGGGAAATAGAATTCCGCAGGTTTCCGGCCTGTCGCCAGTAGCCAAAAAACCTTTGGCAGGGCAGATTTTGGGGGCTTCCTAGGTGCCAGGAAATAAAAACCTCCGAGGCAGGCCGGAAATATTTCTGCGTGTTTCGACAGCAGGGACACTGTTACCACAGCGACGACAGGGATTCTAAGTCCATGGAGGCCTGAAGTGCGCTTTCCCTGCGTCGCGGATGCATATGGGAGGGTAACCAGGAGTTGGTGACACGGCATTCGAGTGTGTTTTGGCGGTAGACAGGTGTACGATGCAGGAATTTTCCCTGCGCCTGCAGATTTCCAGGCCTTTTCCTAGTCTGGAAAATAGTTGGCAGGGCAGATTTCCGGCTCTCCACAGCGTCAAATAAATGAAATCTCGCAGGTTTCTTGGGGGTCCGGGAAATAGAAAATTTCCGGGTTTTTTGCCCGTAAATATTCTTTTTATTTAAGATAGCAACACTGCCGGGCGGGCCTCTGGGCGGCGGATTGGGGCGCGCTCCTGCCTGTGTGACCTGCGGCCCCTTGACCCCGCGGTGGCCCTCGTGGCCGCCCTGCCGACGCCCCCCGGCTCGTTCCTTTGGGGCGCGTTCGTGGAGGCGCTCCAGCGCCGCTGGAGCAGTCGCATGGCAGCGGCGTCGCTGCAGGCGGCCAGCCTGTCGAGGCACGTGTTTCCCATTGTGGCCTGGGCCGCCCAGCTGGTGGCGGTCACCGAGGCGGCGCTTGGGGAGCCCGAGGCGTCCGTTCGCCAGGCGGCGGCACCCCACCCGCTCGCGCGGTTCCTGGGGGCCGGGCCTTCCGGCTCGGGCCCCGCTCCGGCCCCGGCTCCCGCTCCGCGCCGTTCGGCTGAGGTCGCCCCCGGCAACCGTCGTGCGGCTCCGGCGGCGGCCGGCGGCGCGGTGGCCGCGTGGCCGCCCCGGCCCCGGCCCCGCCCCCGGTGGCAGCGCCCGCCCCCGCGGCGGCGCCCACGTTGCCTCCCGCGGCGCCCCGCGGCCCCCACCCCTCGCCATTCCGCGTCTCCTGGCGTCGCTCGACCTGATCATCGACGACGGCCCGCGGGTGCAGGCCCTGGCCGAGTCTGCCCGCTGGTGCATTCCGCACCTTAACGCGGGTTGCCCGGCCGGGTTCCCGGGGTTTTGATCCGCCCGGGGCCAGTTCAAGTGTGCCTTCATGCAACCGGCGCCGGCTGACGTGCGGGCCTCGCTGCTGCAGATTGGTGCTCGCGAGGCCCGCCCGGTGGGTCCCGCCGGAGCGTAGCCTGTGTCCTGGTCGCGGGCGCGCCCCCGCGCTCGGGTGTGGTCGGGGTGCTCGTGTACGGCGGGTTTGGGTGCGGCGAGTCCCAACCGATGTGGTACGGCGGACCCATGCGGTGTTCTTACCCGTTGGCGCGTATCGCACCCTAACCGGCTGAACTGCTAGTGCGGACCTGATACTACAAGAGGCCGGATCGGCGGCGGTTGGCGGAAATTCAGCGGATAGGAGCGCCCAGCCGAGGTCCGCGGTGGCCTGGCGACGTCGGATGTCCGTGGTTTTTGCAGGAGGTGCTTGACCCGACCGTGGGAGCGGTAGATGCCGAGCTCACAGCCGTCGAGGCGGGGGAGTGTGCCGAGGCTGGACCCCTCTCGGATTGCCGTGGTGGACTTTTCGGCGGATCCGCTGGTGCGACAGGCGAGCAACGATGTAAGCATGTGTGTGTGTGTGTGTTACATGGTTGGGGGTGCGTAACCCCATACCTGCACATACCCATACGAGCCGGAGGCCCAAGGGCAAACAAAACGCCCAAAAGCACTGGTTTGCAATACCGCATTAACAGGAGTCGACGAGACTAGCGCCCAAAGGGCACGATAGAATTACGGTGAGCCCACATGCGCTCCAACATCTTTGCCAAACGAGCCGGATCCCAGGCAATCGCCTCCCTCATCGTATTAGGGCGGTGAAACCCTTCCTCAGCGCGTATTGCATCGTAAGCCGGGCAGTCGAGTAGAACATGCTTCTCATCTTCAATCTGGTCTTCAGAGCGGCAGCAACGGCAGACCCGTTGTCCTCTAGGGACATGGTGCCTACCCCTCCGCGCCCTGTTAGACTCAAGTGCCCAACAACAAAGCCTGAATTGCATTAGCTTCCGGTGCGCAGAACGGGGGATAAAAACTGTAGCGTGCGGTTGCCACATAACGGCCGCCGCACCCATAAACGACAGGCCCATCCAATGCTTGTACTTCGACATATGGATCCCCGGCTGTTTCCCGTCTGATGGGTAATTGTCTGGCTCGACATCGAGGCGCACATGTTCCCAACCGCTCATTAGTCGTTCCCTCATCGCCGTCACAATCTGAGCCTCGGGAAGAGGTTTGGACAGCAACCACTCAACTCGCTGTTCAACACCTTCTGCATCGTGAGGTAGCCCGCTCCAAATATCACACTCTAAGTACGACATTAAACGCAAGAACGAGGCTCCCCAACCGCCCCGTTCAGGATCGGTGAGTGCATCGATAACCTCCTGACATAGGACTGCGTGTGCGACCGTGCCCTTCTGCGTCTGCAGGCGGTTCCAAAAACGAACCACTTGCTTCACCAAATAGTAATGCAGGGGAAGCTCGGCCAATTCTGCGAAAAGAAGGCGGTGGGCTGGGCGAGCAGCCCCCACAATTTGTCGCATGAACGCAATCTGCAGCTGGACTGCATCATCGTGTAGGCACGCTTCAAAAAGTCCTTCTGCCAGGTTGTTCGCATCGCGTCGTCTCCCCACCCTGTTCAAAACCTCTGTCAACGCAAAAGGGCCCCAAGCCTGACAACCATACAGCAAAATCGCTCGAACTTGAGTGGCAAAACACCTCATTCGCACGTCGGGGGCGAAAAGCTTCAGCTTATCCAATTTGGAGCTCAAAGAGAACATAGCGGCCCGGCCGGTATCGTTCAACTGCTGTCGACAGGCACTGAAAGGCCGCAAGGGCCCATACACCAGGCCGAGATAACGCGCGCTGTCCTTGGCTGGTACTACTTGCCCGGAAAGCCGTAGCTGCTCGCAGGCTGAACTAACCTCTGTACGCCGGGACTCATCGCATGCAAAAACTAAACGCTCACATTTCGCTACATTAGGCCGCATTCCAAAAGCCTCACAAAATTGGTCCACAAGGCCCAGCAGTTCCGCCATACGTTCCACGGACGTCGCCAATAGACTCACATCATCTGCGTAAAGCAGGATGGAAACGCGCTTGCCACCCACCAGGGGTACCTCGTGCTTCCGCGCTCTGGCGACCACCAGGTCGTGCACGTCAATCAAGTCCGCCAGCGTCTCGATGAAAAGGCCGAACAGTTCTGTCGACAGAGGGCAACCTTGTTTCACTCCCTGCTTCGACTCAAAATCCCCGCCGACCTTCCCATTAACCTTCATGACCATGCACACCTTCTCATACGCTCTTTTTAGGGCCTCCAACATGGGTCCACCAACACCTCGCTCTTGCAAACGAAGCCACATGTGCTCGCGCGGCACCCTATCGAACGCCTTTTCAAAATCGATTTGCACAATGATTAGCGGGGGTTGCCCTGCACGCCGGTGACGCATGGTGAGATGTTGCTTCACGAAAAGGTGGTGGGCGGTCCCGAAGCCCCGCCGAAAACCTGCCTGACATGGGTGGCGCAGAGCCAACTGCTCCGCGGCTACCATCAGCCGATGGAGAAGCAGTGACGCGTAGCACTTTGCAAGCGCTCCACCCACTGCAATGCCTCGATAGTAAGCATGTAACCCGGGGCGTCACGCTGCCTTCCCTACCGGACATGACGTTAAGCGACGCCGAGCAAACGCGCGCTATGCAGCTACTCCAGGACGCTTGGGGGCGTCTACAGTGCCTTGACTGCAGCCTGGCGGTGGATGAGTCTTCTGATGACGACTTCCTAGCCTCTCTCAAACAGATATGTCCTGACCCGGATGCCTTCCGCGCGGGCCGGCTCAAGGCGCACTGGCGGGTGTGGGAATCGTTTTCCCGAATCGCCGGGGAGGGCACGATCGCTGAGCCAGCTCGCCAGATTCTACGTGTTGTACGAGACGGCATGCGTTTGGAGCTCGTGGGAGTTTACGCCCCGGGGCAGGAGCTTTCCCCGCAGCGACAGGCCAAACTGTTTGTGGTACGGCAGATGATACGGCAGGCCCGCCCGGGCGTCGATCCCGAGCAGCTGCTGGAAGGCCCGGAGCCGCATCCGGTCCAGTTCCCGAATCACGCGGGTGCTTCCGAGCACGCTGTCTTTGTTACCTCGGAGATGGAGCTCTGTCTGCGGCAGGGCGTCGTCCGTGAGTGGGATTTCCCGTACCCCCCCCTCCACGGTGGTGAATGGGCTCCGGGTGGTTGAGCAACGCTCCAAGCTACGGCTGTGCATGAACCCGATGAATGAACGAATGAATGAATGAACGTTACAGCGGACCCCAAAGGGAATCACCGGTGTATACCAGGGCAAGCCCCAGCAGGCCCCACCGCCGAGGCGGCAAGACGCCTCCACACCTCAACCCGATGTACATCAACGCCTCCATTAAGTACCGGCCCCTGCGCAGCTGCGCAACGAGCGGCTGGTGGACCTGACCCACTATGTTCGGCGGGGTGACCATATGTACGCCACCGACGACAAATCGGGTTATTGGCAGGTCTCCATGCAGTCGGATTCGTTCCGTTTCCTGGCCATCGCCTGGCAGGACCGCCTTTACTACTGGCCCCACCTGCCTTTCGGGGTCTCCTCGGCTTGCCACGTGTACACGGCCCTCAAGCTGGAGGTCTTCCTGCCACTGCGTGAACGGGGCGTGAGGCTGACGTTCCTGATCGACGACCATGCGCTTGGCCAGGCTCGGGCTAAGTTCCTGTGCCGTACGGTGGTGCTCCTGATGGTCTCCCTGGGCTTCACTCTGGGTTTCAAGAAGTGCCGCTTCGTGCCCTCCCAGCGGGTCCGGTTCCTGGGCATGATCGTGAACGCCGAGCGCCAGGCGTTCGAGGTCCCGGCAGAGAAGGTGGACGCGTTGCGCGCCTTGGTGGACGGGTTGCGCGCCTTGGTGGACGGGTTGCGCGCCTTGGTGGACAGGTTGCACGCCTTGGTGGACGGGTTGCGCGCCTTGGTGGACGGGTTGCGCGCCTTGGTGGACGAGCTCTCCTCGGCCCCGGAGCTGACGCACCGCCAGGTGGCGCGCGTGGCAGGCAAGATCATGTCCATGTCCGTCACGGTCTCGTTGGCCCCGCTGGACAGCAGGCTGGTTGGTCGCACCCTCCAGGGGCTCGCCGATTGGGACTCCGCCGTCGGAGAGCCGGCGGCGGTGTTGGAGGCCGCTCGGGTGTTCCTGCGGCTGCTTGACGCCTGCAACGGCAAACCCTGGTGGAACGCCGGCCCCGTTCTGCTCATTCGCGTGGCCGGAGACGCGTCCGAGCGGGCTTTCGCCGCGTTCCTCCCAAGGGGTGAGTTGGGGAGCGCCGTCATGCGGGTAACCTTCACGGGACTGGAGCTGGCTCGCATGCAAGCGGGTACCTTCGGCACCACGGAGCGGGAGCTGGCTACCGTGTACCATGCGTTGCGATGGCTGGGCAGCACTCACCCGGAGCTGTTGAGGGGAAAGCTGGTTCACAGGTGGCCAGCCTCTGCCTGTTGGGCATGGAAGGGGCCAACGAATGCCTGTACCGGGTTGCGGACGTCCTCATGGAGAGCGCTCGCATGGGCGTTGAGGTGGAGAGCGCTCGCATGGGCGTTGAGGTGGAGACCGTGTGGTTTCCCCGGACGGCGGATGCTCAGCGGCGAGCGGATGAGAGCTGGACCTATCCCAGTGGCGGCTCCGAGACGCGGTGTACTCTGCGCTGTGGCGTCGGTACACTCTGTCTGGCCGGCAGCCCACGCTGGACTGCTTCGCGGACGTTTACTCCACCCGGGTGCCGGGCGCCTTCTACTCTGCCACCTGGAACCCCGGGCGCCTCGGGGTGGACGCGTTCGCGCGGGACTGGGCACCCCCAGCGGGGGCCTCGCGGCCCCTCCTGTACATCAACCCGCCTTTCAGTCTGGCCGGGCGGGTGGTGGCGAAGGTCCTCGCCGAGCAGCCGTACTGCGTGATGATCCTGCCGGTGTGGCCGAGGTGGTGGCAAGCCCTGCTGCGGCGCCTGCCCATCGTCGATCAGTGGGACCTGCCGCTGTCTCCACCGCTGTTTGAGCCCGGGCCGCTCGCCGGAGCGGCCTCGCCGCGCTCGCCCCGCTACCGCGTCCGGGCGTACACCGTCCTGTGGCCGGTGCCCGGGGGCGGCGCGGGTATGTAGGTGCGGCTTTCTTACCTCGCGGGCGATCAAGGGGGCGCGAGACGGGGTACGCGGGTCTCCCCGCGGGTGGTTGGGGATCGAGGCTATGGAAGCCCAGGTTGAGCCGGATGGTAGAGGACTATTCGGCGTTTGTTTGTGACTGGGCTCGGCCTATCTCGCCCAACCACTCTGGGGCGGTACGGGAGTCACACTCGGTCTGCAGGACTGACAGCGCGCGCGGATGTTGGCCGTGTCCCGCCGCCGTGCATGACAACACTTTCTCACGGCCATACGTCGTCATACTACAATGGTATAATATACTATTATATTGCATCATTTATTTAATCAAGTGTTGGTTGCCTGGGATCGACAGGCAGTCGATAAATGTGTGACCATACGAACGGAACAAAAAGTGTCGTCATGCCGGACATCTGAGTTCTTGGCTGCATTCCATAATTCCATAATATTACTAGTGATATTTTATGACCAGATTCGTATTGATTGCGTCCACCTTCGCCAGGAACGTACGGTTACATGAAAAGTTAACTCGTCGACCTAATAAATCGGCAACCACACATCAGCGTCATTGTCAAATCGGTGACAAGCAGCAACAAGCGCATAGAAATCAGCAATTAAGGAGAACCAACGCCTTGCACCTGCCTCCTCCCCATAAAAGAGAGGAAAAGAGCAGCGGCGCAATTCGCGTCGCACAAACATGCCGAGCGAGCCGAGCAACCAGCCGCAGTGCTCCACCGGGATCAAGGTGAGCTTTCTTTCCTCCTAGTTGTGTTTGTTAAGACATGCAATCATACCGTGCATTTGGGTTGCTTGCGCAAGACGCTCGCTCACACCGTATCTCGTGGACGCACGTCCTTGCGCCAGGTGACCAGCCGGGGCCTGCGCAGTGCAAACCAAGTGCACGTTCTTCGTCGTCACCGACACACTCTTGCTTACACAGGTGAGCCAAGGGCTCGGCACCGGTCATGTCCTCATAAAAGTATTCCTAGTGAAGCGGATGGTACAGCGGCCCTGAGGCATGCTTTTGGCTTCTATGGCCATGTCCGAATCGCAAGGAAAAGACCTTACCGGCGCCAAACAAGGCCCCACCGTGGTGGTTGGATGACATGAAGCACCCCGCACCCATGACTTGGGGCAAATGGCGTGTGTCAAAGCGTTTCACTGCTGCTCCTCTTCATTCGCGCCACTGAACCTCGTATCCGCGCTGACAGCAAGGGGCCACCACATACACGGCGTCATGCTCGCAGGGGCGTCAACCACGCGGAGAGCAAGCATGGCCAACAATCACCAGCGGATACGACGACCTCCACCCCAGCGTTTGGCGGCCGCCGCAGTCACGGCGCTCGTCAGCTTCTGCTGGCTCATCAGCACCGCCCACGGGACCCGCCAGCTGGCCGCGTCAACCCCGATGCCGTCGCCCAAGCAGCAGCAGCCGCAGCAGCAGCAGGCGCCCTCAGCCCAACCCGCCCTGGCGCCTCCGACGTCCTCATGCGGCGAGGCCCTCCAGCTGCTTGGCGCCAACGGCCTCCCCATCCGGGGTATTGACCTGCCGGTGCGGCTCAGCAGCACCTCGGCGGCCGTGTCCTCCACCTCGGCCATCAAGCTGAATGCGTCGTGGAACATGCTGTGGCGCCTCACGATGGGCGGCTACCCCAACTGGTACCTCAACGTCACGGACCTGGACGACGCCACGGTGCAGCTCAACTTCTTCACCGAGACGGAGTGGCGGGCGCTGTACAACGGCTCCAGGGGCTGCCAGCCGCCCCAGAGTGCGTGGCTGCCGCCCGCCTTCAATGACCTGCATGCCGGGGTCAACGTGGGCAAGTCCATCTACACGCTGCGCTCCAACTTGGTCGCCCTCAAGCCCTGCCAGCCCTTCACAGTCTACCTGGTCGCAAAGATCACCGCGGCAGTGGCGGGCCTCCAGCAGCCGCAGACACTGTGGGCGGCTGCCGACTGGGTGCGCGCCAACGACCCGACCAACCGCCTCTGCCCCGACTCCCCCACCAGCTGGGGCTATACACAGGTCACGGCCATGTACTGCCCCTGCGCGCCGCAGTCGCCGCCGCCTCGTCCGTCGCCGCCCGCGCCGCCCCTGCCGCCGCCCCCGACCTGCAGCGACAGCCGCCTGCTGCTCAGCCGCAACGGCGTGTACACGGACACCATCGTCACCCCCGCCCTCAACGGCTGGACGATGCAGCCGGTGTCGCCGTCGGTGATTACCATGAACGTCACTTGGAACCTGAGCATGTCGGCGGCAGTGGAGAGCGGCCAGCCCGTGTGGGCGGTCAACTGGACGGGCATCGGCACACCGCCGCAGAACGCCCTGATGTTCCTGCTGACCGTCAATGAGACAGTGTTCAGGGAGCTGTACGGCAGGAAGCGCTCCGCCTGCCAGCCGCCCAACTTCCTGCAGAACGCGGGTGTGCCTGCCTGGATCAACAGGACCGTCGGCGTGGGTCCCCTGGGCTTCCTGTACGGCAACCTGACCTCCATGCTCAAGCCGTGCAGGCCCCTGACGCTGTACATGATGGCCCAGCTGCAGGACTACCTGGGGCTGAACCCGCCGGTGTGGTCGGGCGCCGACTGGGTGCAGGCGAACGACCCGGGCAACACGGTGTGCCCCCAGTCCACCACCAACTGGGCCTACACCAGGTTTGAGGTGACGTACTGCCCATGCAAGCACCCACAGCAGCGCTCGCCCCCGCGCCAGACGTCGCCGTCGCGGTCGCGGTCGCCGTCGCCATTTCCGTCAGTCGTGTCACAGCCGGCGGCCTCTGGCGGCCCACACTAGCCTCACCAAGGACACTTCAACACATAATAGTGGCACGTGGGTCGCTGTGCGTTGAAGTATTTTTGTAGCTACTAAGGACGGTATATATGTACATCCATCAGCAAATGCATGTAGATTGGGAGCTCGCCCGGTAGTACTCGATTCGGAATGGACGTGAAGGTGACGCTATTGGATGGCTTGTGGACATTGGATGACCTGTCTTGATGGCGGATTCCCAAGGGCTGGGCGGAGTGTTCTAGTGCGGTCCGTGCAGGGCGGAAATCCGATGCATGTCTTCCGATGGGAAGACAGTCCACGCCGACCGGGATGCGCAGGGAGGAGCTGGCTGTGTAAACATAGCGCAATCGATCGCCTTGGGTCGTCTTTCACACCAGCCCGCCTCACCGTGTTCGCACCACCACCGCGGGAACTCCTTTGGGCTTTTCCTCCTCCGACCTCACCATGTTGACCCGACAGGAATCGTGGCAGCCGCACGCTGCACAGGAGCAGGCATGATCGTTTTAGAAGGCAGCACGGCAGCTCGCCTCCGCCCTCTCCGGAACATGCAAACCCCGTCCTTAATCAACGCCCTCTCCAGGTCAACCGTCAACACAGCAGTCCCATCCAGTGACATCGACTCTATCTTAACGGCATTTCAACCTCCCTCACCCGTCCGAAATCCCTAGTCGCCTTCACTCATCCCCGTCGCTGTCGTCGTTCCCCGAATCGATCTCCGGCAAGGCGCCCTCGCTGTCTTCGCTCTCATCACCGAAGACCGGGGCCGCAGCAGCCGCCATGGCAGGGGCAGGACGCGGAGTTTGCGCAGCTCCGGCGGGCTGGGCTGCCGCGGGTGCTGCTGCTGCTGCTGCGGCCGCTCCTGGTGCTACTGCTTGTGCTGCTGCTGGTGTGGAGAGCCCCTTCGCGGCCGCCCCTGTACCCGGTGCGATCTGGCCATCATCCGCTCCCATCGCATCTGCGGCCGCCCGCTTGCCGGTCGCGCTCGCGGGCACCAGCGCCTTCTTCCCCTGCTGCGCTGCAGTAGCAGCAGGAGTGGCAGCGGCAGGAGTCGTCTGCGCTGCAGGAGGTCCCTTCTCTTTGCCGGTCTTGTCCGTTTTGCCCTTGTCCTTCTTGCCCTTGTCCTTCCCTTTCGATGCCGTCAGTGGTTGCTTTTTGGAGCCGGCGGCGGCGGAGGGCACAGCCTCCGCGGCGGCCGCTGCCTCCTGCGCCCCTGAACCGCCTGAACCGCCGCCACACACCTCCATCGCATCCCCTCTAGCGACTGCCGGAGATGCGTCCGGCGCTGCCGCCGCCGCCGGCTGCTGGGCCGTCGCCGCCGGGACGGACGACGACGGTGCGGTACCGTTACTGGGCGGCGCAACCACATCTGGCCCGGTCGCCGTCACCGCCGCCGCTGGCGGTGGAAGCTGCGGCGCCACGGGTTCAAGCATGCTCCACAGCCGCGGCCGGGGCAGTTGCCCCGCGTCGCCGGCGGCGGCGCCGCCGCCGGCGCCGATTCCGCCGCCGCCCATCCTGGCTGTCCACGCATGTGGGACGCTGCGGGGCCGCAGCAGGGCCTCCAGCGCCAGCAGGCCCTCCGAACACACCGCGGCCAGCGCCGCACCGCCGGCGCCGCTGGCGCCTGTCGACAGCAGCTGCAGGCCCTCGGACAGGAACGGGTGCCGGGTGGGCCAGGGCGCCGCCAGGCTCGCCACCAGGCTGCGGGTGGCGGCGACGCGCAGCGCCGCCAGGTCGGCGGCGTGCGCCGCGGCGGCCGCGCCCGGGCTCCTGGCGGCGCGGTACGACGCCTCCCCCAGTACGGCAGCCATGTGGTACGACAGCGCATCGAGCTGGCCGCGCAGGTCGGATGGCAGCGCGGGGCCGTACACTTGCAGCAGGGCTTCCGCCAGTTCGAGCGCGGCACGCTGCGCGTCGACGTCGGCAGGCGACGCCACCGGCGCCAGCGCCGCCGCCGCAACCGCCGCCGTCGCGACATCGAACGCCGCCAGCGGGTCGGCGGCGGACGTCTTGGCCTTCTTTGCCGGCGGCGCCGCACCCGGAAGAAGGCCACCCGTCCGTGCGCCCTTGCCCAAGCCCGTGCCTGCGGCGGCGGCGCCGCCGCCGTACAACGGCGCCTTGGATCGCTCCTGTTGCTGCGTGGCGCTGAGGCCGTACAGCTCCGTAATGAGGGTACCCGCAATCTCGGCGGACATGTACCGCCCCGCCGCGAAGCCGCCGACGCGCAGTACGGCCGTGGTTGACCGGTACAGACTGGCCCGCACCGGCGCGGGCATGGACACCGCCAGGCCGCCAGCGCCGCCGGCCTTGATCCTTTGGGAGAGGGAGGGTGAGGGCGGCAATGACGACAACAAAGGCGTTGCGGTGTAGTTGGGTGCCAGGTCTTGCCAGCAGCGCAAGGAAACAAAAACATTCCATCCTCACAACAGGATACATAAGTCCGGTGGGATCCACCACCCCACCATGCCGTCCCTCCACCGCCCATGCGACCTACCGGTCCATCACCGCGCCCTCCCGGCCCCCTACGGGCCCCCCATCCCACCATTCCGACCCCTCCCGGGCCCCTACGGGAACCTCATCGCGCCCCTCCCGGACCCCTGCGGCCCCCTCACAGCACTCTTTCCCCCGCACCGGCCCCCTCACCTGCGCAGGTGCTCCGCCAGCAGCCTTCCCACCAGCGCCGTCAGCGGCATCAGGCCGCCCCGCACCACCCGCGCCGTCAGCCCCAGCAGCTCCCAGCCGCTCACGTGCAGGTCGGGCAGCAGCGCCAGCACCTCGCACTGGGCGGAGGCGGAGGGGGCGGCGCGGCCCGGCGCCAGCAGCACTGCGATCGGTGGGGGCGCGGAGCGCGCGTGCTGTGGGTTTGAGGTTTGGGGTTTGGTGTGATGGTGGCGACCAGTGAACGCCAGGGTGGGACGGTCGGCCAGGTAACATGGTGGGGGGTTAAGGGCGCAACGAGTCGAGATCCACCCGCCGGGTGGTCTCGGAGCATGGGTTGTGGGAACCCGAGTCCATTCCCATGCTGGACGACTGCTGGGCGACTGCAGTCCTGGGTTCCGTTCGTGGCAGCAAGTCCCATGGGTCAGCTGCGTACTGCTGCTTCCTAGCGGACGCAGGGACGACCCGCCCGCGCAGATGGCCTAGATCCCGACCACTGAGTCCGCGTCCCTGCATCCTTCCCTGCCAACGAGCCCCGGGCTTAGCGAACGGGCCCCGGGCATAGAAAAAGAGCCCCGGGGCATAGAGACGGGGCCCCCGGGGATAGAGACCGGGACCCCGGGCACGCCTCGCCCTCCTCACCCGCCGCGTCCATCCGGACCACCCTCATGACCAGCAGCAGGATGGCGTGGGCGGGCACCGGCACCGGTGAGGTGGAGCCGCGGCCCACCAGCCTCACCAGCAGCTCCAGCAGCGCGGAGGTCACCTGCGGGGCGGAGGGGCCGGCGGGCAGGGTGAGCAGCCGGGAGGCGCGGAGCGGAGGGGGCGGCGGGGGTGAGGAGCGGAGAGGCGCGGAGGTACGGTATGGGAGCGAAGGTTCCTCGTCCTCCCCACGCGTCATGACCCTCTCCTCACCTGCACCGTCAAAGTCACGTCCGGGCGTCCGCCCGCCGCTGCGGCCCCCGCCGCTGCCGCTGCCGCTGGCCCCGCGCCGCTGGTAAAGCCCACGGGTCCGAGTAGCCCCTCCGCGTCCGCGACGCCGGGCCCAACGGCCTCCAGCTGCTCCCGCGCCCGCTGCCCCAGGCCCCCGTCCTGCGACGCGGCGCCTCCGCCGCCGCCATGGTACATCAGCAGGTCGATCGCGGTGTGCAGCGACAGCAGGACCCGGCGGATGAGGGCGCTCCATGCCGCCGCGTCGTCAGCGACAGCCCGCGGAAGCAACGCCAGAGCGGCGGCGGCGGCGGCGCGTACGGCAGATGGCGAGGCGGGCGCCGCCATGACGCCCGCGAGGCTGCGCTCCAGGGGCCCGGTGTGGTTGCGGGCCACGGTCGGCAGTGCCTGAAGTACGGAGTGTACGGCCGCCAGGGCTGACGCCTGGCAGTCTGAGGGCCATCAGGTGGGAGGGCATGGGCAGGGCAGGGCAGGGCAGGGCATGACCCTTCTCGCTTTCATGGCGTCCCCGCATGAAGGTGGGATGCGGCATCCGCTGTTTGGACGGCGCAGGGGCGGGCGGCGCCTGTCGTGGTGGTTGCGCGGTGTGACCCCCCCCTCCCACCACCGCTGGCCCTGACGTCACTCTGCTCCGAAACCCAATCTGACCCGACCCGACCCAGGCCCCATGGCCCCTCACCCATGCCGACACGCCCTGAAGTCCTGGTGTGTGCGGGCAGGTGCCCTCGCAGCACGCCCTGGTGCGCCCGCGGGCTGCAGCACGTCGCCTGAGGCCAGCTCGCCCTCCTTCCCCTCCAGTCCTCCACCATTCAGCCGCACCTCCACCTCCACCCATCCGCCCGGGGCTTCCCCACGCGCCGCCGCCGCCGCCCCAGGTTCCCTCCCTGGCGCCCACCTGCGTCCGTCAGCAGCGGGGTGGCGACCTGCAGGGTGCGCCCCGCGATGCCCGACGCGTCCCGCCGCACCCCGGGCACCTCCAGAAGCTCCCGAATCCTGTTGGGGCAGAGGACACACAGGGAGGGCGGGAGGGAGGGAAACGGGCAGGAGAGAGGGATTATGTGGCTGCCACCGCAACTGCGGCTGCACACAGACAGCGATGCTGATGGCCCGGGGCGCTGGTTCCCATTGGAGAACGGTCGGGGCGCATGCTTTCCAGCCAACGGGCCCAACGGCAGGCAGCTGCCCTTTGACCACCAGCGAAAGTTGAGATACACGCAAACCAACCTGTCTTCCCTGCCTAGGAACACAGCACACACGTGTGTGCAACTCAGTTCGGATGGGACTTGCTGGCCGACCCACGAATGCCGTACCTGCTGAAGAGGTCCGCGAGTGCGCGCAGGCCGGCCGCCCGCGGGGCGGCGCCCGAGTCCTTGCGGACCACCTCCAGCAGAGCGGCCGCCCACTCGGAGTACGACGAGAGGAAGGCCCGTGGAGACACATGGCTGCACACAAGGCCCAGCAGGACGGCGGCGCCCGGTCGGAACGCGGCCTGGGCAGGGCATTCGCAGTGACGGGATGGCGGGGGAAGGATGGGTGTGGGGCAAGGTGGGCAGGACTCGCGAGGTGGTAACGGGCAGGCAGCGGGCGTTCAACGGCTATCATACTGGTGGCAGCGATGGACAACCGCTTTGGGCGCAGACGAACAATGGTCATGGCGAAGGGGGCGGTCAGGGCGATGGTTTCGGGGCGGTGGCGGAGCCCTCACCTCGGCCTTTGTCAAGTGCTTGAGCAGCTGTTCCACCAGTTTGCCCTGAAGCTCTGTGACGGGCGCCCAATTTCCGCCTTGAATGGCATCTGGGCCGGCTGTTAAGAGCCCATTTCCAACGAGCTGCTCTGAGATGGCGGCTGTGCGTCGAGGGTCCAGCGGCTGTTCGAGGGAGGACAGCACATTTCGTAATAATGCAGTTCGCAGTAAGGCTCCTGTTTCCATGTTTGCCATGCTCAATCGATAAAGACTCTCAGAAGTGGAAAGACCGTAACACGACCCAGCAACGTTCGGGCTGCTTTATAGGTACGAGATACGTGAAGCTCGATATTGTGTGCATATATGCTGACGTTTCTCACATTTCTCAGGGTTTCCGTAATGTAGGGATTGTGGCAAGCATTTCATGCAGCGCACAGCAAGACGTGATCCTTGTTCAAGGAAAGCAGATGCGGTGACACGGCCAGTTGTGCAGTAGTATAGCATGTTTCTAATTACATAACCCTCGATGCATCATGCAGTTACTTTGTGCAGGAGCTATCCCCAGCGATGCAGCCAAAATTGAAGATCCCCAATTTCGTTGAATCGTCTATGCCTTACGTTGCAGAACAATGGTGCACAACGTTACGTGTTTAAGCTGTTTTGTGCACCACCACCGGAGTAAAACTTGAGAACGCGCTTGCCGCCTGCTGGCACGGCTCTCAAGCCTTTGCAAGCTCAAACGTTTTGGTGCAAGCGTGCAGCAGTGGATCCGTGGAGGCGCAGTGTCCTTGCGTGCTTTCCTTGCTTGGGGCAATGGCCTCTGCCCGCCCATGCGCAAGAGCTGGGCCACTCGACACCGCTGCTGGAACTGCAATGCTGTCAATGGACGCTGACGACCAGCCAACTCAGGTCGGCTTTGCTGGCTTCTATCAGTCGCTGAGCCTCCCACCTGACCGCACAGGTTCCGACCACGCGCCCCATGCGCCAGCTTGCAACAATACGAGTGGGCCAAACAACCATCACCTGCAACAAGTATTTACCTCAGGTACTGTCGCCAATAATATCGGTGATCCGTCCGGCGAAGGGGCGCTGCTGGCCCCACGCACCAAGCGGCAGCGTCTTGTGAGCCCTGAGGCGGAGATTCCGGAACCCGGGGGCATCGAAGACGACGGCGCTGCCAACGACGTTGGACGCAACTCAGTCGCAGCAGCTGCAGCAGCCATCCAACGGCTCATCACAAGCGCTGACACGGGCGATGACAGTCGTGTTGATGCCGACTCGGGCCTACTGAAGAAGCCGAGCGCTGGTGCCCTTGTTGCAGCAGAACCTGCAGCCGCGGCTGTAGGCAACGACGGGCTATTGCTGCGGTCAATAGCTGCACAATCACCAGCAGCAACGGCAACAGCAGCAACAGCAGCGGCACCGTCGCATTTTCCCGGCGGCAGCGGCGCCGACGTGGCCTCTGGTGCACCCGAACCAGCGACTGCGGAGGCTGAGGCGCCGTCCATGCCTGAGCCCCAGCAGGGAGCGGCCACGTCGCCGCAGTCCTGTGCGGAGCAGACGGCGCTACCGCCGCCGCCGCCGCCGCAAGTCGAGACACAGGCAGCCGCCCCAGCTGAGGATACAGACATGCGTGTTGCAGGTCAGGAGGCTTTGGAGTTGCTCGAAGGTACTCGGGAGTCGGAGTCGCACCCGGACGGCAGCGACGCGCCGGTTGGGGCAGCATGCGCGAATGTACGTGCGGGCAGGCTGACCCGTGGGTCGCGTGTGCCTGCCGGTGCCAAAGCGCCACGCTGCAAGTCATGTCCCCATGGAGTTGCCGATCGTGAAGGCAGCGGCGGGATTTCCATCGAAAGCGGAGGTCGCGGTGGCGCGGACGGCGCAGTCGGCAAAGGTAGCGGCGGCGGCGATGACGACGATGACGACGATGACGATGACGTCGTACTTGTACGGAAGGTGCCCGTGAGCCAAAGTCGCGCCGTTGCCCAAGTACCAGCCCGTGCAGCCGCTGCAGGCGACACGGGCGCCGCCGAGGAGAAACCGGGCGGCAGGTACGGGTTGCGGTCGCGGGGCGGTGACGGCGCCGCCAGCGGCCGCGCCAAGGCGAAGGTTGCGGCACCGGCGGCGACGGCGACGGACGCCGCAGGAGGAGGCCGCGGGGCCCACGGGGATGGAGGGGCGGCGGGAAACGTACCTGCGCCTGTACGTACCCGCAGAGGGGACGCCGCGGCTGCGGCTGCAGCCGCAGCGGGCGCGGACGGGGGCGGTGAGGACCGCGTTACCCCCCCGGCGGCGGCGGCGGCGGCGGCGGCGGCGGCGGCGGCGGAGTCACCGGGAGGCCGCGGAATGCGTGGCGGCCGCGCGCGACGCGGCGCTGCAAAGCAACCGCAACAGCAACATCCGCAGGATGAGGAGGAGCACCCGACGAGGGAGTCGCCGCGCCTGCGGAAGCGGCTGAGGGGCAGCGAGCGGCCGGCGGAGGAGAAGGGCCAGGAGGAGGGGGAGGAGGAGGTGCAGCCCCCTCGGCGCCGCAGCGCCAGGCAGCAGCAGCAACAGCAACAGCAGGCGCGGTCGCAGCCGCAACAGCGGCAGCGGGGGCGCCATGCGCGCGGCGCCGACAGGGCGGGGGGTGAACGGCGGTGCTCGGGGACGCGCTCGCGGAGGGCGAGTGACTCGGACCCGGACTACCAGGACGCGCAGGAGGAGGGGGATGGTAGCGATGAAGAGATTGAGGACGAGGACAGGGAGGAGGACGACAACGAGAAGGAGGAGGCGGAGGAGGAGGAGGAAGAAGAGGAGGAGGAAGTTGTGAAGCCGCGCCCCAGGAGTGCAGCCGCCCGTGGGGGCTCTGCCGCGAAGAAGCGCCAGAAGTCTGCCCCGACCCGGGGGGCGTACCTTGAGTCAGCGGAGGACAGCAGCGGCGGCGACGAGGAGGTCGCGGGCACACGGGCAGGAAAGGCGGGGCGCGGGAAGCCAGGAAGGCTTCCGCGGAAGGCAGCAACGGGCAGCGGATTGAGGGGTGCGGGTGAGGCGGGTGCGGAAGAGGAGGAGGAGGACGAACGGGAGGAGGACGGACGCGGCGACGCGCGGGGGCGTCCAGGCAGATGCGGTGCCGCGTCGGCGGCCAGGCACAGCGGCCGGCGACGGCTCCGCGCAGCGGCGCGGCAGGAGGCGGCCAAGGCGGAGGACGGGGCGCGGGAGGAGGCGCTGGAGGACTCTGAAGACGTCGATGATGGCGACGCAGCAACAGCAGCAGCAGCAGCAGCGGCGGTGCAACCAAGGGCCGGGCGGTTGCGAAGGGCCGATGGTACCTCTGGCCGCGGCGCCGGCGGCGGCGGCGCCGATGCGGGCCGCGCCGGCGGCACTCCGCGCAGCCTGCGGGCGCCTGCTGTTCGGCAGCAGGTGACGGCGGAGGAGCTGCGGGAACGGGCCCGGAGGCGGCTGGAGGGCGCGCTGGAAGGTGGGGAGGAGCTCCGGAGGCTGCCGGGTGTCGCGCCGGGGTAGAGGGTGGAAGAGGGACGGTACGAACTGGTTGGTACGATGTGCTGCGCTGACTGCCCGAGCATACGGGGAGGTGGAGGGCTTAGGACCATGCACCCTTGCGTGGGGTCGTCCCTATGGCGTTTGCAGACTACCCCGCGGTGCTGTGCCGTGTGTTTAATGAGAAGCCCACCCGTGCCGTGTGTGTTCTCAGCGAGGAAAACCCGCCCGACCCAAACCACTTGCCCGTGTGTGTTTTGATGCAGAGCTCCCGGACAACAACGGTAGCGGCGGCGACGAGGACGAGGAGGGGGATGTGGAGGAGGAGGAGGAGGGGCCAGGGCGAGGTGCTGCCCGGGAGCGTCGACGTCGCGTGTACCGGATGCACCCTGGCTTGGACGAGGACGGGGATGCGGAGGTGGCGGCGCACGCAATGTACGACAGCGCGGATGAAGAGGAGGAGGACGCGGCGGCGGCGGAGCGCGAGCTGGAGGACGAGTTGGAGGAGGTCGAGATGGGCGGCGGCGCGGGCGGCAGCGGTGGGGCGGCGGCGACGGGTAACAAGACGGGCGGCCGGCGGCGTGGGCGGGGGCGCGGGCGCGGGCGGGGCGGCAAAGCGCAGGCGCAAGCGGCAGCGGGGGAGCAGGAGGGCGGCGACGACGGCGATGATGATGACGACAGCTTCATTGATGACGGGGAGGTGGAGGAGGGCGAGGCGAGCGATGACGGCTTGCCTTCAGAGGAGGAGGCGGGGCCGCGGACGCCGCCGCCTGGGAAGAGGGGCCGCGGCGGCAGGCGCGGCGCGGTCGCCGCGTCCGGCCTGCCGGCGGGTGGCGGTCGGGCGGCGATGCGGTCGCCCATCCTTGGCAAGATGCACTCGGACATGCTGGAGAACTTCAAGTCCTGGGTGGTGGGTGGGTCGGTGGGTGGGTGCTGGGGCCTGGGTTGAAGAGGGCCATCAAAGGTTGACCACGGCTAGGACCCGGCTGGGAGGCGCGATGATGTGGGACTTGCCCCGGGCCTGGGAGGCTGTTACCGGGCGAAGGAAGCGGACGACGGGGTGAACAAACGGAGCCCCTCAAAGGGGGTGGGCGCCGGGGAAATCCTCCGCCGGCACCCCCTGGCTCATTCGTCTCGCAGGTGACCGACTTTAGTACTGCCCTGCATTGCACTGCAATCCCGAACCCCCGGCATCCGGCATTGATTTGACCAACTCGCTGTTCCCTCCCCCACACACCCCAACGTGCGCTCACGCTCACGCCAACGCTGATTCGCACGCAGACCCCCATGCTGTGCGAGCTGCTGAACCTGAGGGTGGGTGAGGCGGGGGAGAGCGAGGAGGACCTGCTGCAGATGAAGATGGACTTGAAGGTCCGGTGCAGGTGAGAGTGGGGACTGGCCGGGGCGGGGAGGGTTGGGCGGGGCGGCTGGGTGGTGGGCCAGCCGGGGGTGGGGGGCTGCGAGACGGGGCGGTGCTGTGGGCCATCTCGCAGCCGGGGCCGCCCTCCACACCTCCTCCCTCTCGACCTCTCTTGACCTCTCCAGCGGCTTGCGCCCGCTGGCGTCTCGTGGTGTCGCCCGTGACGGCCCCCGGGCTGCTGTGCTGTGCTGTGCTGTGCTGTGCTGCGGTGTGCTGCGCTGTTCGTAGCCACTTCGAGACCGAGTTGAAGGACCGCAGGTGGGTGGTCACGGGGGGAGATGGGGATTGGGAGGGCTGAATTAGGAACGATGGGTGGAGGATCGGGAAGGGCCAGGCCCCAGGGCGTAGGGGACCCTAAACGGAGTTCCAGGAGGGAGGTCGAGGGTGACAGTGGATGCGCGGACCGCATGGGTCAACGCAAGACTGCCGTACCGCTGGAGCGGCGTCCACGGCCCTGGGGGCTGGAGGCGCTGGCGGCGGTACGGCGGGATCCGACCGGACTGACCGGACTGACCGGACTGACGGACTGACCGGACTGACGGACTGACCGGACTGACCTGCCTGACCGGACTGATCGGGGCCGGCCCTGCGCGTTTCAATCCGCTTGGTCATTCATGCAAGGAGGGAGGACATGTGGGAGGGGGCGTTGGGCGGGGCTTCATGTAGGTCGACCGGCATTGCTATCGTGGGCTTGCACCCTCGCTATCGTGGGCCATCGTGGGCTTGCACCTGCCCTAGCGACCGTGTGGGATGCGCGTCACAGATCCCGACAGCGCACGCGTACCTATGCAACGGTGAAACTATGTATTAGGGCAGAACTGAGCCGCGAGACAGCAAAAGCCCTTTGGCGATGGTGATACGGTAGGAACCAATGAGTTGCTACAGTCAGCTCCAGAACGACGACCCCCAACCGGTGAAACTCTGTGTGTGCGTGTGTGCGTGTGTGACCGCGCAGGGAACGGACCAAATCGTACAACTGGGTCTATGCTGTCACGAAGCTTGGGCTCCTCACGTAAGTGGTATGGCGCAACGTGACGGGCCCTTCCTGGAGTCCCTGCCGGCTCAGCCACCCCACCCCACCCCACATACCCACACTGCTCTGAAAACGCTGGCTGCCGTCGTCGCCGTCGTCATCCTTGTTGTCCGGCCCGCCAGCCCCTTGCCCGGTGACGGTGACGTCGGCCCGCCAGCCCCTTGCCCGGTGACGGCGACGTCCGGCCCGCCAGCCCCTTGCCCGGTGACGGCGACGTCGGCCCGCCAGCCCCTTGCCCGGTGACGGCGACGTCCGGCCCCCCCGGTCCGCACCCGCCACAGGGCGCTGGAGCGCTACCCCACGCTGCTGATCGACGGCATGACCCCGGCGCAGTTCTTCGGCAGGGCCGGTACGGCGGCCGCGCAGGAGGCGATCCTGAGGAAGATGGAGGAGGAAATGCAGTACGGGTGAGGCGGCACTGCGCGCCGATGGATGGATGCAGGACATCCCGATTCGCGCAACGGTATCCGACGACTCAGTACCCGGAGACCCACAGGCCTACACTGCGGCACAGGAACACACGCGCGCGCGGAGTTGTCTCCACATGCGCGCACGGTTCGAGAGGGGCATGTCGTTCTCGCGTGGAGACGTTGGCACGTGGAGAGCACATAATGCTCCATGTGCGCATCGTGACCCCGCCTCACCCCACCCCACCCCACAACCCACCCCAAAATACCCCACCGCACCCCACCCCGCCCCAGGGGGCCGCACCTGGGTCTCGATGAGGAGGAGCCGGCCTGCGACATTTGCCACGCGCGGAGGTGAGGTGGACCCGTTGGCACATCGCACACCGGTGACTGACTGGCGGGCTGGAACACGACCGCATGCGGGTGGGCGGCATGCGATGCAGCCGGGGGCGGGAAGGGCCCCGGGAGAGGCCCGGGTCACTGGTGAACCAGCAGGCCAGGGCGGGCCAGGCCAGGCCAGGCCAGGGCAGGCCAGGGCAGGCCAGGGCAGGCCAGGGCAGGCCAGGGCAGGCCAGGCCAGGCCAGGGCAGGCCAGGGCAGGATAGGCTTGTTGGATTGGTGTATGGTGCGGGCCAGAGCATTGAGGGGCGATGGAGCAAGTTGGCTTGTCCCGATCCGTTTGGTCACCGGGTGGGGTCCCCGGCCGTCGGGTGCGAACGTGCGATGCCCCCGCCCCCGCTCCGTGTGCCTGTCCCCCTACACCCACCACCGGATGCCCCCACCGGGTTGGGCGGGTTCTTCCTCAGAACATCCCCGGATGCCCCTTGTCGCGCCTACCCCACCCCAGGACTCATACGCTGCATACCCTCCATCTGGTGGGTGAGCCCGTGGACGGCAAGGAAGAGGAGGAGGAGGAGGAGGAGGAAGAGGAGGAGGAGGTCGCCGGAGAGGGGGCGTGGCCGTTGACCCGGAAGGAGAGGGAGGCGGCGGAGGAGGCGCGGAAGCGCAGGGCCCGGGAGTTCCTGGCGGGCGGCTTGTGCTGCGAGCGCATCGTGCTCATGCACGCCCTCATGCACTTCAAGCGCTGGCTGATGTCGGCGCTCAAGCGGCGGCTCAAGTTCCTGTTGAGGGGATATCTGCGGCCAGGGTGAGGGGATATCGATATCTGCGGCCAGGGTGAGGGGATATCTGCGGCCAGGGTGAGGGGATATCTGCGGCCAGGGTGAGGGGATATCTGCGGCCAGGGTGAGGGGATATCTGCGGCCAGGGTGAGGGGATATCTGCGGCCAGGGTGAGGGGATATCTGCGGCCAGGGTGAGGGGATATCTGCGGCCAGGGTGAGGGGATATCTGCGGCCAGGGTGAGGCGCGCGGGCGGGCAGGGCAGGAGAAAGCCCGTGGGGCCACGGCGCAGGCGGCGGTGCGGAAGGTACTGACTCGAGTGAAGCCGGCACGGGGGCGTACCAGCAGCGGATGGGGGCCCGAGAGTGGCGGTGACTCATCTGCTGTACGGGTGCCGTGTGCCGTACCGTCCCTGACACTTGCAATGGTTGCTTGTTTCAACGGTGCTTGTTTCAACGGTTGCTTGTTCCAACGGTTGCTTGCTGCTGGCGCCCTTGCAGATTCCCCTCGCCCGTGAGATCTGCCCTTGCCCGTACCTCCGTACGCCCGTACCCCCGTACAACCTCAGGGATCCCAACTACTTCCTGCCCGACCAGATCCGCTCCTGGGCGATGCTCAACATCCTGAGCAACGACCGCAAGTACCTGACCGCGATTTACAACAAGTACAAGGATATCAACTACGCTGCGGAGAAGCTGTACATGTCACAGAACTGCAAGGACAACCGGTTCAATCCGGGCAGGATGGTGAGTGCGGGGGCTGGAGGGGCTGCGGGGTCCAGGTTGGGTCGGGAGGTAGCAGCCGGCGGGCCCGGAGCCGAGCCCAAGTTGCGGGGCGGGCCACCGGCGACGAAGATGGCTTGCGCTAACAAATGACCAGATGATTTACTGTCGAACGGTTTACTTCCGCCCCGAAACGGGTGGGCGGTGGGGGACAGAGAGACCGAAAGGCCGCTGCGGAATGTCGTGCGCCGAGGCGATTCGTGTGGCTCGGGACCGGGCGGGGGACGGTCGGGAGCAGATGAGGTGCTGCGCTGCCTGCGCCAGACAGCCTCGAGGGTTTGGTGCCTTCCCTTTCGGGTCAGTGTGTGGCCCGGTGCCGTTGCTCCGGAGCCACGGCGACGCATACAGCATATCTGGAGCTTTTCGACGCCTCCAGGGGCGGCCCTGCCTTGACAGCCTACTGTAATCATCATGGTTTTTATGGTTGGACGGCCAGATGTGTTCCATCGCTGCTTCCCTGTTACGTAGGTTGTCATCCATAATGCCCCTTGCTGTCATACTGTGGCTGCATGTTGTTGTTACCAGGTGGCGGACGCGATGTACGAGCTGCACGACTCCCCCGACGGCTATGAGTCAGATGTCCCCAACATTCCACCCGAAGACGGCGAGGAGGAGGAGGAGGAGGAGGAGGAAGAAGAAGAGGAGGGTGGAGAGGATGAGAAGCAGGAGGAGGGGGAGGAGGAGGAGGAGGGCGGCGAGGACGACGGGGACGGTATCGGGGACGATACTGCTGGCGGCGATGGTGAGGGCGGCGGTGATGACGATGACGACGATGACGGCAATGTGGGCGCGCCGAGGCGAGCGGCCAAGGCACCGCCGAAGCCGCGGTTAAGGCGGCGGGTGATTGAGGACGACGAGTCAGGGGATTTGGGCGGAGGCGGAGGTGGAGGCGGCGGGGCTGGCGCTGCGGGTGTCGCGTCGGCACCTCACGTGGTTGACGTGCGGGAATCCACCCGCCGCAAGCGCGCCGACGCTGCTGCCGCGGCAGCGGCGGCGGCCGCCACCGCCGCGCAAGAAGCCGCCGCGGCACATGCTCGCGCGGCCGCCGCGAATGCGGCCGCGGCCGCCGCCTCAGCTGCGGCGGAACGTGCGGCTGCCGCGGCGGCGGCGGCCGCCGCCGCATCCCGGGCGGACCTGGGCACGCCGTTGGCCGGGGCAGGGACGTCGCCACGGCCATGGGTCGGCAGCGGCCGCCAGTTGAAGATATCAGAGCTGCTGACGCCGCGCAGTGGCAGCCAGCCGGCAGGGTCGCAGGAGCGACGTGCTGCCCCGCGGCCTTCAGCAGCGGCGGCGGCGGCGACGACGGCCTCGGCATCGGTGGGCGCCGCCGCCGCCGGCAGCCCGCGGCGGCGGGAGGTCCTTGTGGTGGAGCTCCTGGACAGCAGCAGTGGGGACGAGGTCGAGGTCCCCCGAGAACACCCCACCCAGGCCAGGCCTGGAGCGGTGGCGGGCCCTGCGACCGCCGGCACCAGTCCGGACTGGAGGCGCCGAGGCAGCGGAGCAGTCAGCCCTATTGGTCAGGAGCGGCGGGAGGCGCAGGCGGCGGAGGAGGTGGTGGTGTCATACGAGCGGTCCTGCCCGCAGCCAGCCCCGCAGGCGCTGCCAGTGCCATCGGCCGTGGTCCCAAGTCCCGCACTGGCGCTGGCGGAGCGGGTGGCGGCGGAGGCGGCGGCGGAAGCTGCTTGGGGTACGCCAGCGGCCGGTGCCGCCATGACGCAGGCCCCGACGCAGGCGCAACCGTACCTCGCGGCGGATCTGAGCCTGCGAGGCGGCGGCGTCGGCAGCCTTGTGCAGCGTCTGAACTCGGCGTCCGCGGCGGTGGTGGCCAACCTGTCTTCAACTCAGCCGCAGCCACAACACCCGGCGCCGCCACCGCAGGCGCCTCTGCAGCATCACCACCAGCAGCATCACGAGCACCAGTATCAGCACCAGCATCAGCGCCAGCACCAGCACCAGCAGGCGTGGACGATGATGGCTGCCGCCTCAGCCCCACAGCCGCCGCCGCAGGAGCCTCCGGGGCCGCAAGCTCCCTCCGGGTCACCCCCGCGGCAAGCCTACCAGTACCTGGCGCCCTGGGAGCGGCCAGGCGGGGAGTGCTTCCGATGCAACCAGCTGGGTCATTGGGCCAGGGACTGCCCAAACCGCCGGTTGTAGGCGTTTGGCGGAATTGAGAGTTGTCCCGCAGGTTTGGGCGGGTGCGCCGATGACCCCGCAGCGGGTCCCCACTGTAATATAGGTAATTTAACAGCGGTTCGTGTCGGAGGGCGAGGGCGTAGGGACTGTCTGTTTGCGGGTGTTGCGGAGGTGGGGATGTTGAGCCGTAGACCACGTTGGATGCCAGCCTCCATCGGCTGGGAGTCGGTTGTAGACTTGTATTGTAGTCAGGGCTCCCAGGCGCCCTGGGCGTTGGGGTGTGGAAGGATGGAGATGGGGATGCGGCCGAACGCATACCCGGCGAAACCAAGCAGCGATGCATGCACGTATCTAGCTGTGTAGAATTTGAAATAAGCGGGCATGTCTGTGGGGGCGGAGGCCGGCTGCTGCCAATGCCCACCACACGGCAAGCGAGGCTGACTGGGTGCGAGGCGGTGCGGGCTGCATGCCACCGCGAGCACGGGTGCAGGGGCTGCTTTTGAAATAAGCGGGAATGTCTGTGGGGGCGGAGGCCGGCTGCTGCCAATGCCCGCCACACGGCAAGCGAGGCTGACTGGGTGCGAGGCGGTGCGGGCTGCATGCCACCGCGAGCACGGGTGCAGGGGCTGCTCGCGGCAAGTGTGCTGCTGTTTGAGCATCGGCCTGGTTGCTCGAGGCTCCAGAGCGCAGCGCAGAGTTGAAGCATTCCAGCTGCGGGTGCGGCTGCACGTGCCGGCGAGCGGCTCGCGCACTGCACTCGTAACCATGCATGGCTGCGCGGCAAAAGGACATGGCTGGCAGGTGGAGCGGTATGACGCAAGCTTCCTAATTTCCCTGTCCGCCCGGGGACTATGGCAATGGAGTGCAGGGTTTGTATGTGTCATCGCTATTTGACGGTCTGTGGATGGGTCTGTGTCGGACTGGTTGAGGATGCGTGTGTCTGTGGCCCTGCACAGCTGGCTGCGGGCCCGGGGATCGGAACGCGAGCACCTCCGGGCTGGAGCTGACGCCGTTCCGCATCACGTGTGTTGTTAATTACAGACTGCAACGGATGACATAAGAGACATACGCGTGCTGCGGTCGCCTTGCTCTCAGCCTGCATGACGCCCTCGAGCTTGCATGGAGGTGGTGCTTCACAGCGTCATGCGGGGCTGTCACCTGACGCAGCCAGGCACACAGTGGATCTTGGAAATCAGGTACATGAATTGATTTTGTACGCCTGTACAGAATCCTGCTTGCATAACGTGCTTCGTCCCAGACTAGGATACCTAGCAACAACACCCGTTCGTTACGCGATATGCTCGTCATACCCACATGCTGATCGGTCAACCCAGTGCATGGCCTGAATCGGTATCACGTACGATATCATCACGGGAACAAGGTGGACGCAACATCGTACTTTGAAGTGCATGATTAATTGCAGCCCGGCGCGCTTACAAACCCTGCCCACGCAGGGCAAGCACAAAAACGCTCATACCTGCCTGCCGCTACCCAGCCCTTTACGCTGCCCCTGATCTTACCATCCACCCCCCTGGCACATGCGTCAGGTGGACGGTACGCGTCTCATTGCGCAGCGACCCCCTGCCCACCGGACACTTTCATGACCACTTTCATGGCTACGGCCACCGACAAACCCCAGCCTCAACAATGCAGACCATTATGAGCAATGAAAGTATGACACCTGACGGTGATGTTGCCAACTTCTTTGCATTCAGATCTTGTACGGATACATGACCATTGGCCCCGCAACCTGATTGGCCTTGTCCTCGCCGTACAGTTGCTTCACCAGCGACAGCGCGAACTCGAACGCCGTCCCTGGGCCGCGGCTGGTGGTCAGGTTGCCGTCAACGACCACGCGGTCAAGTACTTGCCTGTGAGCCCGACGGGAGCGGCAGGAAGGGAGCACGATTGCTATAGCAAAGGCTAACGAAACAGGGCATGTCGGGATAAAGCACCAGCATGAGGAGCTGCAGGACGCCCAGTTCCGCAAGAACGCAGGAAAGCTGGATCCGGCGGACAACACGACAAGCCGCCCACGCCCGTGCACCACTTCCGTAGGACCCGGTCCGGGCACCTAACGGGGGGCTTGTTCAACACAACCCCCAATGATGTGACGACGTGCGGCGTGTGGTATCGATTCTCCCTCTGCCCGGCATAAGTGCGGTGTCGTGTACCTCTGGTCTTTCAGGCCATCCGAGAATGCCGGGTGCGCCGTTGCCGCCTTGCCGTCAATCAACCCTTTGGTCTCGAAGAAGACATACGGTGTCGCACAGATAGCAGCGTACAAGCGGCCCGTGTCCTTTTGTGCCCTGACCATGCTCTCCAGTTCCGCTGAATCGCGGAGACGCTCAGCGCCCGGCATGCCACCCTACGTGCATATAGGGTTATGAACGCATTACCGGTACACAACTGCAAGGTACAGCGCTGCTTGGCAGTGACAACAGCGCCGTCCTCGCATGACACATTCTCGCAACACCCAAGACGTTTCCCTGGCCTCACCGGACAAGCGATGAGGTCATAGCTAGTCCCTGAGCAATCGTGGATCATCTTATCGGCAATCAGCTTCACGCCGCGAGAGCAGACGACCTCAGTGGAATTCTCCACAGAAGCGACGGTGACCAAGGCACCCGCGCGCCTGAGCACGTCAATCATAATTACTGCTTCCATCTCTTCTGTGCCGTTGCCGACAGGAACAAGGACTCGTTTTTCTGCGTTAGCTGCGGCCATTATGGAGATGGCACGCCGGTGTGGCTTGGAACTATGTAGAACAATAGCAGTAGCTTTCGAAAACGACGGCCGCCTGTGCGCCGACGATGCACCGGTGGCAAGGAACGACCCTTTCGCAGCTGTCAGAAGCATGATCGGCCTATGCTCGTTCGCGCGCTATTATACAACAGCGCACTGAACAGTTGATTACATGCAGACGAATTAGACTCCGTAAAGTCAAATCGCACACCCCTCGTTTTGCATTGCAGTGCCCACGGGACGACACCGTACAATGCACAGCTCGCGCGCTCCTCCGCCAGTGGAGACTATGTATTGACAGTCATAGAAAATTATCCTGGTCAGTCATGTCCTAATAATAACAGGTCTAAGCCTCATCTCTGCCCAGGGCTCCTAAACAAGCGTTCCACCTGCTGCCCAACACTGCGTCAGCCTGCGCGGGCCCCTTGGCCAAACAGCCAGCAGTGGCGCCCATCACAGCCATACCCTGGAAACCTCAGCACTACGCCCTGCCGCATCACCACACATTGATGCATTGTCAGTCTGTACATAGTCGGTGGTTAGCCCTTGTAAGCAATCGCAGCACAAAAATATGCATGAACGGCGGAGGGCGTACAGTGCTGTCAAACGGTTCAGTTGACTGTACGCGTATGCTCAAACCCCAAGCGACGTTCTACACGATCTTTCTCGATTACTCACTTTCGCTCTATAGGCTAGGATGCCAGATTGCCAGTATAAGCACACACGAAGATCCTACTCATGGCAGGAGGGTGCAGCTGACGCAGCGCTCCACGTTATCCACCCTTCCGCGATGCGTTCTTGCCGGAAGCATTAGAAACCCATTGTCGAAGGACGATGCCGGTCATGCCCTTCGTTCGCCATTTCGCCGGGGTTAGGATGGTCACTCGCTCCTCCTGACCAGGGCTGCCATCTGTTGTCACTCCCTTACGGCACAGGAACCGTTGGACCCAGGTGCCCTTGTTAGCGCCGTGATCGACTGCGGCTCCGGTAGCCGCAGGACACGGACCATGGCTCCTGGAAAGATGCGGGGCGTGAATTAAACAACACGGTTAGTTCCAATCCATTTTCCGCGATGCTGTAGGAATAGATATTACTTGTGATAACAAGCACAGCATGAAGGCAGAGAGGACCTTCGATAATCCAACGAACAAAAGCAGCGTGATCATGAAGAGTTGTTTCCTAATGGGCACCCGGCTGTGCTCAAGACGTTTAAGCCCTACCCTTCAGAACCCTGCACTTACTCACCTGCTCCCGCCGCTTTTTCCGAACGCCTGACCAGGTCCAGGTTTGACCGGCGCCGGGGGAGCCACGCCTTGCGCGAAGGTCATGTTACGACTGGATCGGCCTAGCGGCCGAACTGCCTCGGACATGCCGGCGCGCTCCTGAGCCACAAGCCCATAATTGGGATGTCCTAAGGCAGGGATCTGATGATAAGACGATGCATGGCCTCCCACGGCGCCGCCGTCGCTTCTGGCACTGTACAGGTAAGGTCCCTGAGGAACCTGGGGTTGCTGCCAACCCGCAGGTGGTGCTCCGCCGGCGCTCATCGCGGTAGGATGAACGGTGGCGACCGTATAGTGTGGCGCTCGCAATAGCTGCTGCTGTTGCTGCGCCACTGGCGGTGGAGGCGCTTGCATCATCCCGTAGTTGCGGCGCATGCCATCAAATTGGTCTTCTAGCGCCGCGACGACCTGGCGTGCATGACCTAGCTCCACCTCAGCCGTCACGGCTTTGGCGCGCATGCCGGCTAACTGCTCCGCGGTGTTTGTAAGCTCTGCCCGAAGATCTTCCACTTCCTTCCCACGATGCATGAGCGACATCTCCACCGTCCTGGCACATTGGGTCGCGGAGAAACAGTAGGTACATCGTAGAATGTTCCACATATGACTAACCCACCATTCCGGGGTAATTGCACGGCACTCTAATGACGCACACATGGTGACAGTGTCTATTCCGTCATGTTTTCCGATGAGTTCTGCAAAATCTCCATACCCTCTTAACTGCACAGCCACCACCTTATGCAGGATACAAGCGCTGCAGGTTGAGACATTTGGATCAACCGGTGTGACGCACCTGAGCTTGTTCATAAGCAGCTCCTCACGCCGCTCCAAGCCATGCAGCTCTAAGGCATAGCGCTCGCACTGCTCGACGGCCTCGGTAGACTGTTGGCGATAGCGCGCTGCCTCTGCAGACGCGCGCTGCAGCGACGCATTCATCTCAGCGACCTGGGCTTGGAGCTCCGTTATCTGCGTGTCGCGGTTCCAAAGCTGCGCCTGCAAGTTGTTAGCAAGACGCGCAGCGTGAGTCTGGAGCTCCACCACGCGGCCGTTGTGTTCCGCCACCGCGGCCTGCAACGACGCCTCCAGCTGCTCATTTCGCTCCAGCAGCTCGAACACCTGACAGTCACGGCTCTGGAGCTGCGCCTGGAGACTCGCTTCGCGCCGCATGCTGGACTCCATGGGCGAGAGCTGACCCTGCTGCTGCTCACTGGCGGTGGCCCATGCCGGCGGCGGGTGCCCATCGGCGTCGGAACTGCAAAATGGGTACATCGTTTACGTGACCACACGAGGATAAGCGGGCACAGCACGTTTGGAGCAATGCAACATTGCCAACATGCCTGCTTTCATGGCACGGACTCACCATGCTGGCGATGGCGGCTCGATGAAGCCATGCTTATCAACGCAGCCCTGCTGGGTTGCAACCGCACTGTTATCGACGTCCTCGGTATTCGCCTCTCCGGCGGTATGGTCCGCCTCGTCATCTGCTGCCGCACGGGACAAGACGGCCCCCTGTAGCGCCTTGAGCTCCTGCTCGAGATAACGCAACCTGGAGCGTGCCTCACCAAGCTCTTCCTCCAGGCCAGCCATGCGCTGATCGCGTTCAAGCAGTCTGGCGTGAAGAACAGTTAAAGACGAGGTAGGGCAGTACAGTATTTACGATTGAAACTGGAATTGGATACGGGTGTCTGCATACGCGGGGTGTCTGCAAACGCGCAGCATTTCGAGGAAAGTATAACATAAATTCTCCCTAGCAAGCCGGCCTATCAACTAAACTTAAACTGACTTACCCGTCCCGGAGCTTAGCAAGCAGCAGCATAATTCCGGTCTTAATCGCGGAGGTGGGGCCCTCAACCTGGACGGAGCCAATCATTAGGCCAAGAGGGCTAGGCGCGACGCCGGCACCACGCGATCCGTGCGAGAACGAAGACGACGGCGAGGCACTGCCACTAGCCTCTGGCCGGGAAATGAAGTACTGTGGTGTCCCATCCACGCCACTGCTGACGGGGCTGACAACGCCCGTCTCGTAGCTTTGCATAACGCGAGGGCGCTCCGCAGGTGAGACTGTGACAGGCTCGCTGGTCTCCGAAGCGTCGGTTGGAATGTCGTTAGCCATCGCCGTGCTGCAGCCTGCCGGTGATGGCATGCTTGTAGCAGTGGCTGCACGGGTGTGCTGCATCGGTGAGTTCACTTCACGCCGTCCCTGCCGCAGGATGGTTTTCAGCTCGTTGTATAGCCTGCAGCAATCGGTCAGGGGCCACACGATGGATGTGTTTCCCAGCTCTTATGGATTGAATCAGGCATCGAAATGGCAATCATAGACCCATGGTGGGGACGGATTTTGCCCGGGCCCTGCCTTCTATCGCACCTTGTCACGAGGTCCTCAAAGCAGCGCAGCCTCTCATCGCGCTCGGCAACTTCTTCGAGCAAGCCGTTGTTCAGCGCCAAAAGGTTCGCCGCCTGCGAAAGTCATCCAAGCAAGAATCCACAGCAGCTCAGGGCAAGCGAACGCTTGATGTACAGTGGCAAGTCACCCAAACCGGGTGGCCTTAATCCGTACAGACTGACTTCTGGTTTTTACCTGCGCGCTGGCACTCTGAGCCTCCGTGCGCGCCTCCTGCAGCTTCATTCGAAGCTGGGTCTCACCCTGCAAACGTACAGGAGGTATAGTAATGTGATACTTTTAGACGCGATTGCAAGATCCCATCATTTGCTTTTATCATAGTGCACGACACCACGACTCCCAACCATGCTTACTAGCGGCAAACACAGGACCCATGATGACTGACCTGGAGTCTCCTGGCAAGCTCGTCCTCCAGCTGGGCCACGTTCTCCTCAAGCTGCTCCTTACCTAACCAACTGATCCCAGCACACTGCTCGGTTCCTGCAGAACGGCGGCTGCGGCTGTCTTTCAGCACGCTGAGGGGGCCGGCACACCCGCGTTGGGCAGCATCGCCTGCTGCACTGTCTGTCTTGCTCATGGAACATGCCTGTCGGAAAACCAACGAGGACGGCCCCGACACTCCCGTGACGTACACTGACTGCGGGTTTGTTAGCGCAGAGCCGAACTGCCTCCCTCTTGCGCTGGCAGGCGCACGTTCATCTTGCGCAACGGGCGGCACAGGTGTGAACGCGTTCTCGTCATTGCAGAACGAGAAGGCCTTCAGTGGTGAGGAAACCCGCTGTGCACCAGGTGCAGCTTGAGACGCAGTGTTGTTTGCCTTGGAGGCACTGCGCGGAGCGGCCGCGTTGCGACCAAAAGGTGAGGCTGGAGACACGTCACCATTGCCAGCGGCTGCGCAGGTACCAGCAGCGAGGCGCCGACTGGGGCTCACGACCTGTGGCACCTTCGCGCCCAGCTTATCGGGGTCGGCACCGTACGGGTGGCTGCAAGGCGTCACCATGAGGCTCGGCTTCATCCTGCTCTCACGTAGCTCTGCGGCAGACACCACTATGTTCGGCAAGTGGATCTCCTGAAGCGCCCGATCATGGCCTCGCGCGTCTGAAAGCACCGAATATTCTGCACTGCCCTCCATCAGGACAACACCCGCAGTGCTGTCCGTATCGCCGCTGTGATAGACGCCTTGAGCCAGTGGCGATACCAGCTGCTCGTCTGGCGGCATAGGCAGCTCGCACGCAATGGAGTCCGACCCAGCCGGCGCCTCCGCTGAGCCACTGGATTTCTGGACGGCCCCCTTATCCAGGTCTGCAGTTCCTGCCGATGTTGTTGGCGATCCACTTTCCGCGCGGCTACGAATTTTCAGGCGGTCCTCACCATGGCGGCACTCAAACAACGGGTTGACACGCACGACAGCGCCCAGTGAGCGAGCGTCGGCTGCATCATCGCCACCCTCTTCATGGATGGCATCGTTGGACCGTTCTGGTCCTGAACGCTGCAGTCCGCACAGCTGACGAATGTCGGTCAGGCTAAATGCTGGCGGTGCGCTGTCACAGCTGCGGATGATGCCTGGTAAAGCACCGGGCATTGAGTGCCGCAGCCCGAAGCCCTCAGCCACGCTGCTGTCAGCTGCCGGCGGTGGCTGCATGCCGCTGCCTCCGCTGCAACAGCGCCTACGAATCTGGCTGAGCATCTCATTCTGATTGTCAAGGCCTAGTTCTGCTGGAAGAGCTGAGGAACCCCTTTCGGTGCTCCCGTTGGGCGCCGCCGAATCAACAGATGTGGCCTCCACGCGCGAGCTGTAGCCCTGGGATGTGGGGCTGGCAAGGCGCACCTGCTCGCTGGGCGACTCCGCATCGCACGCCTGTCTGCAGGCTTGCGAAGGTTGGCCATCTTGGCAGTCATCCTCTACTGTTACCGTCACAGCTTCCAGGCAACCTGATATCAGGGTAGAATCCCGAGCCTTGTACCGATGGTGTTGCCGGGTGTGCGCCTCGATATTGCTGGCAGCGGCAACACTATGATCACCTATCACGTCACCAGGATCAGCAGCTGCCTCCAGAATGCCCGCAGCGCCGCTCAGCTGTAACATCAGCTGCTTGTTATGTTCAACCAATGCCGCATATCTCCCCTTCAGCTCTTGGAACGCCTGCTGGAGGGCCAAGTAATCCGACTCCGGCACCGTGGCCTCCGATGGTGCCCAGTGGATATCCTGCATAGGAGCCGACTGTATTTGCTCAGCAGGCGCCAACCCCGGCGTGCCCGTGCTGTGCCGTACGTTATGATGAGGCAGCGCTTGGACGGTTTCCAGAAGCCGGGTCAGCTGCTTGCACTGCTCCTCGAGCTGCTGGCAGCGCTGCAACGCCTCGGCATGCTGGGCTCGCGCGTCGTCACGTTCGTGCAGGGCACAACGTAGTTGCTCCTCCATCGCCTGCATGTGTTCAACGCGGGAATCCCCCAAGTCTAAATATCATGGGCACATATCATGGCGTTCAGGTTGATGTAACTGTCTCGTGCATTGCTCTAGTGGCCTGTCGGCTCACTAAACCTGTGATATCTTACCTGCAGTTGCGCGACGGTGGGCCGCTCACGTAGCTCGTGCAGCTCGTCCGTGCACTACATACAGGACAACAGCAAGTAATAAGTCAGCAACTTCCAAGGCGGTCAAGGGGAGGAGCAAAACGCATAAATACAGCGGTCCATGCTCGTCTCACCTGCTCAACAGTGGCCTCCAGCGCGGACATCTCACAGCGCTGCGCTTCACACTGCTCCTCCAGTGCCGCGTGCTCCCTGAGTTCCGGGCGCGGTGTTGGGCAGCAACGTGCAAGGGGCGTGGAGGCGGCGACAAGCTAAGAATTGTACAAAGCGCCCCACATCATGACTTACATGCGCAACCGTGAGTGCGCCGCGTCCATAGCCGCAAGCTTGTCCTCCAGCTCGCCGTTGAGCTGCAGTGCTTGGTGAAGTTGCGACACACGTGCTGCAGCCTGGTCACGCCAAGCCGACAGCTCCTCGATGCCCTGTGGCGGCCCATCCTGCACAAGTCCGCAACAATCCCGGCGTATTCCGTCATGCGGATCGCAGCCATAATTGGATACGGACAAGACAGACCACGACACACTGGAGTACATATTCAACTACATATAACTCGGGCAGCGTCCATCTTGTCATCATCAGGTAAACACAGCCGAACCTCGATCAGATCCCGAACAGCCAGGTTACCTTGGCGTGCAGCGTCCGGAAGATGCCCAGCTCCTCACGCAGCCGTCGCACCTCACCTTGAAGCACCATCGCGTCACCCCGGTGATCCTCGTTCACCACCGCCTGCGAGGTAGGGAGCCCGCTGTCAACTACGGATGCGTTTGCAGTGAACGGCACTGCGATTTTTTTATGCGCACCCGGTTCCGCACGCGTTTTGCGCGCAGCGCAAAACCGAGCGTCATGTTAGTCTCAGCGGAACATGCCGGCGACGGGTTGAGGTTGGCGATGATCAGCGTCTTCGCGTTGCCACCCAAGAAGTCCTGCGGTTAAGGTATGAACGATTCACCGCTGAGTTTGACGGCTGCCCAGGTTCACCTGCCCGGTAAAACATGGGAGGAAACGCCGCGCTCTAGGCAACTATCAGAGCATACCTGCAGGAGGAAGGTCAACTTCGAGTCGCGGTACGGCACCGGCCCTTGGCTCCGTGTGCGGTCCGTCAGGCGTGCTATGACCAGGCCAAGCGTGCTGAGCGACCTGTTGATCGCGTTCGTCTCCTTCTGCCGCGCACTGCAAAGACGCAGAACCAAGGAGACCCTCAATGAGCAGAAATCATAATCGAATCACCTGAGGCACCCTGACTTTGACGTCTTGTCAAGCATAAGGACGGTAGTAAAGCAACACTGTGCGCCGGAGGACGGCACGTCTTGATGTTGGCCCGCCAAACCGGAACAAGTAAACGCCCGTACTTGCCTGCCATGGTCAACGCCCTTGACAGTGCGCTCGCTTCCTGGAAGCAACAAGAAAAGCAAATAGGTCGTGTTACAGACACCATCTCTTAATTTGCAGTACTAGTCTGCAAGACTGGCTCTGCAGAATTCCCCTAGAATGACATCAAGCCATCTTACCTGCCAAGTCGACCAACTGCAGCCGTGATCGCCTGACGCGCATGACGCCCGTGTCCATCTTGTCCCTGGCCTCCATGTGGAGGGTAAGGATGCAGTGAGAGCGGCTGGACACCGAGTTCGATGCGGTCTCTGCCACGGCACGATGGGAGGTGCCGACGCGGAGCAGTTGAAGGGCTTCCGCGGCTGGGGGTAAGACAGCAGGGACACCCATCGCAGCGATAATGTCAGTGTGGTGGGAACATGAACAAGCCTCAGGAGCGCTTTACCCCTGCTTATTGAAATCAATTCGACTGACTGCGCGCTGTACAGACGCCGCTGCCACCCTGACTGCGTCGTGTCTGTATCCAACAAGCGGCGACAATTCGTAATGCAAATTATATGTCCCAGCCACTAGGTCTCACTCACCAGAGCGAACAGTCACCTCCGACAAGCCGACAACCATGACACCGTCATCCATGCTCTCCCGGATTTGCAGCCTCGTGGGCCTGTACGCAAGGGCAAAGTATCACAGTACAATAGCGAGAACTACAAGGCCCAAGCCCGGAATACATACCTCGGGTTCAGCAGGTCAGTCACCACTTCCTGGTAGATCTGCAACATGCTCGCTTTGATGTGATACTCTACGGTCCCAGGGTCCACAGCCTTGCTGCGCGATGATGGCAAGGAGGGCCCGCGGGCGGCTTCCGGGGTCGTCTGCGGCGAAGCAGGCGGTGGTGTCAAGCAGGCCGTGCGCGGCGGCCCGTTCGGGGTGGGAATGCCGCTGCGACCGCGGGTGCGTGCGTTGTCCATAATGGGCGTGGAACAGGAAGGCACTGACGTCGGTGGCGGTGCGGGCAGCTGTCGCTGGGCTGGTGCGGGGCCGAGCTGCTTGCCGTTGATGCTGCCCTGGCTCTCAGCCGCTATGCGTTGGAAGATGTAGGCCAGGACACGTGGGATGAGGCCCGCCTACAGAATGCAGCAAGAACAAGGATGGTTGAAGGCAAGATTGATTGCGATAACGCAATCACGTCGGATTACATCAACATGCCCACTGTCCTCACCGTGCGCAGAAAATTCGGCTTACCTCTCGTGGCATGTCATCAAAACCCATCGAGGATAGGTTCCTAGCCGTCCAATCGGATGGCAGGCTGCCAAGCATAGTGTGGGTCTTACCACTACCGGTCTGGCCGTACGCAATAATGGCGGCGTTGAAGAAAGCAAGGAAATGATCTGCCATGGGCCGCCCAGCAACTGCGCAGCGAGGAGGATGGGGGTTAGAAGCAAAGTGGGGGAGATGTTCAACAATTAACCATAAGTGGCGAATAAAAACCGTGCACGTGTGAAGCCTCCGACCCTGTCGACTTCGTGAACCCCGCAGATACCCGTTACCGTGAGCTGTGTCTTACCCCTGAAGAAGCTGCTTTGCCGCGTGTGCGGTGACGCTACGAAGTCGAAGTCCCAGTGAGCATTCTCCGCGCCCGGGGCAGACAAAGTAAGAGCTTTGTGGCCGATGTATTTCACGTAGTCAGGAAGCCCTGTAGGCGAAGTTTGAAGGGTTTCGTTACAGGAGATCGTCCGCACATCCCAGAAGCTTGCGGCGGTCCCAAGCATTGCACACACCCACCTGGCGTGGTTGAAGGCCGTATCTTGGGAATTAACTGCAACAATAGACACACACGCGTCATGTGTAATCTGAATGGCTGGCAAACCTGAAAATGTCTGGAGACATTTGCGGGCCCCTGACCTTGATGCTCTCCTCCGTTGCCACAAGCCCTCCTCGACCCCATGGGCCTTCTGTCAGCTGCAACCAATGTATAGTGGCGTTGTTCCAAACTTGCGGCATGCGCCTTGAGAAGATGCGTTGCGGGGGGTTGGAGCTGTCTTACCGGACTGCTTGTCTGGCTGGGCTCCATTCCGCTCATCAAATATTGTGACTTATCGAAGACAATTTTTCATCAGGAGACTGCGAGCTGTCAGTTTTCTGCCCCTGCGGAATGCCACTGGGTTAACTGGTCTTTGCGCATTTGGTTCTCACTGTCACAACATCTCATGGCGCGTGTGTCAAGTTATAATGCGGCCTGTGGTGAATAAGTCTTTGCAAGCATTCTACTGTGAAGTGAAAATTAACAGGCAGTTGCACATGGAACCCAAATTAACGACCTTGGCGTACGGTCTTACGGAACTGCTTGGTGGCGATGTTCCATCTCTAATAAACTTGAACATATGTTTGGGTTGTAAAAGTAGGTCGAGTGCGCCCATTTCTAGTCTCTTTCCATCGCCAGCAACACCAAAATCACGTCTGGGCACGAGTGCTATTTGTTGCTTACGTTCTAAGGCATACGCATCTCGTAATTAGCACTCGACAACTAGCGCATTCCGGTGATTCTTGCTGACGCAAACCCTCACTCATCCTCACGGGAGGGGACCGCTCTGCTATGTCCTTTCGAAGAGGGGCCGTCTTGCTGGCAAAAGGGTTGGCAGAAGTGCTTCCTACAAAGGTAGAAGCCTGTGCCGTGCCACGGTTTGGCGCCGGTGCGTCTACATCCGGTCGCCTTTGGTCACTATCGAATGATGGCTTGAGCTTTCCGGAGCGGATGGGATGCGTCGCACCATGCGGCGCCCGAGGACTAACAAGCAAGGCTGGAAGCCGCACAAAGTTAACAGCGACAGAGCTCGGCCTTTACTGGGTACGGTGTGCATGTCTCGGAGTGCGTGGGCGGCAGCTGGCCACGTTCGATGCCACTAACATCCCCTTCCGTGCTGCGTTGCAGGGCGCTGCGGCTGTGTTTATGATAGGGGTCTCGTACGCATCTGTCCCTTTGTACAGATTGTTCTGCGCGGTACGTTCTGAGCGCCAGCACGTTGCCAACCCACCCTATCCTGTTCGTTGCAGCTGGCAAGGCTGGTCTGCACTGTATGGATGTGTTGCGAGAACTCTTCGCCGTCTGCTTCCCACAGCGTTTCTTGTGTCTCGTACCATCGTACCAATTAGCGAATGACCATGACCCACTGATGATGCGCAGGCGACAGGTTATGGTGGGACCGTTCGGGCCGGCCAGGTGAGCAGGACTGCGCAATCAACTACCGAGCGTCAGCTGGATGTAACAAGTGTATAGGGTTCGATTCGAACCACTCGGCAGTGTGGGATCCACCTTTTTTTGGTACTGCGCGATCATGGGCGTTTTGTTGGCAACAGTCCTTGCGTGACATCGGCGGCCCGCTTGGTGCCATTCTGTAATGCTTCGCTGATTCAGACAGTTGAGGAGAAGCTCAAGCGTCGCCTGGAGTCTCCGGACGCCAAAGTTGAAGAGTGAGTCAGGCGGAGAAAGTGTATCCGCAAACGCCATGAGGTATTCCCATGCTCTTGCGTGACTAAGAGGCTATGGCGGCAAGGCTGCTTGATTCGGCATGAAACATCACCTTTGTTTTTCGGTTACCTTTACGTGGGCCGCAATCCTGCGCACTCTGTCCATACAGGGCTGCTGCTAACCGGGAGATTCGTGTGTGGTTCAACGCGGACGTGTCGGACAAGATGCCCTGGGACTTTCAACCTACGCAGGAGTATGTGCGTGTTAAGCCTGGCCAGAGCACGCTGGTGTTCTTCACTGCGCACAACAAGAGGTGGGGAATCTTATGATGCATGAATGTTCTTTGAATAACTGACACAATGGGAACTGTGGCGGAGGCTCTATCTTGAAGCCTAAAGCACCAAAACCACGCATGTGCCGTCCTTCATCCGCGTTAGGTTTAACTCGTGTCCTTATCATAGCGGGAAAAAACGTGCAAGCTTGATGCCGTACGAGCATCTTCACGAGATCGTATTCCGTGACCACATGAACCCTTGCTTTCCCTGACAGTGACAAGCCGATCACCGGCTACTCGCTGTACAATGTGACGCCGGACAAGGCCGCCTTCTATTTCAACAAGATTCAATGCTTCTGTTTTGAAGAACAGCGTCTGCGGGGTGGTGAGACGATCGACATGCCAGTCTTCTTCTACATCGACCCTGAGTTCGCCACTGACTGGAATTGCCGCAACATAAACGACATTACGTTGTCGTACATGTTCCATAAGGTACCGCGACTGAAAACCCGCTCTTTGCTCCGGCAGTTGTAGTCGTGAGCTCGTGTCGTCGTAGTTACTTCGCCGATTTGCCCGGTTTTAGAGCAGGTCAGGTGCATCTGAGAGGGGCTGGCATAGCTTTCAACATTATTTTTATTATCCCGGCCCTTCCCTTCTTACTACGTCCCCAGGTGGAGGAAGCGGATGAAGAGGAAGACGACGGGCGTCCGACTGTCGTCAAATTGCACTCGATGCCACATCCATCCGTTGGTGGGACCGTGGCGATGCCAACGCCCGCAGCTTCGGCAGCCGCAGCTCCGGTTGCCTCCGCGGCGGAGTGAATGCAAGCGCGTTCATGAGTTGGGAAGGGCCGCGTACCCGTTTTGAGGTGGATCTCCCCGATAGTTTGCTCTCAGCCTGGAATGCGATGTACTGCGCGTTTGGGTGTTGCATGATGGTGAGTGTGTGCTATTCGGCGGGGCAAGGCAGGAACGCGTGACATGCCAGGGGCATGACTTATCTCGCAAGGGCCAATACGCCATCCGGCCTCCCAAAAGTCGTGGGGGGCCGGCGGGGGTTAATTCTGATTTCGACCAAGAGCAACATTGTGGGGTGCCGTGGTTGCCATGCTGCCTGGTGAATGTACCATGTCGCAGGGTTCTCCCAGAACTTAATGCGTATCGCACTTCGTGCACGCACAGTTTGTTACTCCGCCGAAAACGATCTATCCCACCGGAACGCCGGGTCTGGCACTGGGGTTAAGGACGTATCGAAGACACAGCGTTCCCAAGTAATTCGCACATAACCAGCATGCTGTGTAAACTATCCTTGCATTCGGATCAACGCCTTGTAGCCAACCCATTGCAACAAGCCTCAGCAAAACACTACGAGCTCGTCCGGCCCTACAAAACCAGGCGGAGCGCCGAAGGTAAACACATCGGCGGAGCATATCCCGGGTTGCCCACCTAAACACCTGCTGCACCTTAAAATATGCCGTAGCCTCCACGCGACCAAATACCGGCGTTGAACGTCCCAACTTGCCGCCCAATTCGCTACCATGCACATATCCTAATGTTGCCTCTCCATAGCAAGCCATTGGTGCTTGCGTAACAGCGTTAAGTCTGACATCTTCGCCCCGAGAACATTTAGGTGGCGCCACAGACCGTACGCTGCATTGCATCTCAACGGCGCTTCCTGTCGTTGCTGCGCCTGTCCGCCTCCCGCTGTTTGCGTTGCGCCTCCTTGTTGATGAGAATAATTAGGATCCTCGCGAAGATTGCCAGCACGTCCACCAGTAGGTCCAGAGCTGACTTGATGGGGTCCATGTAGCCCGCCGCTGCCTTCTCAACGATAATCTGATTGGAGGATGCCGGGCAACGGAGGGAGCTTGAGCACATGAACGTTACGACGAGTAGGCAGACAGACATTATAGGCTGCAAACAAGGCGGAACACAAGCTGCCGAGATGTCGGCCGCGCAAAAAGGAGCCCAGGCTATTCGTTCTGTAAGAATGGACAGCCACGCATATTCTCTAGGCCATGCGCATTGCCAGCAGGCTAGCTCCCACGCATGGCAAACATTGTGCCTGGCGTCGATAGATGTGCCTGGCGTCGCTTAGATGTGTGTGACCAGATTTATGGCCATGCCCTAGACCCAGCCCCATCACGCTGCCGCCCATGCCTTCCCTCATACGCTGCCGCCGTGTAATACTACGAAATCATCTGTCCACCCTTCAACCCCGACCAAAACTCAACGAAGGCGAAGCGCACCTGCGTATCCAGCAGCACATACATCGCAAAAATCAAGAAGCCCACGTAGATCTCGGCCTGGAACGCCAGCGTCCGGGCTCCTAGCAGCCATGAGCTGAGGCGCAGCACTAGGAGACCAGCCACTGCGGAGCTCAGCCAGCCCCCCAGAAACAGAAAACTCCGTCGCGCCGACATGAGCGCAGCCAAAGTGAAGCTGATGAACACAGTTGCTGTTCCCAGGAAGGCCGTGAGGACAATCCTGCTCAAGAGGGTATGCAGTTAAGCCGTCACGTACGAGAGAGGCCCCGGTGCGTGGTAGAGGTACCGCAATTCACCCTGATTACAGTAATGTATCGAGGCAATGTACAGAGTAATGTATCGAGGCATGCAGTAGTACGTACACAGCAGGCCATTCCGTAACCTTACCCCGGGTCGACAAGCCCAGCCAGCTCCACCAGCTTTCCAAGCGCGGCCCCCTGGCAGAAGCTAAATCCCGCCAGCATCGCATAGCGTTTGCTCTGCGAGGCGGGCAGTAATAACGCCGACATGGGGACAGGTAAGGCCTGACCGTGCACAGATGGAACCAGCGCTGCAACCGCAGGGTTTGCCTGTCAGATAACGGGTCATACAATTCGTGCTCACCAGATTGCTCGGGGTACTCGGCGTGATGGAGATACCGACCAGACACGCAAATCCGGACAGGTACGTCCAGAAACCAGCAATCCCATAGTGGATGTCAGCAAGACATCCAAGCGCCGATATCACCAACGCGACGCCTAGCGTTGCGTACACGCGCTGTAGATGCTTCTGGATTGGTCGGTCCCTGAAAGGCATAGATTATTAAGGTGAGTTGCGCGCAAAAGTGCACGAGCTAATACTGCACTTACAAGTTGCTAAACTTTAAGAAAGTTCCCAAACTGATGTCTTCCCAACGGCGTCCAAGCAAGCGCTCCACGGCATCCATGTTTGAAGCAGTAAAATTTTAGAAATGTGTAGTGCAAATGCTAAAAATCGTTTTCGTATTCGGAAGGTAGGAAAGTATGCTCTATAGCGGAAGGAGGTGGAACAAAATTACCACGAATGCACGACGTACGGCATGACATTGTGTCCCGAATAACCTTTTGGAAATTACTGAGCTGCCAAGGTTAGGTATTTACAAAGCACCCAAAACGAAGGGGAGTTTGCGGCCGACACTTATTGCAGAATTAATATCACCTTGGGCGCTGATACTTCAGTGGTGACCTGTAAATCTGTTCCGTGGCACTGATTAAGTTTCATTGATACCTCAAAAACGTGTATTTGAGCAAGCATAACTCATCTCATTAAAACAGTGACGTTGCCACGAACGGGTTTACACTCGTAGGAAATGCCAAAGCAAACAGTTAAGCTTGTCTCGGCTGAAGGCTATGAGTTCATCGTAGACTACAAGGCGGCGTGTGTCTCCAACACCATTCGGAACATGCTCAGTTCGCAAGGCAGGAGGAGTGTCACTGCAAAGGCACCGTAGGCACGTTGTAACAGCATAGTCGAAATTTGCAGGGAGCTTTACGGAGACGGAGTTGGGTGAGGTCAAGTTCCCTGAGATATCGACTCCAATTCTGGAGAAAGTGTGCCAATACTTCTACTACAAACTTCGCTACCAGAACTCGTAAGTGGGATTGAAGCCAGCCTGGGGGGAGGGCAGGGTGACGGATAGCCGAGGGGGGTTGTGCCCTGTCTCTCGACGGGTTGTACTGGCACTGTAAACTCGTCCAGACATCAATGGCGGAACAGGGTGGGTGGAGTGGATGTTAACCCCTTGACGTGGTGCATGCGCTGAACAAAAGGGCGAACTGACCTTGCTCGCACTGACACAAATCAGCTAGGCAACCATGTTTTCACGTCCGACCGAGTACAGAAATCCTCTTGGCTCTCCCATGAAGTGTTGCATTCACCTGAACGTCTTTTTTGCGATGGATCTGGCCTGTCCCGTTGGTGCTGGCTTATTATGTTTGTTGGTAGTTGCTTTGGTGAGAGTCATCAGGTATGGCCATCGGCATGCTCTTCTGTCTCATTCAGACGCGAACGCGCTGAGTTGTGAAATGATGTTCCCGTGCATTGGAACGATGTGTGGACCTGCAGTACGACCAAGAATATTCCGGAATTCAAGGTCGCGCCGGAGATCGCGCTGGAGCTTCTGATGGCAGCCAACTTCTTGGACACGTAAATGGATGATGGACAAGATTTATTCATGGCACAGCAACTGCATGGGGAGTGCCATGTGGGGATGTGGGTTGTGGCCAGTCTGTATAGGTTTCCACAGCTCAGTGTCGCATAAGTACGATGTCGCACTGGCACTGCGAATGCGCTGGCTTTTACTAGACGGTTCGACCTCTTGCATGGCTTTCCGACTCTGGCGAGTACAAGGAAATGTCTCCGACCGCGCCGACTGTCACCATTAGGGTGCTGTGATGCCTGCTTGATCAGACCATGCTAAGACGTGGACGGGCATGTGGATTGCGAACGCGGCCCTGGTAGAAGTGCTGGGCGGTGCGATGTGTAACTACGAGGCAGATCACGCGTTTCAGCACAGGGGCGCACTCCATTCCTGTACGACGCCTCCAGCTAACCATGGGTGGCAGTTTCACCGAGTGCCCCCTGTGTACCTGCAAGCAAGGAGTGGCCTCGCCTACTCCTCTGCAAGCCTTAGCTAGCGGTAAATGGAAAAGGCCACTGCAGGCCTGCAGGTGGCTTCAACGTTAGTTTAGCGACTGATAAAGTGCCACTTGCACTTTATGCAATTTGGAATTTATGAATTAAGAATCGTGCGGAAAATTACTGCAAGCAAAGGCGCAACCTATGGGTTGCTGTCGTGCTGCCTCAGGTCGGGTTTCGAATCGTGAAGGCCCTGCAGACGCACTGCACTCTGCTCGGCCTGCACTAGTAACAAACTCTGCATTTCATCCCTTCGTATAGGCTCTCGGACACTCAAGTTGTGTAGATGAAAAGCAGATTGCATGGCAAAAAGGTAAACACGTGAAGACTGTTCTTTTCCTTCGGGCTTGGCCCCGACGGCATCCAATTATTGTGGCTGCTCCATCTAAATCAAAGAAACAACAGATCCATAAGTATGGATGTCAACAATCAGGGAATACAGCAGTGGAGGACTGGGGGTCCAACTCGCCGTACGGAACGCCACATCATTTGGGATTATTTGGGGAAGACAAGTCCATGCATGAACTAATTTGTTTGTAGACAAGTGAAGGGGTCACCTTTTCAAATTTGTCCTCAAATCAACTCTCATCCAAAAGCACGTGTCAAATGGCTCACAGCGTCACTTCTCGCTCAATCATGCTTTCTTCCGGACCAGCGACAATTAATGTTTGCCCCGTTGTCAGGCCAGTAGCCCTCCGCCGCCCAGCGTCGTTGAGCAGGTCAGTCAAGGGCGATCGAATACCAGTTCGGCGGCCACCGGAGCTGACAGTTAGCAACGTGGCTTTACCTCAGGAATTCACATGCGTCGCACGTCAGCGCAGCAGGGCTTTCTCGGCGCATGATGGTGTGCAGGCAAGTGGTGTTGCACAGGTCCTGGGCCCAAGGCGTCCCGAGGCTGACTCGAAAGCTTCCGCAGGGCCTCGAGCGGCGCCACGGTGGCGGGCCCAATGCCTACCGTCAAGATTGATAACATTCGGGACCCATTCGCGACTGTTCTGACGGTTGAATACGGGGAGAAGACCGGAGAGCTGCTCGATGCGGTAGGCGTTTGTGTGCGTGTCGGGACAACTTGTATTAGCGAGGTAGCCATGTTTTTAAATTCACCGAGTTTGTGGACCTGCAACGCTATTTCGATGCAGATTACCGCGCTAAAGAACCTGGGCCTGAATATTCGGCGAGCGAAGGTCAACACTGCCGGAACGACCTTCTACATCACTGATGCAGATACCAGCGAGAAGATTGTGAAGTCCGCGCGCTTGGAAGATATTCGTATGACCGTCCTCAATAGCCTTGTTGCGAAGTTCCCGGTGAGCGTGCGGGTGACTGCACGTACCGTGGGTCAGAGCACGGAGGGTCGTGTGTTCCGCTGCAAGGGCCTCTGCTCCTTGGGCACGATAAGGTTGAAACTATTTAGAGAGCGTAGATATGCCTGTCAAACAGATGCATGCCAACCGGCGTAAGTACTGTACATAGGATAGCAGTTGGCGCGTGTCCCCCGGTTCCATGCCAGTTGAATTGCAAGGAAGAAGTGATCGCTCGGGGTGCGCTGACGTCATCCACACATCTCACTTTTCAATCAACAGGAGGTTGGTGAGGCGCTTTCTGCGGGCGCCAAGTCTGCTGACGCTGACTCGAACAAGATTCTGGGCACTCGCCGCAGGGTGGTGCAGACCACCATTGACGTGCTTGAGGCGGCCAACGGCTCGTGCTCTGTGCTCAAAATTACCACTCTGGACCGACCGGGCCTGCTGGTAAGGGTCGAGTGGGTAAATCTGGTTAAATTGAAGGCGCGCAACCGCTTTTTTAAATCTGTCGACCTTGCACCAGCATGCGTTATGGCTTAAAATTGGAGCTGATAGCTTTCTTTGAACGTGCCACGACAGGTTGACATTGTCCGCGTCCTCAAGGACATCAATTTGAACGTTGTCTCTGCCGAAATCGACACGGAGGGGACACAGGCCAAGGACGAGTTCTTCATCACGTACCATGGTGAGCCGCTCTCGACGCCGATGGTGACTCTGGTCACCAACGCTCTTCAATACTACCTCAGCCTCGCGGAAGTGGCCAAGGAGGAGTCCTACTAAGTTACACCTGTATCGTGATCATCACGGCAGCTACAAGACCGAGCACGATTTGCAGTTGCGGCCTCCACGCTGCTAGTAAGATGATCGCACTCTGGCGGCAATCCGCCGTTACCGGTGGTTGGCAGCTGTGGACAGGCAGTTGCATGCTACTTGGGAGTCGTAACGTTCATGTGTTGGTTGGGAGTTAATGTCGTTGGTTCCTTCGTGTAGATTGTGGCGTGAGGAGGTTGTCGCGCCACCGGACGCGCGCGTGAGAACCTCTTCATGTCCAGGAATATTTGACTGGGCTTGGCAGGCAGGTTCTGTAGGTATGCACGTTCGTGCAGTGCGCCTCGGAGCGGGTGTGGTTTTCGTGTAAGGGTGCTATAAAATGCGGCTTACGTCACAGGGAAGTGAGCTTGGGCACGCGCATCCGTGGCCAGTGCAAGCTGCGGTTTGCAATGGCTCGGCGAGTGGGCGGGGCTGCTTGCAGGAAATAAGGTGGGTGCACAGGAAGCTACAGCTGCGGGGTATACATATTATGCTCTGTGCGTGGCGTAGGGTTGCCTCTGGTGGTTACATCGGAGAGCAGGGTTGAGCCGTTGTGGCGGTGTGGCTGGATCCGCCTCATCGCGCGTGACCAGCAAACGGGACAGAGTCGAGGGCATTGTTCCTTCCAAGCTGCCGTCATCCTGACGTCCATTCTTGCGCATTCGAACCCTAAGCGTAGGCACGCAGCAGAGAGGCGCATGTGTCATGTATTCTTTGGGAATGCGCGGGCTTGTGACGAGTACGGTCAGCTAGGTACGCGGGCTTCGGTCTGAGTTGCAACCCTGAACTATTGATGCGCGTACGACGAACACTCTGTTCAGTGGAGAGGACGGTGTGTGAGTAGGCGTTTGCCATTCCTTCCATTGTACAGTAACGCCGCTCCCAGGTCTGCAACGTGGTGTCAGGAACAGAAACAAGACAGGGATCCAGTTTAAGATCAGCTTTCTTACGCAGGGGTCAACGCATGATCCATTGCCCCGGAACCGCATTCCTGAAACACCACCACCATCAGTCCGTCTCGCCGCGCTTGAGACAGCAAGCACAATCCTCAATGCGGTCATGGTCAACGCCAGTTGTCCTGTCCAGACACTGGTCAGAGACCATTCCGAACAAGCCGCGGCCCCCAGCTGCTCATCTCGGTAGCATGGTCGCAACTGCCGCCGTGAAGTCCTGCATGAAGCGCTCAGTCGAAAAGGCTCGGGCCTGCTGCTGCGCCGCGGCGGCGATTTTGAGGCGCTCTCGCTGGTCCATGGTCAGGACCTGCGAGGCGCCGCCACCGGCATGACATCCATGAGGAGGGCGCCGACAGGCCAAATCAAGTAATCCTTGTTCCGATGTCCCCATCGCCCGCTCTCGCGTTTGCCCGCCTTCAAATCAATCGTCCCAGCTCCCGACCCGGCCCCAATTCCTCACCCGCGTGATGGCCTCAGCGTACTCGTCCGCACTGGTTGCCAGGAAGCCTGTGACCTGCTCGTTGCCCTCATTGTCGAGAATCGGGCGCACAATGTCCTGCTTGGGGCCGGCTGCGGGTTGCGCAGCGCACGGATCGCCGTGCAGACATCCGAACGTGCGGACACGCACACAGGCGGTACGAGATTAGCGCATCTGGATTGGATCGGGGCTTTTGTTAGTAACGCATGGCGGATGGATACCGTTCTGCAAGGGCTCCTGACCATGCCGCCTTGCGCTCTCCATAAGGCGCCAAGACTCAACCCTGCCGGCACGAGGGCATTCGAAAATACATTGTGACGTGTGCAGACTCTGCTTGTGTTGACAGATCCCCCAACCCAGTCCGTTCAACGGACGAGAGGACAGATGCACCCCGCCCCATTGCTGCCTCAAGCCAATCACGCCTCTCACCCGAGTTGTGCGCTATGGGCACCACACCCGCAGCCATGTACTCCACGACGCTGATGCCGAAGTGCTCATCCGTCATGGTGTGGAGCCCACCCACCGCCCCGCCCAGCAGCGACTTCAGCTCCGAGAAGGGCGCGTTCACAATCTAGCAGCGGGCAGCAGGTGCCGGGACCAGCTCGTCACACTGCTCGTCACAATGGGCGGAACCGCGGTCAGGACACGTAGCTGCACTCCAAGTGAGCCTAGCGACTTCGCCATCCGTCCCCACGCGCAGGCCCCCCTGGGCATGGTCTCAGCAGAAGGATGAGTACGGCAAGCCCCCAGTGCTGGGCCCAGACCTTTCCCGGGGCCGAGGTGTGCCAGCCCGCCTCTCTGCTGCATTCGCAGAACCCCCCCGACTACACCATTCCCGCGTCTCACCCACTCCACGCTGTCCGCCACGCCCAGCTCCTCCGCATACTGCTGCAGGGCCACCAGCCGGGCCTCATCGTCCGCGTGGCGGCAGCCGCCAATGACCTTGAGCTTGGCGTTCCGAACAGCCTGCCCCTACAAGTGCCGGGCGGCCAGGTCACGGGAGGTAGTCAGGTGGCGCCCAGGTGGTTAGGTCACGGCAGGGGACGCAGGCCAAGGCCGGCGGTGGAACGCGGGACTGAGGGCCAGCGCAGCGCACACAAGAAGCCCGCCGTGCCGCCCCCAAGGCCCAACCGGGTGTCCTGATCACCTGAAACCCCAACCTACGTAACGCCTGACGGCTGGCCCCTGGCCGCAACACACCGTTCCCTGCAGGACCGTACTCGGACCTCCCCGGGCTTTCTCTTTCACTCCCTACCCGCCTCCCGACCCGGTCCCGACCGTTGGGTGAGACATCCTGCCCAATGGACGCAGTGGCATCCACCAGCGAACAGCAACCTCGCAACCACCTCCAAAGCTGGGTGTGCCTGGGCTTGTCTTTCGGGTTTGTTTCTTTTTTCAATTTAACCTCCAAAGCTCGCGGCCGCAAGTTCCAACGCAACTTGACCAGGCGCACCCAACCCAGGCGTCCCTAAGGGCAAACCAGCGCAACCAACTCGAGAGCACCCATCGCAGGGCCGCACCCAAGAGTCCGGGGCCCCCCATCACCCTGTCCGTGCGCCTGACCTGCAGCGTGGGCCCCGCGCCCCGCTTCGCCAGTGCCAGCGCCTCCAGCTGCAGCCGGTGGTTCTTCTCCGGTCTAAACTGGTTGACGGACACCAGATACAGCTGCTTGAGCTTGCGGTCCAGGGGCAGCTGCAGCAGCTCATTCGTGTCCACCGGGGGATACACCTGCCGGGCGCGGGCGAGGGGTGTGTGTAAAAGGCAACTGAGCCGCGAGAAGCGAAGTCCAGCTTGACAGTCGATGCAGGTGATGGAACTAGATAACACCGGGCATCTGAATTACGGTACCTGGATGTACGTATGTGTCTACCCGGCTAGTGGACGGTGCAGACGGCAAAGATACATATTAAAACCCTGTCATCCTTTCGCTGCACACATAGAAACTGGCAAACAAACGGGTTTATTCTACAGGTTTAACCCAGCAAGAAAAATGATTGCCATAAGAGGAGGCCAAACCAGCACGTCTGGGAAGTTTACGCAGAATTTTGCGCGTGCGCAGGGTAACCGAGTGTTCCCGTACAGGCCGGGCGCAACGCCAGACCACGAGAGGGGTCCAAGTCACGCAGAAGTTTATCGCCTGGCCGCTCGCAAGCACGGCGCAAGGTGACCCATGGGACTCGCGGACGAGGACCATGCCCTTGCCGCTCGTAGCCCGAAGCCCAAGGCCTCGCCCCGTCCCAGACGCCACCCCGCTTTTGTCCATAAGACAGCGAAACCGCAAAAGACGCCACCTCCCCTCCCCCCCGGCTTGGGTATCCTTACATACCCCCGGCCTCACGCAGCCGCACGCACCAGTCGCGGCTGTCGCCCAAACATCCACATCCTCGCGATGTGGTCCCGGGTCCAGGAGGAGTTGACGCACGTGACGGCCGTCGTACACCCGCATAAGCCGTACCACAGCGCCATGGCGTGGTAGTACAGCAGCTTGACGGCCGTCTTGATGGGCGAGTCTGGGAGGGCGGGACAGGCCATGAGCGTGAGGAGTGCGTGAGGGATGAAAGAAGCAGGACTGTCTGGCGACTCTGGCAGGGTGCCGGGGCGTGAGGAGCAGGGTGCGGGGACGAGTCACACGTGACCGCTAGTCTGCCCCCCAGACAGTGTACGGTCGACTGTCAGTGACCGCGACGGTGTCTGCGACCCGCAGCTGGCCGCGATGCCCGCCTGCCACCACCCCTTCCCGTGAACCCCGGCCCGAACGCACCCGCAATGTCTGCATCGTTGTTGTACGACGCCGTACCGCTGCGCACGCGGCCGAGCATGTCCGAGCTGATGGTTGGGTAGTGCACGTAAGCCACCACCCGCGACCCGGCCTTCCAGGCGAAGGGATAGGGGAAGGCCCATCCCGTGGTGTCGATGTAAACCTGGGGGTGACGGCATGTACGGCATGTACGACAGGTGAGGTTGCCAGTTCGTACGTGGCGGGACCGCATGGGATGCTGGCAAGGCGGGTTCACGCATCGTGCACCACACGACGTGCCCAGCTCCTGCACGGAGCAGGACAGGGAAAGGAGACCTGGGCATGAAAGCCGGGGTCGGGGACAGTGCCTGGCAGGCAATGCTGGTATCAGCCATCGTACCTGCCGTGGTTAGCGGCTCGGATACCGTACTCAGGGGCGCCGGCGCCGTCCGCGGCTCCCCTCTTCCCCCCGTATACAGCACGCCCGGCTGGTCCGGTGCGTCCTCACGCTTCATGACATGCACGCGAGTGCCCGCCCTTCTCACCCCAACTCCTCTACGCGCTCGTCACTCTTATACGGTGTTCTTATCGGTCTCCTCCGCCGCAGCCCCCGACACCCGGTTCGTTCCGCCCGCAGCCCCCGACACCCGGTCAGCCGGGTACCGTCGGCGCGCCCACCTCCGGTACCAGCTGCCGCAGCGCCTCCAGCCCTAACGCCACTGAGCCCAGCGCCTGGCGCAGCAGCGTGAAGCGCGGGTAGCGCTCGGGCTGCACTAGGTGGGTGCGGCGGAGCGGGATGACCTGGCGGTGGGAAGGCGGGTAGGATTTCGGAGCAAGACCCCGGGGGCCCGGCGGGCGGTCGGGCGGGTGGGTGGGTGGATGGATGTAAAGATTGGGGAGACATTCGCGGTCGGGATGGGCACCGCGTCAGCGCGTCGGCGAATGGGAGCGAATGCGTCTGGAGCCTTGCACTGCGGCTGTGATCGGTCCGTGACTTTGCACGCCGTCCGCCCAGAGGGCCGATGAATCCTGGACGACCTGGATTGGGACGTCTTCGGTCTGATCATATTAGACAAGGCCAGCTGCGTACCCGTGGGACCATGCATAACCAATCCCTTGGCATGGGAATGCGCTGTAACCTGACTATCCAGTCAGTGCCTGTCGCATGCCGTTGATGCCTGTCGCATGCCGTTACCTGGATCGGCTTGTCGATCTTGATGTTGAAGCGCGACTGTGCATCACGCAGCAGCTGCTCCGCGGTCACCCCCTCCCGGACGTAGATGGCCACCTGCCGGCAGCACCGCAAGACACGTGAGGGCATCATCAGGTCACACAGTATGCCACGCAAGGCCCGCATGGCTGCGGGGTGTCCGTGGATGCCGGTCGTGGAAGGTTGATGAGGCGCCTCCATCCACTTGTGGTGGCGTGTGATGTGATGTGATGTGATGTGATCCGAGGGAGGTGCACAGTTTGACAGGGCAATCGACACACGTGTGACAACCCGGGTGCTGACCCAAAGGAGGGCGCTGCGGGGAAGGGGGAAAGAGCGAAGTCCGTACCTGCGCCCTCGGACTGGCATCCTGTACGGCCTTCACTGCACACCTGTGCGGCAGCACAGCGGACGGCAGACGGTGTTACACCTCCCCGTGAGCCTCATACGATCCAAGGATGTCTTTAGCTGCTCTTCGGACACTCACCACAGCACGCGCTCGCCACCTCCGCCACCATCGGCAAACGGATGGAAGAACGCGACGACGCCCTACACAGCGGCCAGGGTAAATTTAACGCCCCGCCCCATGTAAAGTAACAGCGGTGAATACAGCGGCCTCATGCCGCCGTGCCGCACCTTTCGGACCGGAGGAAGCGTGCTGGCCACGGCGAAGACCGCGACTAACGTCAAGACAGCTCCGACAACGAACACACCAAGAGTTACCAAGGGAACCAAAAGCAAGGAGTCCATGACGAGGAGTATGCGGTCTAACCCAAGGGCCTAACCGCGTGGCTCAGTCATCCATCATTGGTACAGGTAATTGGACTGCTCACGTAGCTGAACAAAAGCGTTTGATTTGCTGGCGTGCTGATCGGGAAATTTAAAGTTGCATGGACACCACTTTCTCACAATGTGTTCAGGTAGACTTTTAGTCGTACGTTTACGGAAGTAGTGAAGGTGTTTTGGGTGTCTGTCACTATAGTCGTCCATTGCGGTCTTAACTGCTGGTACACCTTAGGTGTTGGATTTGGGCAGCAGTGTAGGCAACCGCTTGCGTCGTGGTTTCGCAGCCCATTCAGCTTGCCCAATCCGCGAATTCCTAAGTCTTGAGCTTTACATTTTCTTTCGGGCGCACATAATTGTAACGATCGGCGCATAGCCGCCGTCAATTTTTCCGGAGGCGGACTTCCGACTAAAGCGGACCCAAAAATGGGAATCCTCGAAAAGTAAATCGATATACACGGCGCGTTGCAAGCGCTTATTTTGCAGCACATAAGCGTATTTACATGATTGCTGATTGCCATACAGAATCAAGGAGATCGAGGCGGAGATGGCACGGACGCAGAAGAATAAGGTGAGCGGAAGCACGTATCCTAGCAAGTGTTGCACAGCTGGCGCGGGTGTGGGTGGCAGCGGGCGCGCGATGGGATCGACGCGGGGGACGGGTGGGTTTTGGGTTTGGCCCTTACCCACCTGAACAAGGACATTGAAAACTCACCCTCTCGTTGCACACAGAACCTGGAAACAGAAAATGCGCATCCCACGCGACAGACCCCGGGGTCCTGCCCCTCCCGTCAGCGCGTCGCTCGCGCACCGCGTTACCCTGCCTCGCGCCCAGGGCTCCACCCCAACGCCGAGTGTACCCGGCACCCTCTCCCTCTCCCCCCCAGGCCACCGAGTACCACTTGGGTCAGCTGAAGGCCCGCCTGGCCAAGCTGCGTACGGAGCTGCAGGCGCCCTCCTCCAAGGTGGGGGGCCGCGGAGGGGGCATTGGGGTTGAACAGAAAACAGCCCCGACACACCCAGCCCGGACATTGGGGTGGGGACCGCGTGGGATACCAGGGTTGGACTTGTCACACGCAGGACCTGCCCACCGGGGCACCTGGGGAAGGAGAGGCACACGCGGGCCGGAATGGGCTCTGCCGGAAGAGGGGCGCCTGCGATATGCCTCACGGCAAGGCGGCGGGGGATCACCCAGGGGGGTCCACGGTCGTCTTCGGGACAGGCGCCCGCCCGCACCGGGACGAACCACTTAGTGGTGCGAACCACCCGAGAGGGAGGGAGCGCGATGCGGAGGCGCAGGCCGGGCCCTGGCGGTCAGCTGGTTGCAGCGGCTCGGAGGAAGGAGGAGACCCGCACCCACGCAAGGGACCTCGGGCTCGCCGGGTTGGCGGGGCTGTGGGGTGCCGTGCGTTGTTGGTGGATGCGGCCCCGTTGGCTCCCCCATGGGCCAGAGAGCGCTGGACGCCACTGGTCGGCGTGACGCGTGGCGCCGCGGCACTGACGTGGAGGGGTGGGGCGCATCAAGGAGCCACAAACCCGCAACATTGCAATCCCAGCTGCAATCAGCTGCAATCAGCTGCAATCAGCTGCAACAGCTGCAGTCAGCTGCAATCAGCTGAAGAGATCGAATCGGGTGTTAGGGGTGGGATGGGATGGGCCCACGTCCGCCTCTCATACAGTGCTCCCCCGCGGGGTCGGCGAGTGCGGGCCCTGGGGACCTCGGGAGGAGCGGGGTGTGTGTGTGGAGGGGAGAGGGAGGGGAGTGTAATGTGGGTGGATTGATCCGTGCACCGCCCCGCCCTCCTCCCGCGCCATGCCCTTGCCGCGCGATGTCATCATTGTAGGGAGGCGGCGACAGCAGCGGCTTCGAGGTGCAGAAGTACGGCGATGGCCGCGTAGCTCTGATCGGTGAGCTGTAGGCCTTGCGCTCGTCCGCTGTGACCTGCCCTGCGGCGGCTACCGGGCCGTGGGAACATGGAGCTTTGGTCCTCCGGGTCGGCACTGGTGCATCGCGGGGGTTTGTACACACGCATACAGAGATTGAGCCCTCCTCTCGCGACTCAGTTCTCTTGGCTCTTGTACACAGAGGCGGCGGCGGGTTTGCCCGTTAAACAGACACGGAGGGGCAGCAGGCATACCGCCATCTGGAGGGCGCTGCCTTGCCCTTGGCACGTGACGCGAGCTGCCTTGGCAACCGCCCAACACACGGAGAGGCCACCTGCACGACCCCCCACGTAGTCTAAACATGTCTACCAATGTCCTAAACCCCACACACCCTCCCCGCATCCATTCCCCTCCGTGGGGCGCCCCGGTTCGCAGGCTTCCCCTCCGTCGGCAAGTCGTCCCTGCTGACGCTGCTGACGGGCACCGAATCAGAGGCGGCCGCGTACGAGTTCACGACGCTTACGTGCATCCCTGGAGTGATCCATTACAATGATTCCAAGATCCAGCTGCTGGATCTGCCGGGTATCATTGAAGGAGCCGCGGAGGGCAAGGGTCGAGGTCGCCAGGTGGGCGGGGGCGGGTGGGAGCGCGGGGGCGGGGGCGGGGGCCCGCGCTGCAGCCGGGCTGGCTCGATGGGACGGTGGGGAGGCTGGATAGCCGAACGGGGCGCAGGCAGGGTGGAACGGTCGGCAGGCAAATAAAAATTGCCGCGTGCAAGGGGCAAGATGGGGGCGAGCAGCCACGGCGGGTGTACAGCGGGTGGCCAGCGCACTGGGACACTTGGTGCGAGCAGCGCAGCTGCTCGCACCGAAACCCCATCCCGGCGCTGCTGCTGCTGGTGCTAGTGCTGCTTTGCTGCGGCTGGGCCGTGCAGTTCAGCCCACCCAGAAGGCATGTCGCACACAAGTTGCCCACACCCACAGTCGCCGTTCGCGCTCGCACCCCAAGGCCATGGGCACACCCACACCCCGCACATATACACACACACATACCCGGGTCAGCTTTCTTGTACAATACACACACCCCCACACTTGTTCCTTGTCACCCATACCCGTACCCAAACACGCACGCACCTCTTCTTGGCGGCCCTTTCCCCCCTCCCGCCCGCAGGTGATTGCCGTTTGCAAGAGCGCCGACCTGCTGCTGATGGTGCTGGACGCCACCAAGCCCCTCTACCACAAACAGGTAGGCAGGGGGATCGGGATGAGGTCGGGGTCGGGATGGGGTCGGGATGAGGTCGGGGTCGGGATGGGGTCGGGATGGGGTCGGGATGGGGTCGGGGTCGGGATCGCAAGCGGAGCCATGCCACACGCGACTCGGCTGGGCCAGACCGGGTTGCCCCAGGCACACCTGTACTGACCTTAACCCACCCAACCCAACCCCACCAAACTCCACGCCGCGGTTATCTATCCGGCAGACCCCATCCGACTCCAGACCATTCCGCCCCGCCCTGCCCCGCTACCTTCCACACCCACCCGGCCGCACCCAACCCAACCCAACCCAGGCCAGCTCAGTCCGTCCTTACCTACCAAATTCGTATACCGTAACCCACCCAACCCCTACAGATCCTGACTCGTGAGTTGGAGGCCGTGGGCATCCGCCTCAACCGCCAGCCGCCCAACATCTACTTCAAGAAACGCAAGACGGGCGGCATCTCCATCAACTCCACCATCCCCCTCACCCACCTGGACGACAAGCTCATACAGCGGGTGCTGCAGGTGCGTGTGAGGGCGGCGGGGTCCAGCAGCGGGGCCGTTGGGTGGGGGAGCGGGAGGGAAGGGAGAGTAGGGGACGTGGCCGTGGCGCGGAGCGCGGCGCTGCAGCTGGGGGCCTGGTCCCCGGGGGCGTAGCGTCGTTCCGGAGAGCGGTACACGGGGTGGCAGGTCGGCCCCTGGCTTGCGGCCATACTAGTGATGTTGGTGTTCATTCCTTGGGGCATCGCCATGCGGCTGCCCCCGCCTTCCCCAATTTCCTATACCCCCGTCCTCCCCCCACCCGCAGGAGTACAAGCTTCACAACTGCGAGCTGCTGTTCAAGGAGGACTGCACCGTGGACGACCTGATCGATGTCATCGAGGTGGGGGACCAGCCCGGGGAGGGGGAGAAAGGGGGGAGGGGGTTGGAGGCGCTCCGAAGGGAGGGGCGCGGGGAGGGGGGCCAGCTCGGAAGGGAAGGGGAACGGCGAGGGGAACGGCGAGGGGGGCCAGAGAGTCCTTCTAACCAGAGAGGGGGCCCCCATGGGTGCCCCCCATGGGACGTCCACGGCTCGACAGCCTAGAGGAGCGGATGTGCTGAGACAGGGGCAGGCGCTGCCGGGGCCTCCGCCGTGAAGCTGAGCTGCGCTGTGCTGGGCTTCGGAGCGGGTGTCCTCTCTCTGGATCTCCGTGTTGTGGCCTTTGCCGCGCAGTTGACGCTTGCGTCCCCGCGGGCGTTCACCTTGCCGCTCCGACACCTCCCCCCGCCGCCGCCCCAGGGCAACCGGCGGTACATCAAGTGCCTGTACGTGTACAACAAGGTGGACATGTGCAGTCTGGAGGAGGTGGACGAGATCGCGCACTGGCCCAACTCCATCCCCATCTCCTGCTCCCTCAAGCTCAACATGGACGGACTGCTGGAGCGCATCTGGGACATGATGGCGCTGGTGGGGCACACGGGGACGGAGGCAGGGGAGGGAGGCAGCGGAGGGAGAAAGGCAGAACTGGAGGCAGGGAGAAAGGGAGGGAGAAAGGGGGGCATTGGAGTTGTGCCAGCCACGCGTGCCTCACTCCCCTGGAGTCCTCACCCTTTTAACACAACGGCGCATGTGTCGGACAATTCGGCAGCGCTGTGCTGCCTGCCTGCTCCTCCTACCGCCAATCGATACGACTCTTGTCCGCCTTCTCCCGACCACGGCCGCCGTCCCCTCGCCCCTCCCGCCCCTCCCGCCCCTCCTCCCGCAGGTCCGCGTGTACACCAAGAAGGTGGGCGCCAAGCCCGACTTCGCCGAGCCGGTGGTGCTGACCAGCGACCGAGGGGGCACCACCCTGGAGGCGCTGTGCAGACAGATCCACAACAGCATGGTAGGCGGGCAGGGGGGCGGGAGGGGGAGGGGGAGGGTTAAATTGAGAAAAAAAAACCCGCAGAACGAACCCGGGCACACCCAGCATAACGCAGTATACTTACGGGGTGCGGTACCTGCAGAGCAAACGAAAAGATAGAGACCGCGCGCGGGCGCGTGGCGGCGCGGCCGCGCTGCCGCAGTGCCACAACAAGCAAGCGGCGAACCCAACCCAACTCGGAAAGGACAGATACGTTACCGACCTGTGGTGGTAGACGGAGTAGCCGCGCCGCGAGCGATGTCCAGGGCCATGGCGATGCAGGGAGGGAAGCCGAGGAACGGAGTGAGCGAGGGTGGCAGCGATTGTAGGGAATGACAAAAGCAAACATCAAAAAGAAGACAGGGGGGGAAGGGGGCGAGGCGAGAAGGTGGCTGGGGGGGCTGGCGCTGGAGCGAACGGGGGCGTCGGGCCGTAGGGAGTAGGGAGTGCCTTCGGTGGTGTAGGACGTAGGGCCCTGAGGCGGCCGAGGTGCTGGGTGGGTGGAGTGCGGGCAACGGGCCCCGCCCTGGAAGTCGGAAAGCGGGCACTGCCACCTCTTGCTAGCAAGGCTGCGAGTTGACCGAAAGCCCTCGAGGCCGCGTGGCATACCAAGTCCGTGTACTATCGACCCCTCACCTTACCACCTCCATAACTCCACCCACATCCATGCTTAGCACTGCCCAACCTCGACCCGCCCCTTCTCTGCTCCTCCCCGCGCCTACCAGTACTCTGTTATCCCGTCCGCTCCACCCCACCGCCCCCCTCGTCCCGCTCCACCCACCATCCCCCCGCCACCACCACCTCCCCCACCTCCGCACCCCGCAGGTCCAGCAGTTCAAGTACGCGCTGGTGTGGGGCACCTCCTCCAAGCACTACCCGCAGCGCTGCGGCCTCAGTCACCCGCTGGAGGACGAGGACGTGGTGCAGGTGGGGTGCAGGGCCGGGGGGCTGGGGAGGTGCGGATGCGGATGCGGGTGCGGGTGCGGATGCGGATGCGGATGCTGTGGGGCCAAGGGCCCACGGGGGCCTTCAAGAGGTACCGGGTGCGGTCGCTTGAGGGGCAATGCAAGGGCGGAGGTATCGGACGGAGGGATGATGGATCTGCCGGGAGGTGGTGGCGCCGCCGGGGGTTCAGGCAGGGAAGGTAGGCCCGGACAACTACTACGCATTCGATGGCTTTTCGCGGGTTCGCAGTCCTACTTGACACCAGGGAGGGAAGGTAGGCCCCGGATGAGCGAGCAAGGTACCGTGGCTGGGCCCCTCGTGTGTCGAGCTTCCCCGCCGCTGTTGAGGTGCGTTGGCAGTTGCCAGGTGGTGCGAGGACACAGGTGCGCAATACCATCGATCGACATAGTCGGTCAAATTTTGATATGCGTGTCTAGTGTGATGCTGCCGCCGTCAGGGTGTTGCTGCAATAATCTAAAGGCGACCGCTCCGAGACCAGCCACCCGGCACCTGGCCGCTCCAACCCGCCCCTTGGCCCCTTATGGCCCGCTGGTACCCCCGCCTCCTTCGCCTCCTCCTCACCCTCCTGCGCCTCCGCCGCCTCAGATTGTGAAAAAGAAGATCAACACGGGCGAGGACGGCCGCGGGCGGTTCAAGACCACCAGTGACAAGCCGCTGCGGATAGCGGACCGCGAGAAGAAGCCCGCGCTCAAGACGTAAGGGTGGTCCAGGCACTCCGGGACGTGCGGCAGTCATATAGGGTCGCCCTGTCCCGGGCGAAAACGGCGGCAGGGCCTGGGGGCCACAGGGCGAGGTTGCTGTGGCCCTACGGACAAGGGGGGAGAGGGCCCTACTGTTAAACAGTACGGGGAGTGGGGGTACTGATGCGTGCGGAGGCGGCACAGGGGGTTGTGGTGGATATGGGAGGACGGGAGGATGAAGGGCGCACCGCGGGATGTGCGGGGGTTAGTGGAGCAGGGCGTGACGACGGCCGGGTAGGTGGGACTGTACAAGCGCGACGCCACCATCCATGCTACAAGGAGGGGCGCTGTAGTACGTGGGCGGTGGCGAGATGATAGTAGGTGGGCTATGTCACCGGCGACTAGTGGCTGGTAAAACCACAGCTGGTGTGAGGTTGCGGAAAGCAGTCGTAGGAGGCTTGAGGAAGAGGAGCAGGAGCAGGAAGGAGCGCCCCCAGTTTCCGACTGCAGGTCCGGTGGCGCGGCCCGGGCGTGTGGGTGTGGGTGTGGGTGGCCGGGGGTGACGCCTGGCGTACTGCCGGGCGGTGCAGCCGCCGCGAGCGCCGCGGATGTGCGTCCTGCGCAATGGGCGCAATGAGGCGAACCCGACCTGTGACCTTGATTACCGTACTCAGCTGTTTCATGTGGCGTGGACCCTCGGTGCGGATGGACCCTCAGGGGATGGACTCTGAATATCTGTGCACCTGGCATAAGGCCCTATTGAAGCGCGCCTGAGACCACACGAACAGGTCAAGAGCCATCCCAAGGGGCCCGAGTATATCAACGGAGCCACCGTGGGTGCCTTTCCGCTGGCGCCGCATCCCTGCCAATCCTTTTGACGTCCGACGATCTGGGTCATCGACAGCCTTACACCACGCAACTCCAACGGGCCATTTTCCCCTTGGGTCACGGCTTATAGGCCTCGGAAACCCGAAACCCTTCCTTTTCCGTGCTCGTGGGAAGGTTCGTGGGCTCATATGTCAAATTCATGGGCCCACGAAGTCGAATCTGTCTCACGTGAATGAGCCAGGTTGGCGTGAACGCCAGTGTCCTGCTGCCCGCATCAAGGCCGCGCAAGCTGGCACCGCCAACCCGGTCCCTCTCACCGCGTGGGAGGAGGGACGACGTCGTCGAGCTGCTGAAAAGTGGAGCCACAAACAGAAGTCGTCCCCCCACACAGTGTGCGGTGGCGTCGTGTCGTACAGTCGGAGGCCACCCGGTTGACAAGCTTGCCCCGGGGCATCGGCCTGGTTGGGGCCCGGTGCTGTAGGTGTTGGGAGAAGAGGCGAGGTGTAGGGCCTGGACTGTCCGTGCCTTTTCCACGGGTGGGGCCACTGTGCGGTATGGGACTGCCCACACAGCTCATGGCGGCGTTGCTGTTCCTTTCTGTCTCTGAATCCGGCGGTACTTCCGGACGAAGCTGTACGCTCGGATGATGCAGCCGTATGGACGGTGGGACTTCAGATCCCGGCACAGACACGGATTCTCCGTTTCGAGTCCTTGAAGTGGCAGCAGGATCTGGCAGGATGGGTCCGACCAGGAGTACCGCACATGAAGGGATGTCGTCGCGCGGTCGTGCGATGGTGGTGGTGGTGGTGGTGGTGCGACCACCAGGTGTTGGTACTGCACGAGTAAGGCAGGATTAGAGCCGTTGACATTCGGCTGTTGAGCCGTTGCCGTTGGCGGTGCCAGGACAGACACCGTTCGTATTTTTGGGCGGGGCCCCAGCGCGAAGCGCGTTCGGGGGGCCCCGCCCCCTAGGATTGCCCATGTCCGTGTGTGTGTGTGTCCGGTAACGGCAAAACGTTCATTATCCGCTAAACTAATTCGCAATGTTTGTCATAATAATTGTCCTCTATTGCAAGGTATTCTTGGTTTGGCTGAAAAAAATTCTTTGCGCACAAACGGTCAAAGTAAAGCTCCGCGGTCTCCATGGACCCGAGTCAACATCCACCCAACGCCTCTCGCGCTCATGTTTGTTGCAACAGGTGCCGCGTGATGAATACTTGGATTAGGAATGGGCGGCGCGTGCTAAATTGAACTTCGATAGTGTTCTGATGTTTGAACATCAAGATACCACCAACATCAAGATTTGCCTTTCTGTCTTGCCAGATGAATACAAATCAACAATATGTATTGAACCAAAGTTTCAAGATGCAAAGGGATAGCGTACCGAGTGCCAACCAGTTCTCCAGTTCCGATGGCCCAAAGTCCGGGTCTCACCGCGGCTTTTTCGCACCCTGTTTTTGTCTTACATTTGCTATGTAACTATTGATAGCAAACTTTAGAGGTTCACGTCTGCTGCGGGCGTGCAACTGAAGGGTTGCATGCCTGCCGACGGACCAAACAACTACAGTTTCACGGCAAAACAAGGATGCTTCAAGCTTGCTTTGTGATCATCTGCTTGACAGACGGATGTGGTAGTGCACTATGGCACTATCGTTACCATAGTGCCGATACGATGACCGCCGTCGCCGGCGGCGCGTACTGCAGGATGGTTTCGGGGCTGCTGACGTATTTGGGCTTGGTGAATCTATGCACGCCGATCCCCCTTCAACATCAACGACACCCCCAATGGCAACCTTTCACTCTCTCACACTGTTGCGCGGTAATAGAGTTTTCTTTCTAAAGCAAGCGGCCTGTACGGATTATAGGGGGCCCCGCCCTTTTCCGGCTTCGAGGAAGCCGACCCCTACTTGTTGTGATAGGGTTTTAGTTTTCGTGCGACATCGGTAACTTTTGACTAGAGCAAAAGCTCATGGTGAGCGGTCGTATCAGGCCGTATCGGGTGTGAAGTCTGAAATGCAAGATGTGCAGTCCGAACCGTCCGAACCCCCGGGTACGAACACCTCAAGCTTCGACATCAACACATCATTTATATAAATGACTTAAACGCACGCAGCTTATCCGTGTCATTTAGTGCTCAGAAACCCAGAAAGCTCACAGAATCGACCAGTGCCGGAACGAGTGAGCCATCGTTTACTTCGCCATGTTATTTTGGATTTGCCATCTGAGTAGCTGCCAACGGCTAATTTGTTTTCCGGGCTGGCCAAGGATGATGAGGATCATAATTGTTGGTCGTTTGCAACCCATCCCAAGGAAATTACAGGATATAGACATATGTTGCAACAGCAACGAGGTTTTCATCATTTCGAAAGCCAGATAGCCGTAATGATTGCATGATGCGAACAAATGTCGTACGCCTTCAGGACTGCGAAGGCCCCTAACTGCCCTAAGTTCAAACTTCTGCTTAACTAATGCTGCTCTTGTCATGATAACTTGAATATGACAGTATGAAAATACCCTGCCATGGATTTGTTTCGATCTGCCCGCGTTCGGGGCGGCCACACTCCACGAGCGAGCATTGCGGAGTGCCTCGCAACTGGTTTTATTGCTGTGATCTCTCTACTTTGCTACCAACAACTTGCAGCTCCCTACTGCCTTGGTCATCCAACGACCCTTCCGCTGTCCCACGTCCTTACTGGATATCCCTGCAACGGAAGCGCGGTTGCGCGCATGCTATATATTTTTAAGCGCTCGCCATGGGTGTTATGGGACATTTGTAGAGTTCAGCCCGACGACGTATGGGCTACGACAGGACTAGTAGTGATATTCCTGCGCTTTCTTGGGGCGCTTACGGTGCCGTTGCCCTTCTACAGCCAGGTACACTTGGCAGATAGGCAAAGTCCGCTCGGAAAGCGCAGTGTTTGCAGTCGCAGTTGACCTGTTGTCATCGAGCAGTCGCCTGCGCGGAGTACGGTTATGACAGCGGACGTGTTAATTATTGCAGGTGGTGGCACCATTCACAACGTACTACGCGAGGGTCGTAAACACCGCTTACCACATCCTGCGGGGTCCAACTTATAAACCGTCCTACTTGGCCCTTCAGAGCCTCTTCAGTAAACACGCTCCTTTTGATGTGGCATTTTTCCTTAGCCTCTTGGGAATCTGGGTGAGTCTGAAACAAGGTGACAACCGTTGTCGAGCACCTGCCCGCCCATACCCGCGTCCTTTCCGCCGATCCACCTATTCGGCCCCCTCGGTTCTCACCGCGTGCTCGCCCGTCTGAGTTACCTTTGCTGAGCGTTCCTTCTGCTTTGACGCGGACCCCGCCTCCAACGCCCCTCGGCCCCTCAACACCCCACCCCACCCCCTCTGCAGCGCGTGAACATCGCGCTGGAGTTGGGCTACTGCGCCTGGGCGGCCGCCTCCACGGCCGTGCTGTGCCACTGGTACCGCGATGCTGCGCCATGGGTCAGCCTGCGCAGCCAAATGCTTACCCGCGTCATGGTCACTCTGGCAAACGTGTACCTCTACCGACTGCTGGGCACCCGCAGCCGGGAGCACTCGTCGGCACACCAGGGACGCGGCGGCGGCACCACCACCGCCGCCGCCACCGCTGTCAGCGGCGGAGCCTCTTGCAGCGGCGCCGTGGTCGCCGGTGGCACAGCGGTGGGAAAGGCCGGATACGAGGCCGGAGCCCCCAGCGGCCCGGGACAGTACGAGCGGCTGTCGGGATGGGGGAGCGGCGGCAGCAGCCGCAGCAGGGGGACCGGTGGCGGCGGTGCGGGCCTGGGCTGTGGCGGTGCGGGCCTGGGCTGTGGCGGTGCGGAAAGCGAAGCGACCGGCCGCGACCAATCCACGAAGTCGGAACGCAGTCGTCAGGCGCAGCTGCCAGCGATGATGGCGGCGGCGCGTATCGCCGCCGCCATCGCCGCCATGGCGCGGCATGCTGTCCCTCGCGGCGGCAACAGCGGTAGCTTCAGCGGCAACAACAGGGGCATCGACAGTGGTAGCCGCAGCGGCAACGACAGCGGCATCAGCAGCGATAGCCGCAGCGGTGACAGCAGCGGCGTCAGTGGTGGCGCTGATATTGCCAGGGCCCCAGGGCAGTGCCGCAGTGAGAACTGCAACTGCGATGCTGCGGCGGCAGCGGCGCAAACCGCCGGCATGGTGGGACAGGATTCCAGCCCGCCCCCAGCGGATGCCCCTCTCAGCACTGCTACTGCTGCTGGGGCGGCGGTTGGGGAGGTGCCCCCGGCTCGCACCCCTGGCGTGGCGTACGCGTACCGCTCGCCTATACGGCGCCGCGCAGTCCGCATCAAGGTGGGATCTTTAAGCCGGGTTGATCGGATGGGTGGGCCCCCGGCGGTGTCAGAACAATGCGGCAGAGAGGGGCTCGCTCTTGCGTTGCTGCTGCCCCCGGACGCCGCACCGGCTGTGCTAGCTTCTCTTGCAGGCGGCGGCGGCGACCGACACGGCGGGGGGGGGGGCGGCGATTCAAGCCCGCTGACTAGCCGGGCCAAGACCCCGGGCGGAAAGTCTGACGTGTTGGGGACGTGTCGGAAGGGTTGGATGACACGGCCGTCTGAGGGCCGGCATAGCCGTAAAAGGGGCAGGCCACGCTGAGCCGAGTTGTATGGTTTAGGGTCCTCGATCCGGAGGGCAGACCGGTCCCCGCCACGTAACGTCCCCGCCCTCCTTTCTCCCCTGGAACCAGTTCACGCGCCAGGCCCCCGTCATTACTTGCAGCTGCCAGGCCGGGAGGGCTCCATCTCGCCGTTCGTCGGCGCCTCCCTCCCCTGTCCTCGGGCTGTGTGTGTCTGGGCTTTTTCTTTTTAACCCCTCTCCTCCCGCCTTCCGTATGGCTCTCATGCTCACTCAAACCCCCTGCGGCCTCCCTCCTACGCACCCTGCCGTGCAGTCTCATGTTCGCAACGCGCGTTCCTGTCTGGCCTGTCTGCCATTCCCTTGATGTGAGGTTGTTGACTCTGAAACTACTGCATCCGTCGCTGGCCTCGGGGCACGCCCCACGCGCCGCAGATTCCCTGGGCGGAGCCGGAGGACCTGCGGCCCGACTACGCCGAGCGGCTGGCGGAGCTGGTGGCGCAGCAGGGCCTCAACCTGGGCGGCGTGTACGTGCGGAAGGGCTGTGTGGAGCTGTTGCTGGTGTTGGAGGCGCTGGACGGCGGCGACCAGGACAAGGACGGGGACGGGGACAGGGGCAGCCGCCCGCAGCTGCAGCAGCTGCATCAATCGTCGTTGCTGCCGGGCCCGACGCGAGGTGCGGAGCGGTGCGGTGCCCTGTGGTGCGGTGCGGCGCGGTGCAGGGAGGCGGTCGGGCGCTCCCGAGGCCGAATGAGGGGGTGTACCGTAAGGGAGGGGTGTGCGGAGGGCGGATGTGTGGGCGTGTGCTGTTGGTTGGTTGACTGGCGGCCGGCACTGGCGGCGTCGCGGACCCGTCTCTGTACCCGCCAGCGACCCACACGCCCCCGGGATGTCAACCCGCTGGCGCGTCCGATCTCTTGACCACCCGACTGCGCTTTCCCAAATCCCCGCCCAGTCCCTATATGGTCTCCCTACCTCATCTCGCTGTTGCTGGCTGTCCCTACCTTTGGCTGCCCCTGCCCCTGAGCGCCCCTGCAGGAAACATCGCACCGGGCAGCCCCGCGGCGCGCTCCCCGCTCTGGGATCTGGATACGGCCGCCGTGCTGGAGGCGGTGGGCCTCGCGAGGCTGGCTGGGGCGCCGCCCCCGAAGCCCCCAGCCGATGTGCCCCCTGCGCTTGCGGCGGCGGCCCATCCCCTTGTAGAGGCGCTGGTGGCCGTCCCGGAGCTTCGCCTCGCGGAACAAATCCGGCTGGTGGAGAGGGAGGAAGAGCTGGTGGGCAGATCGAACAGCGGCCGCGGTGGCGGCCACGGTGGCGGTGGCGGCGGCGGGAGGGAGGCGCGGGCCGATGGGAGCCTCTGGGAGGCGGCGGGAGGCGCTCGACTGGTTCCTGCTACAGCCTCCCTGGAGCCCAGGGTCCTGCTGCTACAGCCGGCGCAGGAACGGCAGCAGCAGCAGTCGGGCGCCGGGCTGCCGGCGTTGCTGCTGCGGGTGGGGCTGCCCTTGCAGCAGAAGCAGGATGGGAGGGCCGGGGTGAGCTTCGTGGAGGACGTGCAGCTGTCTGCGTGGCCGCCACAGCAGCAGGCGGCAGGTGGGGTGATGTCGGGGGAGGTCCGCCCGGCCGGTCTTGCCACAGCACCAGCCACTACAGCCGAAGCCTCAGCTGCAGCTACAGCCAAAGCCCTGGACGACCCAGATTCGGATGTGGATGTGCGCCTGGAGACGGCGGTGCTGGTGCGGGCCGGTGGGAGGTACCTGCCCGTCCTCCTGCGGGACAGGAGGGCGCGGGCTCGGGCTACGGACGGCGGCACTCGGCTGTACGAGTATGAGTACGACATCGAGCTGCTGGACGTCCCTCCGGGGCCGGGACTGGTGCTGGTGGGTCCGCTCGGAAGGCGGGGAGAGGCGGGGGCCGTGTGCTTTTTGAGGGACCTTCAAGGGGGGAGGCCTTGTGGGGTCCGTCGCGCCGAGGCATTGGGGCCTGGGGGATATGGGAAATCGGTAGACATATTCAGACTGCGCTGCTGCCAGAACAAACGTCCGGTGGAGGATCAACTGTACCAGGATCTCCAACGATCCTCTGGTACAGGGGGCCTGCGGGGAGGATTGGGTGTCGGCGGCATCCGGGTATGTCTGCGAATCCGCGGGGTGGTGACCCAGGTCGGTGCAGTGGGCAACAACCGCCGTGTGTTCAATGAGAAGCCCGCCAGACCCAAACCAGTTACTAATAAATACACCGCCGCGTGTCTGGGCCCTCGCCCTGTGACCCGGGCGCACACAAGTCAGTCAACGAACCCCCACGAGCTGCCTGTGCTGGCGACCTGCACCTGATCGCGTTCGTAGGTATGGGGGAGGATGTTTTCGGGGAGTGCCCCGTTCCCCGGTTTTTCCACCAAGACACCATCACACAACTCACTAACCCAGCTCAGTGCATCCCGCTCGTTTACACCCCCCACCCTCGGCCCACCCGAAACGCTCACCCCTATACACACCCTGTCAATTCCTGGGCTGGTTTTGGGGCTCCTTTTTTTAACACACTGTACTGCAGTCGTGTTGGCATGTACGGCTCAGCTATGCCTCTTGCATGACATGCAATCCTGCCTTGCTACCCACAAACACACTGCACCGCAGCTGGAGCTGCGCTACCGGTGCCCCGACATCGCACCGGGCATGGCCCACGTCGCCGCCGACGCCGTCGCCGGCACCAGCCCGGAGCGACGGCCAGCCGCAGCCGCATGCTGCTGGCGGCGCATCACTCTGCCGTTGCTCGCCACCGCCGATGCGACGGTGGCGGCGGAGGTGCGCGACGCCGCGGCGACGTGGCCGGCGGAGACGTTGGACGAGTTAGACGAGCTGCTGTACGACCTCGGCACGTGGACGGCGTCGACAGCGGCCCCCACCGCCGCCGTCGCCGCGGACCGTGGAGCGAGTACGGCCGCAGCGGCGGCGGTGACGGCGGACATGTTATCTGCCCTGGGACCCCACCTGCTGTCGTATGCCGAGGCAGTCGGGTGGAAGGGTATCGCCGCAACGGTCCGGAGGGATATGAGCCGGATGGCGGGATTGGCGAGTGGGTGCTCGGGAGGTGGAGAGGAAGGGGAAGGAGGGTCCGGGGTGGACGGGGAGGAAGCTGCGGGTAGCTGCTGCGGCGCCGCTGACCAGAGCGGGGCCCGCGGCGTGGTCACCTTGGCGAGCCACAGTCTGGCCGCGACGGCAACGGCGGGTGCGGAAGAGATGCACTGCCGCAGCGGTGGTGGTGCAGGGCAGCAAGCAGCTTCTGGCAGCATCGCGCCCATGGCCGCCGGGGCGCGAGTCGCTGACGGCGATGTCGCGGGCGATGACCGCGGTGGCTATGAGGAGTGCATGGTGGCAGCTGGCGGCGGCGCTGGGGCGCTGAGGCGTCAGCGGCGGCGCTGCGGCGGCGGCCTACGAGGGCAAGGGCGCGTGTGGGTGGCGGCCCTGGCACGGGTGGTGGGGCTGAGGGCGACCCCGGCGGCGGAGGAGGCTGCCTTCCAGGACTTCCGCGACGCCTGGACCGACGGCCTGGCGCACACGGCGTGAGTGGCCCCCGGGGGAAGGGGCTCAGCGGCTGCGGGTTGCGGGGTCAGGCGCCGGGTCGCCAGCCGGGCGCCGCTGTCCCGGAAGTATTCCGATCGGATGAATGTGGCCGTGTGGGGGAGGTCGGAGGAGGTACTGCGGGACGAGGGGTGGAGGGGGATGTAGGCAATGGGTAGACAAACAGGAGGTGTCTAGGGGCCTCTCCGTCACGACAGCGGTGCGCCCTTGCTTTTCTTGTCGGCTTGCCTGTCTGTCTGTCTGTCTGTCTGTCTGTCTGTCTGTCTGTCTGTCTGTCTGTCTATGAACCCTATGAATGCTCCACCCGCGTGAAGCATCCCACCTCCAGTCCTCCACCCCCACCCGTCTGCCTGCGTCGCCTCCCATCCGCCCTGTCCACACCGCCGCACCCCGCCTCACCCCTCCGCAGCTGCCTCCCCGAGTGCCTGGTGCTGCTGAGCCTGCTGGCCCGCGGCCTCCGCGACGGACAGGCCCTGCTCGGGTCCGAGCACGCGGTCCTGCTGGCGGCCTGCGGCGTGGGCGCCCTCGCCACCGGGGCCTGGCTGGTGCTGCCGCGTCGCAGGTGGCTGGCGCTGGTGCGGGCCAGCAAGGTGCTCCGGCTGCTGGGCTTCTGCGCCTCCAAGGGGCTGCTGCTGGCGGGGCTGCGGACGCCGTCGGGGGCGGCGCTGTACGCGGGCGGCCCGGGGATGCTGCTGCTGGAGGGTGTCATCCTGCCGGTGGCGTGCTTGGTGGGTGCGGACGGGGGGTATAGGAAATTGCGGACCGGGGGGGGGGGTAAAACTGAAAAAAGAAATAAACCCGGACGGGGGTTCTCGAGAAGCCCCCGGGGAGGGAAGAGGGGGGGAGAGGGGAAGCGGCGCGGGGTGTGGCGGGTTTGTGGGGCCAGGCGCCAGGGAGGGTAAGACGAGGATGCGGAGGGAGGGTCTAGGAGAGGAAGGCAGGGGACAGGGCCCTGTGCTTCGCGGGCCTTGTGCGACAAGTCCATATGCTCTCACATGGTGTTCTACCGGCCGCATGCCCCCATGTTCTAATGGCCGCATGCCCTCAAGGCGTAATCGTTCCCTGGCCCCGTTCTTTCCCCGGTGGATGGATACTTCTTGCGGTACGGCCGCCGCGCGCCGCAGGTCTCTCTCCGCGCCGTCTTCCTGGTCGGCTGTCTCAAGCTGCCGCTCAACGTGTTCTGCACTTTGCGGCTCGGGGCGGCCTCCACCGGGACCTCGGCGCTGCGGATCGCGGTGTCGGTGGAAGCGGCTGCGCTGGCCACCACCCTCATCCTGCACGTCTACCTGCGCTGCTGCTTTGAAGGCCGGGCCGCGCGGGCTGCAGCTGCCGCGGCGGCGGCGGCGGCGGCAGGAGGGGGCCGGGCGCACACGGCTGCGGAGAGCGGCGTGGCGGGGCCCGGCTGCCGGAGCGGCGGGCTGAAATGCGCTCCGGGCGCTAAGGGCTGCAAGTCAGACTGACAATGAATCGAGGTGTTGCGAATGAGTTGCAGTACAGTACAATGTACGGCCACGGTGAAGCTGATTCAGACTTAGCGCTGCTGGGCGTGGGCTGGCTGGTTGCCCAGGCTATCTAAGGGGCCCGCTTGCGGAGATGCCACTCCTACCTCTGGCAAATCAACATTCACATCAGCAGCATTTGGAGCAGCAGTAGCAGCAACAACAGCAACAGCAGGGCAGCAGAGCAGTTCATTCAGCAGGTACAACACTAATGACTGGAGCACCGCGGCGGAGCAGGCAACGGTCAAGTGTCACTCGCGTGTCGTGTACGGATATACAGCAGTAGCATTAGCTGTAGCGCAGGTAATCGCGGTAACGGTACGATACGGTACGCACCGAGGCGCAGTAAGGTGAGGGTTTAGCAGTAGCAGTTGTTGACGCGCGAGATTCGAAGCCCCAGGCATAGCGCGCCCCCCCCCTGGCCTGAGTTGGTGGTGGTTGGGGCGTTCCTGGGAGGGGTAGAGGATGGTCGGCGGCGGCTTCGGGTGGGATGGGAGGGGGGTATAGGAAATTGGTGGGAGGGGGAGGCCGCCGCCGGGGCGCGTTACGCCTAAATTACGTTGCCTGAGAGGGGTTTGAGTTGATTCTGAGCTGAGCTGAGCTGTCCAGATAATGCCCACCTGCAAATGTGTGTATATATCTTATGTGACAGCGGCGCGGTGTAGCAGCGCCAATGATTCGAGCGGTGGGTTCTTGCGAGTGTAGTTCAGCCGGAGATTGGTTGGAGGAAGCGTCCCACCCCAACTGAGCTTAAAGACGCCGCCCACAGAAACAAAATCTCACCCTCAGTTGACTACTTAGCCCCTGGCAGTCCCCCAAAGGTAGGAGCAGCAGGAGGAGGGGGTCAGGAGGAGGACTAGGAGGGGAGGAGGGGGAGAGGCAGGAGGAGGAGAGGCAGGAGGAGGAGGAGGAGAGGCAGGAGGAGGAGAGGCAGGAGGGGGCTCTCTTGGTGTGTGGCCCCTGGGCAGCGAAGGGACCATTTTGAGGTCCAACCGCGGCAGGTGTCCCTGGGGCGCACCGGTCTGCTGGCATGCGCCTTGGCCCTTGGGCACCTCGCCTACTGTGGTGATGCTGGTGGTCAGGGTGGTGGTCGTGATGGCGATCAGTGTCGGTGCCGAGTGCTGTGGTAGTGGCGGAGACAGAAGTTGAGGGGCTGTGTCGGTACTCGTGATGTCGAGGATTGAGCCGAGTGACCCATGGGCCGGCTGTGTGGGCTGAGCAGGGCCGTGCACGGGACCGCCTCCGGGGCAACGCGGGCCCCCCCTTCCGCGATGGAGGCTCGGCAGGCCCCGCCGCTCGAAGGGCCCGCACGCCCCTGTTGTATATACTGCTCAGCCGTGTACATGCCTCATATGCAAGGTGTGGTGTGGTGAGGAGGCTGAGGCTGTCACTGATGACCCGCGGGATCACTGGAACATAATCAATATGAGCTGTAGCGTGCGTGCACGCATTAACGCAAGGCCGCTAGAACGCACGGCGTGCATTCGTGTTGGGTGTGTGTTGGCCGCTGTCGCTTAGCGCAGGAGGAGGTGTCGAGGGCGCGCGGCGGCGAGAGCGTGGCGTTGCTGGTGGCGTTGTCGGGTTGGTGGGGTCGTGGTTGATGTGTCTCCTGCTGGATCCTGACGGTTGTCCTCCCGTTCGGTTTCTTAGCCGGGAGTGTAGGTAGGTAAATGAGCTATGTGGTGCGGTACCCCGTTACTGATCCGGGGGGGGGCCGTCCCTCCCGGCACTCATCTCGCGCCCTCGCGCTTGCCAGGGGAGTGGGAGTCAGCCTGGGCGCGTCAGGTGCCGGCGTCCCGTCGCGGGGGTGTGGTCCTGGTGGCGATATATGGTGGTGGGCGGTGGTGGGTGTGGGGAAGGGAGAGGAGGAGGAGGAGGAGGAGGAGGAGGAGCGGAGGCTGTCCAAATGAGGCCGTTGTAGACGGTGACGGCGCACACGAACCCGTGAATAACCATGTACACTTTGGAAGTATCTCCAGTAATACAACACATGTCTTTTTGAGTAGCCTTCCCCTGGAAGGTGGATGGGCGTGTAACCCGCATGGGGGTGGCGAGTCCATACCCTCTCAGCCCTTGCCCCTCCCCGCGGTCAGCGACGCTCGCAACCCCTGCCCCACCCTAGCTGGGCTGGGCTCTGCGGGGCATCAGGACCGCAGCTGACCAGCCGACAGCTGGAGCGCGGGTCGTGCAATAAAGCCGGTCTTCAGTGCATGCTCCAGGAGCGCGATACCGAAGCGCAACCCGAAGAGAGAGTAAGAAGGCACGAAAGAAAGATGGAGACCTGAGCCAAGTTGCATCGTACATGCCGTGCCGTCCTTGCAAGGTGTTTCGAATAATATATATCTAGTTTCACGCAAATAGCGTGGTCCGACCGTGAAGGATTATCACAACGAAACGATTCCATCCTTCACAACAGTACGACCGCATTTTGGAAGGTGCGGGGACGAATCCCGGTTGATGGAGCTGTCCACAATCTATGCTGCTGCCGAGTATGTCTGCTAATGCACTTAAAACGTATATCACGATTAAGAGGCGGACTGGGTGGGCAGCTTTGCCGTCCGGCCGCCCCACTCCCGTTCCAGGCCCGTCCGTGGGTCGTTTGCCTGTGGCATAGCAGGCGGTTCAGATTCGGCAAGGACGAGAGATTTGAATATTCGAGTACACCCGCGCTTTGGTGGTTTGTCAGCACGGCGTCAGTACTGCTGCAATAATACGGAATAACGGTGGCGCTGCGTGGTCCTTCCAATCAAACAAATCACACCTCACCGTGCTGGTGGCCGAGTGGCACACGGATCGCGCCGATCATACATCTTTTTGGAGTCCGCTTTCACATCCTGTTCCTGAGTGCGGAGGAGAGGCGCCGACGGAGCACTGTGGGCAGGTGACCTTGGTGCGGTCCCTGAGGGTTTGGTTGATCATGTAACTGTTACGAGGGTGGACCCTCAGTCTGCAGATCATGGCGCCGCCGTCCCCTTCCCCCCGGAGGGAACCCGGATGAGGCCTGCCAGGGCAGCACCCAGCAGCCAGCACCCACGACTCCCGTGCCCGCTCCCCATCTGCCTCAACAGACTACCGCACATGGCAAAAAAAACTTGATTCCCTGTACTGCTCAAAGCCTTGTCCGCCGGCTCGAACTGGTCCCGTGATACTGCCCTTGCTCAACCGCACACTCTCATCATCCCGAAACGCCTAATAATCACCCGCGGGGCACATTTCCGATCCGCAACCGCGCTCTGCCGCCAGTGCTGTATAACGATCTTTGAGCACAGCCGCACAGATGCACTGCGCGCCGCTCAGTCGGACAGCGGCACAGCGAGACACACGCCAGCGCGGGTTACCTCAATGCCTCCTGGGGGGCCTACCGGGGCTTCCCACCACGGCACCGCACAGCGCCCCGTCTCCGAATAATCCCGAGGACGCCCGCAGGGGCCCATGACGCCCGTACAACATTAACAGCCCCGATGCACCGATTGATGCTCAAAAGAGATGTGTATGGCCCGCAATCCTCCCCACGATGTACGACACATGCTGACAGGATACCAGCAACCAACCACCGGCCGCCCGCCCAACGTTGAACGAACACCGCACTGCCAACGTGTTGCTGAGCTGCACATCCCCTTTTGCTGTCCCAGACCGACCGACCAGCTAAGCCGGGCGGACCTCAACCGGTCAGCCGTCACCGCGTTCCTGACCACGACTAAAAATCGTGGTAAGACGTCAGCAAAGCAAGCCACACCCTCTCATCGGTGTGCGGCCGCCCACGGAAAGACTGCCCCCCGCAGGTTTCCCCGCCCGGTCGCCGGGCAAGGCAGGCGCGCTGACCGTGCTTACTGTTGGTGCGATGTAGCGACTGCCGTGGCCCAACAGAGGCTGCTGAGGCGCCCACGCGGGGCCGTCCCGGGCCTCGGGGATGGGTGACATCTGACCCTGACCCTGACCCCGGGCTCTTCCTTGTGCGGTGCCAAAATCAGTCGCTCGGGCTGCGACCCGCCCATATCGCCCTCTCGCCGTGTCTCGACCTAGCCCGATCTAAACAGCAACTGTCAACCCTCCAGTTGTTACACCCATGTCCGAATCAGACAGGCGCTTGCTTGGCGCTCCGTCATGCAATCAACTGCTCACCCGGGCGTTAGCCGGGATCCGGGATGCCGCCGTCATGCCACGTGCCCACGTCTCGAGTCCTGCGCTGGTGCCCTTGGAGGATGGCCCACAGGGGCCGGTGGGCTCGCACCCTGGGATGCTGATCCACACCACATGCAACCCCTCCCCACATTGCTTTCGGAGATCCGGATACCAACGAGCCAATCGGCAATCAACAGACGCTCAGAGAGCCGCAGCAGCGACGCAGTGACTACCGCACCTCTCGCTCAGCGGGTGGCGGCAGTAGCAGGTGCAGCCGCCACACCTGCGGGAGCCACGCGCTCAAGGGCGCAACAAGGCACTCCACACACACAGACACACACACAGACACACAAACGGTTTTTTTCTAACAGACACAGACACACACAGACACACACACAGACACACACACACAGACACACAGACACACGCGGGTTCTTTTTCTAACACGCACACACTCGCACGAGCAATACCCGCGAGGCAGGCTTGCAGCAGCACGGAAACAACTCAAAGCCCAACCAGCAGCGAAAGTATGTGATCATCCGCACTCCCATCTCCTGCTTCCGAAATGCATACTATAAAAATATATTCTGCTATGTTATATCACCGTATATGAATTCGCGATGAGGTGCCAAATGCACGATAAGCCTACACGCCAGCCAAGAAGGGGCAGGCTGTGTGGCCGAGCCAGAGCACGGGTGTGCAGCGGAGGCAGGAGCCCAGGGCCGGTCCCGTGAGATGGGGAGATTGGAGTCCCGAAACGGCGAACCACATGACAAGATGAAGAAACAAAACCTTAGCCCTTGCCACCCGATGATGACTTCCCGCCCTTGCCCCCGTCGCCCTTGGCCTTCCCGCCGCCGCCACCGCCTGCACCACCACCACCACCACCGCCGCCCTTGCCGCCAGCCTTGCCGCCGCCGCCCTCCTCCTCCTCCTCGTCCCCTCCGCCACCGCCGCCGCTGCCGCCGCCGCTGCCGTGGTGGTCAAGCATGGCCGAGATCCAATAGTTGTCATCCCACAGCCTGCCATACATGCGGCTGAAGAAGGCGGGGTCGTTGAGTACGGCGTTCGGGTCGCGGCCGTTGAAGCCCTTGAGCCCTGCTAGGCGAGCGCGCAGGGTGCGCTGCCGCGCCGCCTCCGCCGCCTCTTTGTCTCGCTGCGCCTTCTCAATGGCGGCCAGGCGGGCCAGCGCGCGGCTCTCCGCCTCCAGGCTGAACAGCGTCTGAGGGGGGCGAGGCGCGGTGTGGTGCGGCGCGATGCGGCGCGGCGCCGCACGGCACGGCGGAACAAGGCGGCGGCAGTCGCGGGTCAGCGGCGATTGGCACAAAGCGGAATTTGAGCGGCCCCTGCGCCCCAACCTCCAGCCTGCGGGGGCGGCTCCGGTGGCGACCTCTCAGGTCCCGTCAACCCCGACTCCACCAACACCCCTCCACTCCACCAAATCAACCCCGGGAAGGTTTGCCATGCCACCTCACTTGCCACGTCGGGTCCAGTCGGGGTAGACCCATCGTTCCCGTCTTTACCTCCGGCCTGCTGCCGGAAAGCCCCTGCTGCAGGACCCCACAGCCGGACCTCACCCACATCCTCTCCCCCTTGCTCTGGCAGCAGCGCAGTTTGAATTGCTCTACCAGCTTCTTATATCCCGCCCCGGAAGCCCGCTCACCCGCACCGCCCCCAGCGCCTCCGGGTGCTCCTCCAGGAAGGCCCGCAGCAGGTCGCAGCCCTCCGCCCGCCGCCCCGCCGCCGACAGGCACAGCGCCTCCGCCACCACGTGCTCCTCGTGGTGCGGCTCCGCAAGCCGCATCATGCGCAGCACGCTTAGCGCCTGCTGCGCCTGCCAGTCCACACGCGCCTCGTCGCTCACCTGCCATCACACGGGCGTGCGGGGTGGGAATTAATCGGCATGTGGCAGGCATATTCAAGCAGCGCTGACTGCCCAAGCAAAGGGCGGGATGGGGGTGAAAATCAAAAAAAGAAATAAACCCGAAAAAACGAACCCGGGATGGGGGTGGTCGTGTCCAGCGGCCCGCGGCAGGGTCAGACGGCCCGAGGCGGTCGACGCTCCAGTTGGGCTGCTCGCAGGTACGACACCCAGTACGGATGCCCCATGCGCACAGGACGCGTACGATGGCATATGCTGGCACCGTACGGCACTCCAGGGCACGTGCGACGCCCTTGATAACCGGTCGACAAATTGCCCGACGGTTTGTGCTCCCTCACCTCCTGTCTCATAAGCGGCACCCAGAACACCTCCCGCAGGTTTCGGAGCAGCCGCATCAGCACCTCCATCTTGCCCACCGGCTCCAGGTACGGACGGAACCACGGGTCGGTCGGACCACTTCCGTACACCGCCGGTTCGTACATCGGCGACACGTCCTCATCCTCTTCTTCCGCCGTCGTCGTCTTTTCTCTTAGGAAAGACCAAGGCTGCGGCGCCGTCGCTGGCCCCGCCGCTGCTGAGGCGCCGCCCCTGCTGCACGATGCCGCTACGGCGCCGTGCAGCGCGGCGCGCGCCGCTGCCGCCGCCGACAGCTCGTCCGGCGGCGGCAAGTCCAGGTTGGCGTGCAGCAAGCGCGCCACGCCGGCAATGTCGTACAGCGCGCCGCCGTTGAACGGGTCAATGAAGACGGGGTCAGTTTCGGAGCCCAAGTCCAGGGGCCGCACGAGGAAGTGCGAGGGCAGGGACACCGCCGCCACCCGCAGTCCCACGCGCTCAGCGACAGCGATGTAGAGCAGGCCAAGGGCGGTCGGGCCGCCTGAGGGCGCATCCGCGTCGGGAAGGGGTGGCGTGCAGCCCGGCAGGCAATACAAAGTCGCGCGATTGACCAGGTGAGCCCAGGGCAAATGGCTTGGCAGATTCCCCAGGTCAGGCCCCGGGCCCCATCTCTGAACGGAAGCCCGCGGAACCCCACGTGTGTTGTAATCTCCTAGAGCTTTGGACGAAAAGAAGTGGCTACCGTGTGCGCGGAACTGCCCGCAGCAGGACGTGTGAAAGGAAGCAACGAGCCAATCGGTGTTCCAATGGGTGTTCCAATCGCCTGGCCCCTCGACGTCATTCCCTACGATCATAACGCGAGCGTCGGATCGTTTCCTTTTCCATGACCCCGACCGACGTTGCTGACCGCGGCCTTGGCCAGCAACGTCATCGCCGCCCCCGAGAATCACTTCCCGGGCCTACCCGTCTTGTACTGCAACAGGCGCGCCAGGGAGGCCGAGTCCGGGTGGTAAAAACGCTCCTTGGCGCCGCTGAAGCGGTAAAAGTCGTACAGTACGGAATTGATGCAGCGCACCGTTTCCGCGGCGCCGAAACTGGGTTTCATGTGGCGGTGCGCCATACCCACCACGGACTCGAGCCGCTCGAGCTGGGGAGAGGCGGCCGGAGGACAGGTGGGATGGCGGTAAGGGGCAGTGTGGCAGGGGTTGAGGAAGCCTCCTCGCAGGATGAGTACAGACGGACTGGGAAGAAACCTTTCTCACAGTCGCGCACCAGATGCGCTGCACAGGCAAGCGGCAAATGCTACCCGGCATCCGTGCTCAAGCCAGCAGCGGGACGTGGTACATGTAAATGGACAAAACGCCATCGCTTGCGCCCGTGCCGACTTCCCTGGAGACGCTGCTTGCGACACCTCACCGGCCGGCATGAACGCCGCCAGCTTTCCCAATCCCCCCAACCCCATCCGAACCCAAACGCACGCCCAGTACCGTCTGCGGTATGTTCTGGTCCAGCGTGATCATCAGCGCCGCCTTAACGAGGTTGACCTCCGACACGCCGCCGCGGTCCATTTCCATTTGGAAGTCCAGGAAGCTGCGCATGGCGGCCAGCCCCTGCCGGCTGGCCTCGTGCTGGGAAAGGTAGCTGAGCGACAGGTCCTGGCGCCGCGCATCCATAAACCGGGCGTTGAAGTCGAACATGAGGTGCTCGCAGTGGCGCTGCTCGTTAGGACTGGGTCCGCGTGCTGCAGTGCTGTGGGCGCGCGCGCGGCATGGCCGCTCAGGCCCGCTGCCGGCGAGGCGCGGTGACCCGATGTCGCGCCGCTTCCGAGTCCTGCTTGCCGGGACAAAGGTTGAAGAGCAGGTTGGATACCTGCAGGAAGAGCTGGCGCGTGATGGGCCGGGACAGCAGCGGGCCAGCACAGAGCAGGGATGGCAAGGCGTTGTGGGGGAAGGGAGAGGGCTTCGCGACCTTGGGCTGACACCGCAGCTGTCAGACATGTCCTTGATTTTGGGAAGGGTGCGTATACTGCGAATAAACGTACAACTGTCGATTGTTCTCATGGTTCGCGGAAGGCTTCGGCATCGCTACCGCAACCAAAAACCCTGTTTGCGTGCTTCCCGCCATTGTACCAGCAAGTAACTCACCAATGTAGCTGGCGTTGCCTATGCATTGTAACGATAACGTGGATAACGGGAACCGCACGTCCAACTAATTTGTTCTGTGCCGTTGGAGTGCTTCCGGAACAAAAATCGCTCAAGTTTCTCGGCGAATGTACTTTTAAGTAATCACGGAAGCATTATAAGGCATAGATAATGAAAACAGGTGCCTGTGTGTTCGTCTGCGTTACACAGAGGGACCGGCAAGCCTAGCCGGCCCGTGAAACGTGTTGACAACCAGGCTCCTCCTACGTCTTTTTGATGCCAACTGCGTCGGTTGCAATTATGCACTGAACGCAGCGATCAACAGGTCGAGGGCCCGAGCTTTGGAGCTAACCGTTATCTAGCACCGAAACCATGGCCTCGTCGCTATTTGGTACACTTGCCTCCTGCAAGCCCAATATGCATGATCTGCAATCCGAAAGCTATCTGCGTTAATTCGGTACTCATAGCGTCTCGCCCGGCTAGGCGGCTACTGCTTGTACCGCTGCCAGTATACGGCAAAGGTTGCGCAGGCAAATACTTTCGGCTGTACAGGCTGTCGACATCCGCTTATTCTGGCGGCTCTAGCGACAACGGAGGGTTACGGACCCTTCGGGGCTTCAGTCGACGAAAAATGCCCAACGATTTTACAGCCCGAACACGCAACGTCTCGACATCGTAACAACTTGTGCTCATGCGTCCCCCTGTGCTATATGCCAGTTACAGCGCCAGCCGACGTAGGTTCAATTGCTACGTTCGACGCATGCATCAGCGCAGAATCGTCTCCACCTAATCCACTGTGATCTTGGATTCGCACCACCTGCACCCTCCTGCGCTCAGCTCTGCGTAAGCAGATGGCCGTCCACATTTGGTGGCCACGGCATGGAATGTGCATTGGCATTTCCCATGCGGCTTCAGTGCGTACTACAAACTCAGCCGGCCGCCAGCCTTTGTGTTTCCCTTCCTCAAACGGCGGCCGAGCCGTCCTCCGCCTTGCCGCTCTTCGACTTCTTTGGCAGCAAGACCGCGTGAATGTTGGGCAGGACACCGCCTGAGGGGAAATACAAGGGAGCCAGCGATTGTTCAGGACGATACCATCAGCGCCTGGGGACGCCGAAGGGGTCGAGTTCGCACCCGTTCGCCCCGAGCCAAATAGTCGAATGAACGACACGGGTTACAAGCACCCCTATGATGCCTCAATTCATGCCAGCGAGCTCCCGACACTACAGCAACCTACCGGCTGCAATGGTCACGTCGCCCAGTAGCTTGCCCAGCTCCTCATCGTTGCGGATGGCCAGCTGGATGTGACGAGGGATGATGCGGTTCTTCTTGTTGTCGCGAGCGGCATTTCCAGCCAGCTCCAGAACCTCAGCGGTGAGGTATTCTAAGACCGCAGCCAGGTAGACGGGCGCACCGGCTCCAATGCGCTCTGCATACTTGCCTTTCTTGAGGTATCGCGCAATACGTCCGACAGGAAACTGAAGGCCAGCCTTCGTGCTACGGCTTACTGCCTTCTTGCCAGCGGACTTTCCCTTCCCACGGCCAGCCATTCCAGAAAGCTTGTGGGATCAAAAGTCGAAATTGGCCACAATAAAATTGTCAGTATGTTTAGAAACGTTCCTCGTTCAAGTCAAATTTGATGGCCATTGTGGACGGCTTTCGCGCTCTGAATGGTCCGGGTCAGTGGGGCAACGGTAGCGGTGACGAGCTGCAACGGTCTGGTCGTACGCGTTCACTGAGCATTTCAATAAAAGCTGTCACCCCACGTAGAGTGTATCAACTTGAACATTTGACAATCTCACTTACTCTCACTTCAACGCTTCCAGAAGACAGCAATGGCTCCTAAGGCTGCAGAGAAGGCTCCGGCCAAGAAGACCCCCGCCAAGACGGCCGAGGGTTCCAAGAAGAAGAAGAAGATCAACAAGGCGGAAACCTACAAGGTTTATATCTACAAGGTTCTCAAGCAGGTAAACTCCAACGTTATGCGAGAAGCTTCCGGCGATGCCCACCGTCAGCACCTTCTTCCTTCTGTTTATCTTCTAGTTGCGGTCAAAGCTAACTGGAAATGTTGTTTGGTCATTTTGCGTAAGCCTATCATTTGTCGAAGTGGATGTCCCTCGGCCTCGGTTCTCATCTGCAGGTGCACCCTGATACTGGTATCAGCTCGAAGGCCATGTCCATCATGAACTCGTTCATCAACGATATCTTCGACAAGATGGCGAACGAGGCTGTGCGCCTGGCCCAATACAACAAGAAGCCTACGCTGACCTCTCGCGAGATTCAGACTGCAGTGCGTCTGGTTCTGCCCGGCGAGCTGGCTAAGCACGCGGTGTCTGAGGGCACCAAGGCCGTCACGAAGTTCACCTCTTCGTAGATTTCATCGCCCGAGGTCAGCCTATTCAACCAAAAAATCGGTGTTTCTCAACACCACCATTGGTTGGACGTTTACATGGCTGCTCTTGTTAATTTTTCGGCGCTGTAACACTCGGTGGGCATTTACATGGCTGCTCTTGATTCTTTATCTGCGTCAACGATGTTGCAGTTGTAATGATGTTTTTTGGATGTGATCGTGCCGATTCGGCTCCTGAAGCGTGTGTGCCAACATTAGCTTACAATCATCTCGTTGCAGATACGTTCGTGTGGATTCAATTTTCATAACGGGTCAACCAACCATAAAATGAGTCAACTGTCGGATGACCAAAAACGCTTCTCACGATTAGCAAGTGCTCATGGAGACATACCAAGCTTTGCCCCAAACCTCGTTTTGTATAAAGCAGAACACGGCGGACAACCTGACAACTAGCCGTCCCAACTTCAACTTGCCCGGCCGATGTGCCACGAACACCGGTACAGTACTCCTACTCGAAAGGCGCCCTCCTTCTGTAGAGTTCCGCATTGCAGACTGGACAGCGGTACACGGTGTCCTTCGTGACGTTCAAACACAGGGGCAACCACGCGCAAATCCAGCAGCCAGACGCACACAGGCCGACGGCGGATATGCAAGCGCACAACCCCGCCTCCTACACGGGCCAGCGGTACAGGGGGAATGCAGAAATAGAGGTTACGGCGTGCCATGTCAGCATACGCGTCCTGTCTTCGTACAATTGCAGGATTGTGCCAGGAGTGTACGTACTAATCCGGCAGGCCTATCGGCAGCATTGTTCCGTAAGCCCTACCTTGAAAGCCTCCGGTGTCACGAGTCGGTGACACGAGCCGCAGATGAGTTGCTCTCCGTGGTGGTGGCGGTGGGGACAAAGGACGACCGGGTCGGCGGCGATGATGACGGGTGGTGCACTCGGCGTCGTTACCAGGATTTGTTCCGTCGGCGGCAACAAATGAGGCACGGAACTGGACGGATGTGGGGATGATGCTGACCCTATTACAGGGTAGCCTGTCACCGTCGAGGAACCCACATCTGCGACTCAGTTTCGGAAGACAGGGATAAGTACCACTTGCCGCCTGAGCGCTGGTCGGGAGGCATCATTGTCGATATGACATTTCCCAAGCAAATTTGTATCATTACACGCTCTGGTCGCGCACCTGACGCAACGCCGATGGGTGGATACCGGAATGCTGGTGCTGGGGGTGCCTGAGGTTAGCCGGAGCAGAAACGATCCTTAACTTAGTTCATGAATTATTTAAAAACAATGCACCGATGCTCTCACCGATGCTCCCTCATAGCCCTCCTTTGGTATAAACGGCTGTCTCACAGAATCGCCCATTACGGAAATACACGTTAGGCACGCATTTGGCACGTTGTAAACGTACATATATTGGCGATTGCACGTGTAGCATTGCCCCACAAGGTCGTTACGCATGGCGCAACGTGTCAGTTGTTCGTACAACGGCGCAACGCTCGATCCCGCAGCGCAGCAGGCATGCTCCTCATTAAGATCTTCCGCCAACAAGCTCTTAAGCCAAAAAGCCAATCAATTGATGTGTACAGAGCACAAACACTTCTCGTCTCAGGGAGCAGAACCTCCCCAGGAACCTGCACAGGCAACACTCCAGCGGCCAAGCCGCCACGCGTACAGCGGATATCGCACCCAGCCAGCTCACGCATGCCGTCCGTATTCCCGGATTTAACCTTGAATTGCGAGTACCCTGTTGCCGGTCCGCCGAGCCCTCCCACACATAGGGCCGAACCACAATACGACAGTCCCAATCAAGACGCGCTGAATGCAGGTGCATATCCCCCACATGTACACCCGGTCGGGACTCGGGTCCACCTTGTAACGATTACTTATGTACAACACACCACCGAGCGCAAAACCTGGGCTAAGCAGCGTGCGGCAACTCCCCCCAGGTCCCTACCCTCGTCGGTTCCGAAAACGGAGTCCTCAAAACAACCACAACTACCGCGGCCCCAGTCACCCTTCCACATCCATCGCCCCCGCCATCGCATCCTCCTGGCCAATCGTCCCCCCCGTCCCCGCCCCTGCCCCGAGCGCCTGCCCTGCCATGCCCCCCACCAGCGCTGCCCCCAGACCCATCCCAGCCACCGCCCCCATCCCCGCCGGGGGCCGTGCCGCCGATTCCGCGGTGTCTCCCTCCACCTCAACCAGCTCCCGCGCCATGCCCGCCAGCACCTCATCCGCAGCTGCCACCTGCGCTCGGATGCGGCCTAAGCTGGTGCGCATGGCCTCAATCTGCAGCTGCAGCGTGGCCTCAAGCGTGGCGCGGGCCTGCACCGCACAGCACAGCATAGCACGGCGGAGCACAGCAGGGCACATCAGGGCGCGACACATCGAACCGCAGTGCGACATGGGATAGCATGCCATCTTCTACTACCGTGCTTCCGGGGTACCGTGTCGTTGCGCACCCCTGCAAACTGCAATTATTTCCCAAAGTCGCGCAACCCTGAAAAGGCTGGGGGGGAATTACTTTTGAAGTCGCGCAGGGCGTCTGAGAATGGTTCTCATATTCGCGCAGCCAACGTCGAAGATAAGGTATTTGCGGCTGCAGGTGAAGGCGACTATCGAAAAACATACGCCAATGAGAAAGGAAGCCACAGTTTGCGCACAGAGGCGGGCGGAGGGTGGGGTATAGGAAATTGGTAGACATATTTCTACTGCGCTGCTGCCAGAGCAAATATCCGATAAAGACTGGGGGGCCTGGGGGAGGGTGTCAAACGGGCGGTCTGCTCCTCCGCTGGGGTTGTACGGTGCTACGGTGTAGCTTGACCGCGCCCCGAACGTCCGGACACGCCCGTCCTGCAGGCCATCTGCAACCCCTCCGTGTTGCCCGCACCTGGTATGGCCTCATGAGGTTCGCCAACTGAACCAGGTTGGACAGCAGTACGTTGACGGTTGTCAGTTGTTGGGCGTAGCTGAGGCCAGGAAGTGGTCGGGGCGGCGCAGATGAGGGGAGCAGAGCGAGGAGCGCAGCGTGGCGAGGGCGAGGCAACCAGCGGCCGGGGGAGATTTCAACACCAATGAGCACAGGGTCCACCCCTTGGGCACAGGGCCCTCCAGCTCCCCTCCCCTTCAGACTTGTGTGTCATATTTCGCTACAATCCCCTCCCTGGTCCGTGCCGCCCTGTCCCATCATGTCCCATCCTTCCCCCCTTGCCAGCTCTGCTCCCCCCTCAGCTCACCCCCATCCCCCGGGGAGGCCGCTCGAGCAGCCGCCCGAGAGCTGCGCGCGACGTGCTGCCGTTGGCCTCCCTTGCCGCCCGCACTGCCGGTCTCGAATCCTCATCATCCCATCACCTGGTGCCCTGGACGGGTTGAGATGATGAGGATCCGAGACCGGGATGCCCGCTGACTGCGCTCCTGGTCCGCGCGACCTTATTAGTCCAGCATCGACTGTATTTCCTGCTACCCCTGCTGTCCCCCGTCACCTACCCCACCCACCGCAGACCCCCAACCCCGCCCCAGACCTCAGACCTCACCCGCTGGGCTTGTCCACCACCGTCTTGATCAGCTCCAGGAACATGAACATCAGCTCCCCACTCAGCCGCCGGAGCTCGCCCTTGAAGTCTGGCCGCCGCGCCGGAAGGAACACGTACCGTGCCCCAAGATTAGGGGGCCAGGAGGGAGGGGACCAGTAATGTAAGAAGACTTAAGGATGAACGCAGCGTGCATGCGGGGGACGGGGCACAATAGAACGAGACGGGTTGTTAACAAGGCGCTAAAACTGCCGCGGCCCCTCCCTGGTGCCGCAGATCCCACGTACCCGTTGGGGGCCCGTCCCTGCGCCCTCCCCTCGTCACGGCGCAACGCCAGTTGCCGTCCCGCTGCCCGGGGAGCAATGCACGTATCGATGCGTTGACCCGGAGCGCAACGCACGTGGCTATGTGCTGAGCCGCCCACAGACCCACCGACTGCTGGACCTACCGATGGTGCCGTCGGGCTGCTTGTTGAAAAGCGTCTGGGTGGTCATGGAGGGAACCAGGTCTTCCGCCTGGAAACGCCGGGGGAGGGGAAAGTTGGAGAAGACAATAAATAAACCAAACCCAGAAACAGAGGAACGGAAGGGGGGAAACGGGGGGAAAGGGCTGGGGGCGGCAAATGGGACACGGCGGCACCGCGAGCGGCTTTAGTGGGGATCGGGGCCCGGAGGCGCAGTACCGTGGGCGATGCTGACCCCACGACCACCGCCACCACCCGCTGGCATCGTACCGGCCGTGCGTTGCTGCAGTGCGACTGCACTCATGGAGCGGAGTGCGGCTTCTCTCGCCGACAGAACCGGGCAAGGGGCGGATGCGAGCGCCACAACAACGTAGCCAAGACGACTTGTACGGCGCTTTGCGAAAGGCGGTGGCCAGTGGGGGTGGCCACTGGCGGCGGCCACCCCCCTAAGTGATGGCAACCCTATGCCGGTCGATGGGGGGAACCCCCGGACCTCCTTCCCCCGGCACGTTGGCTGCCTGCGGCCCCGCCCGCCTGCGTCCGGGCGGACCATGACGCCCGCGAGAACTCAGCCCCGCTTGACTGCGCAGACCGACTCGTGGGTCAGCAGCTGCGCCACCGCACCGCGGGGACACCGCAAAGCACAGGAGCGGCGACCATGCTGGTGACTGCAGAGACCGGGGAGCTCTGGCGGGCGGGTGCACGTCCCCGGGTCGAGATGTCCCACCGATGCCCCCGCGGTCCCGTCCCGATGTCATTTCCACGCCCGCGGGTGGGCAAACCACGGGGGCGGGCCCCGTCAACTTGTCCCAAATACTGAACTCGCAAACGCGAATGCGGTCGACGCCCTCACGACGGAGGGGGAGCACCCTGGAACACGCAGCTGGGCCCCGCACCTCCATGCGATATCCCAACGTCCAATCCCGACGTCCCGGAGCGGTAATCCACCCACCCACCCACCCGTCCGCACATGTCCCTCCCTGCCCCATGCAGGTGGACGTCGTCGCATCGCTGGGGATTCTGGTACGGTTGATCCTTCACCCGACCTTTGCTCTCTGGCAGCAGCGCAGTTTGATTATGCCTACCAAGTGCCTGTAACCCCGCTGCACCCCGCGGCATTGTCAATCGAGGCTCTATGTACCCCTCACCCTCCAACGATGCAAACGCCCCGCGGCACCGGCGAATGAGCGTCAAGGAGCCGCTGCTATCCACCGTGCCCGCCTCCCTGCTGAAGAGACTAACGCTGGCGTACCCCTCCCAGTAAGACTGCTATCCTTCTTCATGTCAGTCCCAACGTGTTGGGACTCGCCGCGGGAACGATGCTAAAGGTTTCGCCGGACTGCCGGACTGCTGGAGCTCAAGTCCGTCGATGGAGAGCGCTCGGATCTCAGCCCAGGGATCTCAGCCCAGGGATCTCAGCCCAGGGATCTCAGCCCAGGGATCTCAGCCCCGGGTCACGCACCAGTTTCAGGGGGTTGCCCAGGACCTTGAGCTCGATTTTGCGCTCCCTCAACGCAGCCACATCAGCGGGGGTGGGGATGGGGGGTGGCGGTGGGGGCAGAGGAGACACCCCATCGTCCGGACCGTACAGGTTGAACAGCGACGGGGGAGGCGGGTAGGCCTCACGCATCGCTGCGCCATTGTTCGCCGCCGCTGCCATACGTACAAGGGGCTGTCCTGGACGCGTGGGGTTGCCCGGGCGCGCCCTCCGCGCGTGGGGCTGTCGCACCGAGCACACAATCTGCTGCCTTGACCGATATCACGATGTTCTTAAGGCCATGTCAAGTTTAGGGATTCCAAGAGAGAAAGGCCGCGACCGTGTAGGCCGACTTGCGCGGGGTCTACAAGAAGAATCCTCAGGCGTAGATTTAATTATAAACATCACTCGAGGACACCGAGCCGTTGTCCATCTTGTGTTTTTGCCCTATACGCATCGTCCAAACGTACGGCAAATGCCAATCGTCATTTGCGAAGAAAACAATTTTACATTGCAGTTTCCACTGACAGAAACGTGTCCGAAGCACACATTGCACTTGATATTGTGTCTCTTTCGGAGCGTTCATCAAATTTGTTGACAACATGCCTAAGAAAGCCCGAGTTCGGAAACCGAAGCATAAACAGTCGCTTCATGAGCAAATAGAAGACCCTGAAAGTTATGGCGTTCGGGTAGGCGGGCTTGCTAAGCAGACATCCGCCGCCGGCGGAAACACGGCTGCCGGCGTGTTCTTAAGTAGCTGATTGTGGCACTGCAATCTTTCTGCAGACAAAACCAAGGGCCGAGAAGAAACGGCGGAGAGCGGATGACGAGGAGGAAGAGGTTAGTATCAACCCAAGAACCTTGCTTTTGGTAAATGGATACAACATCGAGGTATTTACCATTCTAGCGGACGACATGGCGACGGCGGCGATTCGACATCCGTGCAAGCAACGGTACCGTTAGTGTGAACGCTGACTATGGTTCCCCACGTGGAATTTGCGCAGCTACTGGACGTGAAGATAAGTGGACGGATCCTTAAGGCAGCTCGAGAGCAGCAGCAAGAGCTTGACGCCGAGGAGCTTTTTGACTTGGACCACCTTGACGACGATGACGGCGAGGGAAACCAGACGCGCGCAGCGGACCCCCAGGTACTCACCACCTGCTTACTCAAGGGGTGTGAACATACGGGTTTTGCAGCGCTGGGTGGTGATGCAAGGAGTGCGGTAATGGATGACAGCTGCAGTGGCTGTATGGGCCCTTCAGGTTTGCCTGCTGTGATTTGTGCGTTACAGGCTGCACTCCGAGCCGCTCTCCAAAAGCTGGGGAGCAGCGGGAAAGGGGGTAAAGGCGCGCAGGACGAGGACGACTCCGACGACGACTCGGACGGAAGAGCAGACCTGTACGGCAACGAAGGGGAAGATGAATACCAAGAGGATGATGTTGAGGTAAGCAGGGGTGCCGTAGAGTCAAGCTGTACAACTTATCAATAGGAACTGGAGGAAGCCTACCCTTGGGCCCAGCAGTTAGGCCTGCAAATGTGACTGGATTGCGGTTAAGTGGTCTATGGTCTAACCGTGTACTTCAAACGGGCGGTGTGGGGTATCGCGCATCGCGGCGGGATCCTTGTGTGGGGTATACCATGTATCGCATGTATTGCAGTTACTTGGGGATGTGGACTCCATGTTCTCAGTTATATGTCGACGAAAACTGTATGCATTATACATGTTAGGGAGTTTGGTCTAGTGGTATGATTCTCGCTTTGGGTGCGAGAGGTCGCGGGTTCGATTCCCGCAACTCCCCTTTGCCGTTTTCAGTCGTTTTTGTTGCCCTGAATTCGGCAGTGCTGGGACCGAAAGACAATCACGATTTATTCGTTCAAGCTCTCGCTGCATTAGGGAAATGGGTTTGTTGCCCTGAATTCGGCAGTGCTGGGACCGAAAGACAATCACGATTTATTCGTTCAAGCTCTCGCTGCATTAGGGAAATGGGTAAATAGGCCGGCGCAGCACCAGAGAGCCCTTACGATATACATTAGGGGTTTCTGGTCTGCCAGAGGTCAGGGGTTTCTATTCTGTCGATCATGGCATGGCGAGTGCGTCGCAGTAGGTAGAAAGTGCGGCGTCTCAAAATCAGGGGGAGTTGCGGGAATCGAACCCGCGACCTCTCGCACCCAAAGCGAGAATCATACCACTAGACCAAACTCCCTACGGTGACCAAGGTACTGTAAAGCAAAATTATAATGCTGCATCCGACAGGTCGACCCTGATGACGAGCGTGCGCTGGCGGCCTTCCTGGCACCGGGCGCGTCTTCCTATCGGCAGACAAGTTTGGCAGACCTGATCGTTGCGCGGCTTAAGGAGCGGCAAGCGGAGCAGGGTCTAGCGCAACTGGCGGAGGAAGGGTATGTGAAACCCGTGGTAAAACCCATTCATGAGCTGGGTCATCCATGCCCGTGCTGGGTGCGCGAGCATTGTCCAGGGAACTGCCTGTCAGGGGGTAGCTGTGTACATGCATCGTACGGGTGCAGTAACTGGGTCCAGAGCTCTAATGTATGCCCCTTCACCACCCATGCACACGACTGCTATTTATTTGCAGGGAAGACGCTGGTCCCGGCCCGGTGCCTGAGGGCCTGGAGCCTCGCGTGGTGGAAGTGTATCGGGGCGTGGGCAAGCTGCTGTCCAGGTACACGGCGGGCAAGGTCCCGAAGGTGGGTGCACGGCTGGTGCCGATCGGGTCAGGGTTCGGCGGAGAAACGGACCCAAATCCAGCCGTGCCGGGGCAACTTACCTACATGTATTATGGGAAAGGCCGGAAAGGACACAGCGCTCGCAGAGGGCATGGCTGTGGGGTTTGGGCATTCTTCCGGTCGGGGCAACGGTTCAAAAAAGAACGCCGCTACTAAGACCCAGTGATGGCTACGCTTACGGATTGTCCCCGTCACGTCCGGACAAGACGTGTGGAGTGAGGGAAGCCCTTCCTCCGGTCCCCCACAGTTCCGGTCCCCCAGTCCCCCATCATTTCACGCCTGGACTCCGGGCGCCCTTGGCACCAGACGAGGAGTAGCGCCTGGTCTTCGCCCGGCTGTTCCGATCCGGTTCCCACTTTCCAGATTCCCATTCTTACACCCACCAGCAAGCTGCACACCTTTTTGAGCCCATCATTCAAACCCCGTCCACATGGTCATCACGTCGATTGCACGCTGGTCCGCGCGCTCCGTTGCTTCCAGGCTTTCAAGATCATCCCCAACCTGCGGAACTGGGAAGACGTGCTTTACCTGACCGACCCAGGTCAGTCGGAGGCGGATTCGGCTGTGTGAGCCGCACGAGCAGTACACCGGGGGCGGTAGGGTAGAGAGGGCTGACATGGCCAGGAGTCGCGACGGTAGAAAGGCCTGACGTGGCCAGGAGTCGCGACGTTTGGAAAGGGCGACGTCACGCACAGGTATCCAGCCCACGCTGAGTTGGGAGCCGCCGCCGCGCTCAGTGAACAGAGCACCCAGAAGCGCGCCAGAATCGCATTCGCGCAACAAGTCCCTGACCCCCCGACCTTCCCAGCTGACCGGGTCACACGGTCGTCCGCCGGGCAGCCTCCCGCCCTGTTCGGCGTCTGAACCCTGGTATGGCTGCGTGCCCTCTGACCCCCTCCTGCCACTCCGTCACTCGACCGCTGCCCCCTTGCGTCGGTTGCCCTCCCTCTCCATTGTGTGGTGCGAGTCCTTGCACATCCCCTTCAACGACGCTTCTGCACCTCTCCTGCTTCTGCACCCACATGCGCACTTGACCCTCCGCAGATTCGTGGAGCCCCCACGCCGTGTACCAGGCCACGCGGCTGTTCGTGTCCAACCTGAACGCCCGCCTGGCCCAGCGCTTCCTGGCGCTGGTGCTGCTGCCCCGGGTGCGGGCGGAGATCCGGCAGCACAAGCGGCTGCACTTCACGCTGTTCCAGGCGCTGCGGAAGGCTACCTACAAGCCCGGCGCATTTTACAAGGTGAGGCGGTAGGGAACGGCCTAGGGAGGGCCTAGGGCGGGGGCCCGGGATGAGGACGTGGGCGAGGGAGAGCGACGGTCAGGACGCCGAGGGGACTGGGTCGGGGAGGGGGCCAGGCGCCCCAACCCCGACGGGTGCGCGTGTGTTTAGAAAAAGAACCCGCCCGGCCCAGCCCACACGGGTGCGTGTGTCTAGAAATGCAGCCCGCCCGCCCGCCCGATCCCAGGTGGTGCGTGTGTGTATGGAGGGGGCGGAGGGGCCTGGCCGTCGATGTGGGCCCAATAGAAGGCTCGAGCAGCGTCGAGCACGTCGAAGAGGTACTTAAAGGAACGGTGCCGATCGGAACCCGCCTCCCCGCTGCTCTCGTCGTATCTTTCCATGAACCCCGCGTCTCAAGCCTCTCTGCCGCGCCGGCCGCCCTGACTCCTCCCTTCCTGCAGGGCATTCTGTTGCCGCTGTGCCAGTCCCGGACGTGCACGCTGCGCGAGGCGGTCATCCTGACCTCGGTGCTCAAGCGCGCCTCGCTGCCCGTGCTGCACAGCGCCGCGGCTTTGCTGCGCCTGGCCCAGCTCGAGTACTGCGGTACCACCAGCTTCTTCATGAGGGTGCTGCTGGACAAGAAGTACGCGCTGCCGTACAGGGTCATCGATGCACTGGTGAGGGTCCAGGGAGGCGGGCGGGGGCATGGAGGCCCGGGGCGGCCCCGCTTCGAGCTGGGGAGGGCCGGAGCTGCTCGTGTGCGCCGTCCTACATCGGGTGGGAGAGGTTGGCAGGATCCCGGGCGGCGACTGGGATGAGAGTCCCCGTGAAGAAAGCTGGGGCGTCAGAGCACGTGTGCAGATGTAGTTCCGGAGTTTTGGGGGAAACACGCCTCACAGGGACACACACACATTTCAGGCGTCTTTGTATGGCGTTATCGTACATTGTCGTACCGCGTGTGGCTGCTGCGCCCGTTTCCCGTCGCCCAGGCCGTCTGGCGCCGCTGTATGCACACCGCATGATGCGGCGCCACCACTCCGATCACCTGCGTCCCCCATTCGTTGCAGCACTCCCTGACCCTTGTCACCCACGCACTCACGCTTCTCAACTACCTGCGCGCATGCGCCCGTGTTGCGGTCGGTGGGGCGGGTGGCCGGTTGCCCCAGGTGGACCACTTCGTCCGCTTCGCCGACGACGAGCGGAAGATGCCGGTGGTGTGGCACCAGACGCTGCTGTGCTTCGTGCAGCGGTACAAGCACGAGATCCGGCCGGACGACATCGCGGCGCTCCGGGCGGTGTGCAGCAAGCAGCACCACTACAAGGTAGGGCGTGGCTTGCAGCTGGCTAGAAGCGCAGCTGCATGCATGGTTTTGCCCTTTGGTGTGGGTGCGCGGTGTGTGGTGGATGTTGGGCGGATGGCCTCGCCGGGACCTGCGGGGGCCCAGGACTGGGCTGCCCAGGACTGGGCGGCCTAGGGGTTGGCGGGGCGCATGGCATTTTGCAGCCAGGTGTGAAGGGGCGGGGATGCGCGGCCGCTTGTCCTCAAAATTCTCCATTCCCACAACCCACCGACATGCTGGTACTGGTATTGGTGGTGGTGGTGGTGGTGGTGGTGCCAAATGATGACCAAATTAGATGACGAATCCGAGCGGCGCACGCGCGGGAACGCGGCGTCTACACATGAGCTGATCACGAAGGCATTTGTCTGATGGCACCACCTTGTCCCTGGAGAGAGACGGCGTGGCTTGCAGTTGGCTAGAACTGCAGCTGCATGCATGGTTTTGCCCTTTGGTGTGGGTGCGCGGTGTGCGGTGGATGTTGGGCGGGTGGCCTCGCCGGGACCTGTGCGGGCCCATGTCTGGACTGTCCAGGACTGGGCGGCCTAGGGGTTGGCGGGGCGCTGGCTTTTTGCAGCCAGGTGTGAAGGGGCGGGGATGCGCGGCCGCTCGCCCTCAAGATTCTCCGTTCCCCAATCCACCGACATGCTGGTATTGGTATTGGTGTTGGTGGTGCCAAATGATGACCAAATTAGATGACGAATCCGAGCGGCGCACGCGCGGGAACGCGGCGTCCACACATGAGCTGATCACGAAGGCATTTGTCTGATGGCACCACCTTGTCCCTGGAGAGAGACGGCGAGGGAGTGAGGGCTGAGGGAGGCAGGGTTTGGCTGCCGTCTGCGGGGCGCAGATATACAGGGGCCGGGACCCCAGGGCAGTGAAGGCACAAGCAAGGGCGGGCCGCATGCGAGCAGGCTGGGCCTCATCCATCTGTGCTTTAGAGTACACACGGCGGGATGGGGAGGGGTAAGGTTTGCAACGTTCCTGGCGCAGGCGCCACCCCGGTCTCACACCCGCAACCAAGAACGTTTTGCATCCGACGTTTGCGCACTCGCTTCATCTCAATCTCTCTCCATTTCCGCAGCTGCCCATGCCTTGCAGTTCCTCGGGCGCGTATCACCGTTTCATAGAAACTTGTCGTGCAGCAACTGTGTACTCGCATATCGTATCCACTTGCCCGGTGTTCGTCCTGGGTTGCCCGCAGGTGAGCCCCGAGGTGCTGCGGGAGCTGGACCACGGGCGGGGGAGAGGCGGCGCTGCGGGGCAGGCGGCGGGCGCTGCGCCCATGGCGGTGCAAGGCCCGGCGGCGCTGCAGAAGGCTGCTGTGGGGGTCAACGTGGTGGAGAACGTGCGGGACCTGCCGCCGGTGCTCATGATGGAGGACTGACAGAAAGACCCATGGGTCTGTGTTGAGGTGGCGGCGGGTCCAGGGGGCGGCACAGTCTCAGACGCGTGACCGTCTCCCGGTTTCGTATGAGAGGCGGGCCGCAGCAGCTGACCTCTTAAGTGGGGCGCATGGGGGGGGGTTTGGCGGAATTGCTTGCAATATCGGAGGCATTGATGGTGGGCTTGCGATAGGGTTCGAGTGAGGACGTGGCTGTGACAGGTGGGCCTCACCAGGTTGGGTTGGGCAGGTAGGCAGGTAGGTAGCTCCAGGGAAGGCATTGGTAGGCACGCGCTGGGAAAGCGCACGGACAGGAGGGACACGGTACCGATTTGGTGCACTTCAACGGTTACGCGGTGTTTAATGACGTTTAGGGGACGGGGGCAGGGCAGGGCGTGTCGGTTTCGCCGGGAGGGTGCAGGTTTGCGGGGCAGACTGGGGCAGGGGCAACAGAACAAACCAGGGACTGGCAAACCGAGAAGTGCTAGCGGAGGAGGGTTTGCAGGGAGTTGTAGACTTCAGCCAGCACAGTCGATCGTTACCAACTAGTTCAAGCAGGCCGCGGGGGGGGAGCTTTGACTCGGAAGTGCACTGGAGAGGTCCGTGCAATACCGGGGTTAAGCAAGGATTCGAAAGTGCGCGGCCTGAGCCAAGGCAGCTACCCTGTTAGGCAGTATCGAGTTCGTCTGTCCAGCCTTGGCCATAGAGCGTGTCGGTAGCACATAGGTGCGCGGGTGTGGAGGTTACCTTCTGAGTTCGTTCGAACGGCAGGTTGTCAGGTGTAGGGTCAATTGGTCATCAAACCGCCTGAGAGGGGGAAGCGACACAAGGAGCGAGGGGTGATGAGCGACACACAGGGGTCACATCCAGGGGTCATGTAGGGGCTACGATTTAGGTGTCGTTCCGAAACTGTCAGTGGCAGTCCGTAAAGCCACTCACCGCTTGCAGTACTCCGCGTGACGATAGAACCGGTGACGTTGTGCCCACCCTACATCTGTGTGATAAGGAAACTGGGACCCTACGTGTATGTGTGTAAAAAGAAACTGTATGTGTGTGTGCGTGTGTCTCACATATCTGGCCAAGGGCTGCTAACCCAGGCCTATCGGAAAGACCGCTGAAACACTCTGTCCCAGATACCGGTACGGGCCTCTGACCTCTCGCTCTCAACCAAGGGCGCGCGCGCGATCCCCATTCTAAGCAGATGAGAGTAAGATCGGCGACAGCTGTGCCCCAGCGAGGGATTGGGCAGAAGCCCAACCTGAGCGGGCTGCGCCTTGCATCCCCCTTTGGAGACCTCCTCAAGTCCCTGCAGCACCCGAGGCATGTTCCCCAGCAACACGAAGGGGCGCCCCCATCGGCGCGAAATGCGAGTTTGATCCCGAGTCCCAACCTACCGTATGCGCAATTGGTAATGTTTACAGAGTCAGTATTTGCAACGTGCGGCGGGCGTGCCGGCCCAGCTGAGGCTGAGCGTCAGGCTCGCAAACGTCAGGCAGGCCGGGACCGGGTTTTCAGTCGAGTGCTCCGTGGTGGGGCTATGGTTTGTACAGAGCAGCATCACACCACGTAAGCGTTCCTGCCGTACACTCCATCCATGCGCAAGCACGCAGACCTCGCCTACAAGTCCCACTGCCCACCTCAACTGGTCCGATCCGGCCCTCCTAGGGTACCGTACCCTGTGATCCCTTGTGTGCTTAGAACTCCCTACCCCCAATCCCTACACCGCGGCGCCGCTAATACCGTACCAATTTACTCAACAGACCATGTCTACTGGTTGCACGCTGCGGATCCGGCCGTCCACCGCCTTTAGGATGGGATGGTCAGTTCCCATCCGCGTCTTGGTCGGCCCCAGGGTGGCTATCTTATTTTTGGGAGTATCTACGGCCAGAGATACACCTGGCTTCGAAACGCTGAAAGTATCTGTCTATGGGGAGATATTTCCAACTGGAAACGGCCCGAAGTATCTATAGAGGGCATCGGACAGGGCGCAACATTGATGGAGAACTTCCACGAACCGAACCCAGAAGTGCAACACCTAGCCATAGATGACTTCAGACGGCGAGAACCGACCCCATAAGTGCAACACCTAGCCATAGATGACTGCAGACGACGAGTACCGACCCCGGGTGGGAGATTTCAGGGACCCCATCACTCGTTCGAGTATATGTCAACGGGAAGATATCATGTCCCACACAAGGGGTCAAAGTATCTTAAACTCCATGTTTTGGCAGGCCAAAAGTATCTAAAATTTCAGAAGTTTTTCGGCCGAATAGATATTTATATCTTAAGATAGCCACCCTGGTCGGCCCAGTTCCGCAAAACTGTTCACCCGCTGCCATAACTTCATGGCTGCGCGCTTGTTAGCTACCTCGGCGAGAGGGCAGCCGCTTCCCCTGCCACGTGCTGTGCGCCTCCATGGCGTGTCGCTGCATGCAGCCGAAGCCTTGCACGCTCCATGGCCGCTAGGGCAAATATATACGTCACACACACACGATTGCTGTATTCCTGGTGGCGACGTAGGCCCGAGTCAAGCAAGTTGCCCGGAATGTAGAACCTGATCCGCTGTATCCCTGCCTGCGCCACTGGGCACGCTCAGCAGTGGTGTGCCCGTGGTGAACAAGGATGGGGCCCCGCACCGCCGTGTTCGCCACATCCGCACGCCTCAGGGTGGAGGCTGTGCAGGTGGCTGTTGATGATTCAATCAACTGCCAATGAAGTTCTGTAAGTTCCCGACTGGATGGTCTGAGAAACTGCAAAAGATTCCCGGAAAGCAGAAGACCACCATGATTAATTGTAGTTTCACAAATATTAGATCCATCCGCTCAATACTCCTCCTTGAGTCTCATACTTATGATTCAACTTACGCGATGAGTCTCAAACGTTTGACTCAGCTTACGTGATAGTTTTCTTTGGTTCGTCACAACATCCTCAATCCGCTGCCCCACATTACTTCCTCCGCTTTATCACTTACAGGTATTTGTAGCTACATATGAACCCAAATTGCTGACATCCAGATTCGAACTGGAGACCTCCCGCTTACAAAACGGGTGCTCTATCCAACTGAGCTATGCCAGCTTGTGGTGGTTAATGAGTTCTAACTTATTTGTACGGAGAGTGCATGTGTGTCGCCGTACAGCAATGCCCGTACATGTTACACCTGCGACTGCGATGTTCCACGCACCTGCGATTTGCTATTGCTTTTTGATCAACTGGTGCCGGGTTTAACCAGGTAGGTTTGCATTACACCTCGACGGTGGAAAGGGACGGAAAGGGATCAAAAGGGATTAACTGTGTATTCCAGGGCAAGCCCCAGCAGCAGGCCCCACCGACAAGGCGGTAAGACACCTCCACACCTCAACGCCGCGAACAAAAATACTGAGGGCCATAACCCCACCAGACAGCCACCTACGCAAGCCGAGGTGCACAGCGGGGCACAGCAACAGGCGGGCTGGATCCCCAGAAGTGGATAAAGTGAAGCACGAGGGAGGTCACCCACACAGGCATCCCATTGCCCAGCTACCACCACCCCTGGAGCACCCAGCACGCGCGCCGCACCCTCTCGAGGTCTTGATAAACCAACGCCTGGCTCGTGACAGTGCCCAGCGACCGCTAGTGGAGCACCCCCACCCAACGAACACCGTGACCAATAAAAAAGGCTTATGGAAGTCCGGCCCCCTACACACAGCAGCTGAGGGCAGGCAAGGCCCCCGAATCGGGCCACGGGTAGTTGAACCCGTAGCAAAAACAGAGGACAGGGCGCCCGGGTCTCAGCCCTCTTCAGAAGCAGGCCCTGCACACCGCAGGACTCCGTCCCCCGATACTACTCTCACAAAAGCGTGGAACGGCCCCACCGGGGTCCACCCACGTCGCGGGAGGCCCAACTGGGCAAATCCATGCAGGCGCCCCCAGAAGTCGGCTATCGCGCGCCGCTCCCTTGCTCTGCTAAATCCTGCCCCGGTGACACAGCCGGACCCTACCTGGCGGGGCGCTGTCCGCCGCAGGACGGCCGCCGTGAATCGGCGCGGCGGCCAGTCTCCATGCATGTCCGTGACCGCCGCAAACACCACCACATCCCAAACACATTGCTCCACGCACGGGCAGGCGGGGGGCGGGGGGGCCTCCCCCAGCGAAATATGCGCCCAGCGTAATCGCGCCCCTGACCCACCGCCGCCTGGGCCACCCGACACTACCAAAAATGGTGCTGGTCATATATATAGGAGGATATAGATAGTACGGGATAATTCTGGCCCCAACCATGTAACACACAAACAGATAGACAAGCACATGCTCCGGCGGTAGGTGCGCGCGAACGGATACACTTGACAAAGCGGCGACCCATATATATATGTATCCTATCTGGGCAACTAACAAAGTCGACCAGTGACGAGCGGTTTCTAGACACAAGCAAGTAAGCGCTGATCGATGGATGGCTGGGCACACGCACCCATCCAGCTAGCTAGCCACATCGATAGCGAACACGCACCCGGCACGCACGCACACAGCAGCGCGCCCATACTTCTCGCCATCCCAACAGACAGCTTGATTGCTTGCACGCGCGCTCTTCATTCGACAATCACACGCGCCACCAGCCAACGGACTGGTTCCATCCAGCTCGCATATCAGTGCGCCAGCAGCCGCCAGTAGCATTCGGGGACGGGCTCAGCCATGAACCCTGCCTTACTTTATTTCACGCACATGGTAGGTGCGTACTCTGCACCGCGCGATCGCTAACTCAATTTCTTGCTTCGTCGCATATACATACAATAAACAAAACAACGAAATACGAGTACGTCGCTTGTTGTATTCATGGTTGGGCAAGCGCAGCAGTATTGCTTGCGCGCATCTAGCGCATCATCATTACACGCACCTACCCGTCATCACGACCCCTCGCCCAGCGCCTGTGCCTCCTAGCCCTGCCTGCTGTCTCCCAGCCTCTCCATCTGCTCCTCGCTCTCCACGGTGCAAAAACCATGCATGCATGCGTGCCGATCCGCGGCCTTTAATCAAACCCGCTGGCTGGGACCTTCAACATGGCTACTACTGAAGTAGATAGAGCTCCATTAAAGCTCCACTATCTACTAGCAGTTTGCCTTTCCCATCCCATATCCCTGGCATCAGCTGCGACGGTAGACAGAACTGACAAGGTACGAACAAGCACACATGAATAGACCTGCCGCACCGACCTACGTATCTACCTTACTTGGCCTTCTCTGACTACTCGTTTGGGACGGAAGTAGGCGCCGCGCTGCCGCGGGTGGCTGGCCGCGCGCGCAGGGTGAATGCATATGTGCAGCCAGCAGCACGCAGCACAGCAGCGTCGCCGGCAGGGTTAGCGGCGTGTTTCAAGGTCCTGGAGCGAGGGATAGGGGGATGATGACAACTTCCCCCGGGGACAGGGTAGGTAGACAGGGGCTCCACCGTACGTACGTAAACCGCTCGTATGTATGTGCACAAGAAGTAAGATGTACGCGACCTACCACGGGAGCGAGTCTTATTACAGCAGGGGTAGTAGGGGTAGCTAGTAGGGGTAGCTGCCATCGGCTCAGGTTCCGCTGACGTCGGCGAGGCAGGCGGTGCCGCATGCAGCGACGACGACCTCGCAGACAAGCAATCCGCTGCTGAGCGAGCGAGCCTTGCGATCACTCATTGATCATCGTCACTGGAGCATTTAACAAGTTTATTTGACAGGCGCGGCACGACAAGCACGACCGGCAACCGACCCCGAAATCAGCCGGCTGCGGCCTTCCGGATGACTACGTTCGCGCATGCAGGAAAAGAGCTTGGCCGACATCGTGATGATTAAGCTACTGCAAGCAAGCGAAATGCGGAGTGTATGTTTATCACACACACGGTGGCCGGGCCTGCTGCCTCCACAAGTGTGATGATGCAGGCACAGCAACGGCGGCAGACCTGAGGTCTCCACTTATAATCATATCGCATCACACTGCAGCGATTCATCCCATTGCATGCATGATAGTGCACGGCGTACGCAAGGTATCGTTCGAAAGTCGAACACGCAAAGGGGGTATCACCGATGAAAATCGGTGCCGACCGCCTCTGCTGATCAATCAGGCTCAAAGCTGGATAGTAAATTGTCTATTTGAAATTTATAGATTCTGTAAAACAACAAAATTATGTCGATGCTTAGCAAGCAAGCAAAAGGATACGTTGACTCCTGCGGCCTGATGCATGTTCACGCACGTGACAAGCAATCCGACCTTACAACTACAAAGTCGGTTTGATGCATGGGGGCTTTTTATTATTTGTCATAATGTGCGCCGGTTCTGTTTATGGCCGGTCATGATGGTGTTCCGGAACGGAGAATTAATTAAGCCGTGCGAGCATGAGGCTCTCCCTTGGCGTTCAGCAATTAACAACCAATTATTTAGTTTGACACAATATACAAATTCTTAAGCTCTGGGATACGTGTAACTGGGGTTTTTGGTTGGGTTAACCTTTCAATTACCCAAGGTTACATTTTGGCGAGCGTTGGTGTACTGCTGCGGCGGTCTGTCGAAACTCAGGCGTACCAACATTGATTCAAATATAAAACAGATCCGCAAGATATAATTTTTGATTGTCATAGCTTTAGGTGGTGCTCGTCTTCCTTGGATCCGGTGTGTAGTGTAATAACTAACCGGCGGTCGCCCAGCAACCGCTGTCTGGAGGGCATTACTAGGACATGATACTTCGCTCGTGTTCGAAGTCCGGCGGTAAGACATGGACCTATCCATGAGACTCAAAATATAACTTGCTTGATTGGTATGCAAATCAATTTGTTAAAGTAACTTTTCCTGGAATTATATCAATAAACCACAAATGGCCGGAAGGTGCGAACATGATAGAAATAAAGACACGCAGACATGTTTATTATGCATGGAAGTCAAACGTCGCAGTCAAACACACTGGCGATGCATGGAGTGACATATCACGCGCGGACGACTATACTACTACTGTCACGTACGGACTTCTAACCCGCGCCCGCCTCGGGTACCTCGGGACGAAGCAAGGCGCGCCCGCGGACGACGCCCTGTCGCAGCAGGAAGCAAGGCGGAGCAGGCAGGATGGCGCGCGGGGATGGATGACCTTCATAGGCAAGACCGACGGATGCCGTTCCGGTGTATCCCGCCGGTGACCACCGAGCGAGCGGGAGGGCATGGACATGCAGAGTCGGTTTTATTTGTCTCTTATTTTCGTGTTCGCCGCCGGCGGTGCACACTCCGAAGAGTCCGTCGGCGGCTGGGTCGGTCTCAGCCGCGGCGGGCGGGCGGGGCACGGACGTCTCGATCTCTTCCTACTACGTACTCTTTATTTCTTGGTCGATGAATGTTCTCTCGCGCGCTATGCTAGATAGCTTGCTTGCCTGGCTAGAAGTACTAGAAGGGCGTTATGGCTGGAGTACGTAGTTGCGCTTGTGCTGCTGCTAACATGGTGGCCGCCGTTGGCTGTCACGGATGACGGACCCGCGGGCGCGGGGTCCGCTGTAACACGCATCCTTAATAATAATGGTGGTGTGGCACTGCGAGAACTGACCCATCCAAAAATTGCCCGATCGAACGACGAAATCAGTACCCTAAGAAGAATACCCTAAAAATAGTACACAACAAGGGGAGCGGTAGTACCATCAGGTAGCTATTAACAGCCTCATGTCGCCGGTGTGCACTGAAGTAAAATCGCGGTGATCAGGCGCATAAACGGTTTTCCCCCTCATGCCTCCCTACCTTGTGGGACCCCGTGCGTCCTCGCTTTTATCTATCTGCTGCGTGTCTGGCCCCCGCCCAGGAAGTATTTTTGTCATTCTCCTCGCATCTTGGCGAGATCTCGTTCGTTGCTGACTGCGTGCTTGCTGCCCTGCCTCCATCCGTGACCTCATGTATGTAGTGTGCAGCTAGCAGCTGAACACCTACGTATCTGCTGTCACCGTCCATCAAACAGATCATGCTTTGTTTGATGGACGTCAGCTCGTCACGACATACAGTATTTGACTTATCAGGGCAGCTCTCTTTAGTTGGCGGCACGGCAGTATACATTGAATGAATGAATGAATGTTACAGCGGACCCCAACGGGATCATCGGTGTATACCAGAGCAAGCCCCAGTAGGCCCCACCGCCAAGGCGGCAGGTCACCTCCACACCACAACGCCGCACCCAAAGAAAACACACCGGGCCATAACCCCAACCAGTCAGACACCGAAGCAAGCAGAGGCACGCAGCGGGGCAACACTACCAAAGGGATAGGCACAGCAGCGGGCATAATCCCCAGAAGTGGATAAAGCCAAGCACAGGGGAGGTCGCCCACACAGGCACTCCATTACCCAGCTACCACCACCTCTGAGGCACCCAACGCAGCACCCTCTCGAGGTCTTGGAAGGCCCACGCCTGGCTCGTGACACTGCCCAGCGACCGCTAGTGGGGTAACCCGCATCATAAGAAATAACTTGGCCAAAACACCAAAATGCCAACGGGAGCCCAACCTCCACCCCAATCTGAGGGTAGGCCCGGTCCCCAACTTGAACCCCGGTTCGGAGAGCCCGACGATAAACAGACAGAGGGCGGGGAACCCGCGCCTCATCCTTCTTCAGGAGCAGGTCCCGCACATCGCAGGACTCCCCCGCCACTTTCAAGAAAGGGTGGAAAGGGCCCACTGAGCTCCAACCCCGTCTCGGGAGCCCCAACTGGGCGAACCCGTGGAGGCGCCTCCAAAAGTCAGCGATTGCGCGCCGCTCCCCTTGTTCTGCCAATATCGGTCCCGGCCGGATCGTCTGACCCTGACCAGGTGCTGACCGACGCAGGGTGGCCGCCATGAATCGGCGACCAGTCTCCATGGCCGCAATCGCGGCCAACACCACCACATCCCAAACACCTTGCTCCACGGGTGGCGGGGGTTCCGCCAGCCAGACCTGCGGCCTCCGTATCCGTGCCCCTAGGCGCGCTTCCAACTGACCCACCACCGCCTGGGCCACTCGGCATGACCAGAAATGGTGCTGTCGGGGTGTCTCTGACCCCCCGTATACATTGTCGTACGTTCGTTCTCGACCACGCAATCAAATGGTGTTGTCAGCACGGCCGCCCCATTGGATGGGCAGCAAGCAAGCACGGCCGTTTGGCTTCAAGTTCACGTCACGGCGGCTGAACCCAAACCCCCAAACGAACAAACCCCAAACGCCACAAGGAAACCGCGCGCTGATAGATAGACACCGCTGTGCCGTTGGCAGTGATTATGTTTCATTTTGGCCCCGGGTATTGTTTATTGCAAACCAAGGAATGAGTTTCGGTCGGCACATAATGATCTATTCCTTATCTGGGGGCGCTCCGGCCCCCCCAGACCCCCCCATCAGTTACAAACACGCTGCGTGTCATGAGGGGAGTAACGAAGCCGATATGGAAGAAACAGGCTCTATCTTCCGTTCCGGCGTCTTGGTGTTTCGTGCCACAACAGCACCTGGACTACTTGGACATGGCCGATGCTACACCGACGAGCGACGCAGCGACGGCTCATCCCCTTGCTTGGCGTAAATCGTTGTGGGGGAACGCACGTCAGTTTATTCTGGCCATACGGCCAGTACAACATGCCATGCACGCCATGTTACAGTGTAACATACGTACATCCCCCATCTATCGATCCTGTCGCAAAACGGGACAGCCTACGCATTATTATGCACTCCTTGCAGAATCGGGATCGCGGCATGCCCTTTCTAGCGTGGATTCTATGTGGGTCGGAACATGGAACGACGGGCCCGCCGGGAGTTCCCGTGGATGTATACTCGAATATCCACTTATGCATAAGTATGGTACCATATGGTACCCCGCCCGCCCGCCGTATGTACCCGTAAGTGCAAAATTTTGTTGGCTCGCCCTGCCTGCTCCCGAAGTTAATCTTCAATCATAATTTATAGATGTATCCCGTCCATGCTCAACCTACACTCCGCAAAATAAATCCGTAATGATCACGATACGGTTTATTATTCGGTCGGTTCCGCCAATATTTTATTATTACAGATGAAACCGGCCATTATTTTATTATTGCAACGCGATACACCCTCTTAATTAAAGGTTTCAGTGGGTTGTATTGTTGCCCTTGCACTTAGGATGTCCTGCGTTGCCGCACGAAGTGAAACATGCGTACACCGAAAATTATTTGCATGAGTGATGGTGATCTTATGAAATTAAATGAAAAAAAGATGGATGGAGTAGTTGGTCAAGCTAGCGGCGGTAACCACAGTTATTAGTGAGTACCAAACCCACTGGCGTGGTCAGCGACTGTACACATCGAGAGTTGGAATAAGCTGAGAAACGCTAATAAAATGAAAAATTAAATTTAGTGTCGGAGGCTGCGTCAACCGAAACAATACACTGCAGTACATCACTGTTAGGCCATGTTTACGTACGAAAAGGGTTTCGTTAGTTGGTTCAGATCCCGCAAACAGCAAATGACGCTGCGATAGAATGCCCTTTACCCTTTACGTAGCTAGACGGTCTTGCGCAGTAGTTTTTGGTAAATAAAGGTTGCTGATTCCGAGTAATGCTACTACTGTAGTGTGGGACCTCGTTTCGCTTCCGTCGTTCGTCCCGGCATTCCGGACCCGTCCCCTTTTTCCTTCCATACTTGCTCTCATCTCAGTCTCGCTCAGTACTTTACCTATTCATTCATTTCCTATCTGGATAAACAAGAAATTCATCGGTTACGCGCAACGGGCCTTCATCGCTCGACGCCCGGCTGCCCTAAATTCTTCTTCCGTTCACCGCGGCATTATTCGTTTGAGAATGCGCGCTGTGATTCCCAGGTCGAATGCTTTTGCTCTCCGTGTCCTCGTTCGGGCCCGGGGTTGTTGTCCATCCTTTGTCCGCATTCAAGCGGCTGCTTCAAAGGCCGGTTTTGGCGGAGACATGAAGCAGGCGCCGATAGGAACGGCAGGTCAACGCTTGAAATTCACGGTGAGATGGCCTCCATCCTTCCCATGGAATTTACTGAACACGCAGTGTTCCTAGGTCGGCGTGCGTGCGTGCCTCGCTCAGGTGGCTTGGGACCGCTAATAATAGTGATAGCCAATAACGGCGCCGCTCTCATCAGCTGCGTGTGCCCGCCCCTCGCCCGCGTGCACATCGCAGCGCATTTTATGTCATCATGACGTAATAATTCGTCCCCGCGTGGAACGCATGCATCCGTCATCAGGGACTGTATGCAATCGAACACGCCGCCGCGCCTTACGTATTACGTAATCTTTCAACAAGCTAAGCAGCCTCGCTCCCTCATCCTGTTGATAACACACTGACATTATTCAAGTGCGCATACATGCACACGTAAACCCTACCGACCTACCACAGCACCAGCCAGCCATGCAGACAGCAGTATGGGCAACCACGCACGCACGCGCGCGTTGTAGGCGCAGCCCTGCCAAAGAATGGTTTGCTACCTAAACGGACGCCCCCGCCACTTTCCGCTCATCACTGCCGCCCTTGCTTGCCGCGCATCATCATCGATCTATCTATCCCGATGACGCACGCCTTATTATCGATCCGTCCCCGCTTCCCCCAAATAACTTGCCCTCGCTCATCGGCTCACCATCACCGCCCGCGCGCGCACGCAGGACCACCGCACGATCTACGAGCACAAGAGCACCGAAGACCTGTGTCGCTCGCTGGTGGTCCTGCACCTGTGCTCCTTCGCGCCCTTCGTGCTCCACAGCGCGCGAATACTCGGCGGTTTCAGCAGCAACCGCCGCGACACCACCGCCACCGCTTCTGCAAGGTCCGACACTGCTGCAAAACCCGCTGACACCCTGCTCCCCTACCCGCAATGGTTCCGTGATGCCGTCTACCGACACTTTTGCGTGGGCGCTTCACCGGCAGAGCTGTGGGCTCACATGAATTCCCTGCGAGCCCACGGCGTGGGGGCCATCCTGCAAATGGCGGACGCAGCCGCTCATCATCATCAGCTGGACGACGCCTCTTGCAGGAGTCGTCGCTCATCGGCCGCCGACGGAGAATTGGCGGGCGCCGCCACTTCGTACACTGCCGCCCGCGGGAGTCATACAAGTACGGCGGCGGCGGAGTTCAGCAAAAGGATCGAGGAGGCGTGCGACCAGAGGCTTGAGGCGCTCATGGCCTGCGTGAACATGGCTGCCGCAGTGCCGGGTTCGGGCTTCACTGCTGTCCACGTGTCGGCCCTCGCCGCGCCCGGGCTCCTGGAGGAGCTCTCCTCGGCCCTGCTTCGAGCTCAGTCGCTTTTCGGCTCCTTCTATGGCGCCTACAGTGGTGACAGCATCGTCTTTTCGGGGGCCTACGATGATGACGGCGACGGCAGCGGTAAATTTATATACCCGGCGTTCACCGGCGGCGGCGCGCGTATTGGTGCATGCATTTGGACACTGCGCGCTGCGGTATTATTCCAGGGATGGAAGGGATAGTTTACTCGCTTGATTCGGAAAGCGCGTGCGTGCGTGGTGAACGTGCTGTACGTTAGTAGTATAACGATTCGTACCGACCGTAACTGTCATTGGGCGAGGCCGCCGGCATCTTACCTGCTCACATGTTGTGCAATTTTACTTGGTTGGACTCGTGCGCCTAGTGCGCCATGCTGTACTCACTGCACCTATCCCCCATGTCCCTTCCATCCATCCATCCATCCATCGTTTCCTCTACCCAGCCACGCAACGAACCCGGCCATTCTTGTCGCCACCTCCAAACGTACCCGCTGCCGCTCCCTCCCAACGCGCAAACTTCCAAATACACCACAGACGCCGACTGCTCGGCGGCCCCGAGCAGGGCCAGCTGGTCCAAGGCGCGGCAGCTGCAGCTGGATGCGCTCCAGGGGCGTCTGAAGCGGCTGGCTGAGCACGCGGTCGCAAAGGTGCGGGCGGTGTGTGCCGGGGCGCGCGCGTCATACGTATCTAGGCATACACACAGTAGTCCCCGTGTGGCTGCGGGGTGTGTCATCGGTGTACGGGAGTCGTGAGGGAGGTAATGGGTTCCCCCCTGGCCCTTATTACATCTCCGCCGTTGCACACCTGCGTGTCCGTCCAAAACTGACGGGCATTCCGTACAAGCGAGTGATTGTAATGATTGCGTGGGCCATGATGCCTGCGTGAGCAGGTAGCCGCTTGCCAAGTGATTTTTGTGATCCTATTCACCGCCCGGGTCATTTACAATGTTGTCGTTGCGTTTCGTCGTTGTTTTCACATACGTTTGCTTCACATTATTAGTTTGTCCGATCCATCGATTGTACGTGCGTGCGTTACTCTCGCCCCAACGACGTTTCCGCTACAACACGCACGTCCCCCAACAGGGCGTCAAGCTGCTCATTGAGCCCGAGGGCGGCGGCGACAGGGGCGCGGCGGCCTCCTCCGACGACCTCCAGCCCGCGCTGCAGTACCTGGCCCACCGCCTGATGCGGCGACACAACTGGGCCGAGGACGGCGGCGCCAACGCCTCCGTTTTCCTGGCCTACCCCGCCGACCAGGAGGCCACCCCGAGGCACCTGACGGTGGACATCGACACTGCACAAATGTACGGCTACGCCCTGGGGGCAAAGCTGGTAAGAGGCATTACTCGTCACCATATATACTTGCTTGCGTCCAGACGGCTCGCTGTCGCGCGGTAGGTGTATCCGCATTTCAGGTCCAAGCTCCTGCCGAGCAGGGGAAGCGTACCCTCTACCGCAGCCGCCTTTGCTTCGTCCTTGTTGCATGAACTGGCTGGCTGCTGGCTGGATGCCCCCCGCGCAGGTAAGCGGTGAGTACGACACTGCGTATAATGAAGCCTACGACGCCTGCCTTGAGATGGCCTTGTCCGCGGTACAGCTCGGCTGCGCGGAGGTGATGGTGGCGGCCCACACTCCGGCGGGTGTGGAGGCGGCCGCGGGGCACATGGCGCGCCTGGGTCTGGAGCCGGATCAGGCACCCGTGTACTTCGCGCAATCGCTGGGGGTGGCGGACCCGCTGAGCTTTACGCTTGGGAACCAAGGCTACAAGTAAGTGAGCGCGGCGGTGCAGGGACGCGTGCGTGACGGATAATTACGCGGACGTCATCATGGTCGATCGGCGATGGATTCAGCTATCTACATACATACGCAGCCATCCAGCCAGGCAGCTAATAATATAATTCATTACAAGCAATAATAATGCCGCTGTCGTCATGAATGTATGGAAATTGGTCCGTCCCACGCCCCGGCGGCGGGCCCAAGTAAGCCTGCCTAACAAAGGAGAAATTGAACTCATGCTCTTCGATTTCGGAGCTAGCCAGCTATCATCATTCTTGCGTGCTGCCGTGGAGAGCGAGGTAGATAGCCATCATCCATAATTGCAATGGCCTGCTGGAAGTACATAAAATAATGTCTGAATATATAAAGTATTATCTGTATGTATAAATATATATGTGAAACTATGTATGTGTGTAATGTGTACTCGCTGATGATTGGCGGGTGGGGCATACATAATGAAAGCTAGCTAGGTACACGCACGCGTCCTGGGCATGGGCCGCGCGCCGCCGACCTTGGACCGACCGTGCGCCCTCCAAACAAATTGCGGCTGCCTTCGGACACGTACGCAGGGTATACAAGTACTGCCCTGTCGGCGACGTGGACAAAGTTATGCCGTACGTGGCACGGCGGATTCAGCAGGCGCAGAGCGCGCTGCAGGTGGGCCCACAATGGGATGAAATAGCATTAGTAGTAGTGTTAACGATGATATTAATAATAATAAAATACCAACAAATTAATAACATTTAATATAAATATTACCAACGAACAATAAGTCAACAAAAACATGTAGTAATAGGGTTTCAATAATACCATACATAAAAATACAAATATCGCAATTACAATGACAACAAGATACCAATACGCCAGGAATGGCCCTCGCGTGTAGATAGGTTATCATGGACGCATCCGCCCTTGCTACATTGCGATTCTTTCTTCGTACATGCATTATTATTGTTCCAAGGACAGCATCGATGTTCCCACATGTTCCGACGATCCTCCAATCTAAGCTTCATGATGTCATTCGTTATTCCAATCGCTGCTAGCTGGCCCCTTGCACGCACGCACGCATTTCGTTCACGTCATTTACCATCCACTTGCTTGCTTGTCCGCTTGATTGCTCACTCGCTCGCTCAACTTCACTACATATCATGATGGTGATGATTTACAATGCGGGGTCCGCTGTAACATCCTTAATAATAATGGACTAACGAACTGCGTGCGCGCGTCACCAAATACAGGGCAACGGGCTACAGGACCTGCGCCTCGCCCGTGCGGAGCTGCTACGCCGCCTCATCGCTCGTGCCTCGCACCTGCTGTCTCTTGGACGTGCCTCCTCTCCGTGACGACGGGCGGACTAGTTTGCTAGCTAGACGAGCGCATGAAGATCGATAGCGCATGCTTGACCAGGCGGTGGCTTTCGGCAGGCCGCCTTCATTCGTTCCGCGGTAAACGATCGATCGTCCGCGCTTGTCTTTCACTTCAATGTATCCGTCCTGTCCCCGCCGTCTATATATCTGGAACTATTGGAATTGGAAGGTAGCGTGATAATGTGACATGCCAATAAATGCACTGGCAGAAGGCTGCGATGTTTTAAGCAATGCGTGGGGGATATTAGCTGGGTGCGTACGTGCTTGCAAGGCGTCGCGAGCGCATTGCTACGGCGCAGTGGGTTCCGTCGGTCGCCCCTAGCTACGTACCTGCTGGATGGCCTTGTGCCGCGGGGTTGACGATCCGTGAGATAACGTTCCGCACGCAACGAAGTAAGCTTGCCGCGCATGCAAGTATGTATGCACGTAAGGCAGGCAGGGCCGGCGTGTGTTCGTTCCGCCATACATTCGTCATCACATCGCGATCGTAAGGTTAGTAAGGTGCAATGCATATCGGAGATGTACGTACGGTCTGCTTGATTGCGATCCGTCATACCATCGATCTATCTCGATGCTGCTGGCAGCGTAGGCAGGTAGGATGCGCGCGGGCTTTCAATGATTTTATTTTGCCCCAACGTACGCCTGGATGGACGGGCTAGCTAGACGGACGGACGTTTTTGGTTCGTTCGTGCGTTGCCTGCCTGCTGCCTCGCTCGCTGCTTCTCCCGCACGCCGGTATGTGCGTATGTATGTATGTGATGAAGGCTGCATAAGCGAGCCAGGGCGCAATACTGATTATGGGGTATGTGTGAGCCATGGGTATTTGTTCATTCGTTGATGATGAGACCAACGATCGAGTGCGTGGCATGACAGTCGTACGTTCATGGGCGGTGGGTAGACCTACCATCGACAGATCAGTCTGCTGCAGGTTGCTTGCGAAGGCAAGGTACGTACGTCGGGTGTTTATGCCGCCCTGTTAGGATGCATGGAAATGCTACATTGCATAGTATAGTATACAAAGTAAGCAAGCAAAGCGCATGTTACGTGCGTGGAAGCAAGGGATATATGCATGATTCTAGCGTAGTTACAAGAAATAAATTAGCAAACGTCAATGTATGTATTAAAAACTCGTTCGGTTTAGTCGGTTTCTCGGCGGCAGGGCAGCGAACGAGGTGGATGGGCCGGGTATTCGCCGAGCGACGGAGCCTCGCTCGGAGCATGTCCAATCGGTTTGCCTGCCGTACAAAAGCGCCCTGCTTCCGATCTGCTCTCATCACCGCATCATGTTTTCATCGTATTGTTTCCCGGCTGCAGTGCGAGCGTGCGCACTACGGCAGCTGCATTATTACTGGTGCGGTTTCTGCTGGTCCATACATTATTATTGCGTTTGCAGCGTTGTATGTGCGATGCGTGGCGCGGGGGTGGATGGGTGCCTCGGATCGGTTGCTTTATTTAAATGAACGTTACAGCGGACCCCGCCCGGAAGGGATCAACGGTGTATACCAGGGCTAGCTCCAGCAGGCTTCACCAACAAGGCGGTAGGACATCCTGAACGTGGATAAAAACACATACAGAGAGCTTTACTCGTCGCCGGGGCGGCCCAGCCAGCAGCAGCTTGCTTGCATGGGTTCCGCGCTCTGGGTATGTAACGCATGCGTAGGCAGGCACACACTGACACGTGAAAATCATCTGCTGTTGTGCGTGCGTTGATGTGCATGTGGGATCCGCTGCGTGCTGCGACATACAGCCATTCATTCAAAAACAATAATTGACGCAGTAATATGCCATTGTTATGTCAACGTGGCCTGCCGGTTGTATGTGCGTGCGTGTTCCGATTTGTGCGTGGGTTTTATTATTATATATATGGGAAAATTGGGGGTATCGTAAATCCTTCATGTAATTATCTATCTATCTAACGACGACAGAAGGTAGCTATGCGCGCGCACATATGCTTCGGCGCACGGCGGCGGCTCCTGCACGTTCTACTGCGTGGTTCTATCTAGTGGTTCGCTAGCAATATATTGTTTGAGCAGATAGAGTATGGTAATGCTCATGGCGATCTTACTTGTCACTAATAAAATTGTTATTACGCCCGAATCCTTGGCGCGCGCCTGGCGTGTGACAGCGGGCGGGGACGTGTCCTGCGTGAGGAGATTATCCCCTATTCACACGCAAGCGTCCCTCCAGCTGGAGCAGCCACCTACCACCTAGCTACTGCGTACGTACGTATGCAAGCATGGCGCGTATCTATCGTATTCCGGCGAACGACGCCACCATACACTACCACGCAACTGTCGTGTCGTTGCTGTCACGCACGGCCCGTCTGTTGAGTCAACCTGCTGCTGCACGGGTCGGGCATAATAAGGTTGTACCGACTGTATGTACCGCCGACTACCGTCGTCGGTATACCGCCTGTGCAGCAAACGTACGGTGCACAAACTTATCAGTTCTTTCATCCATAAGTAGCCGTAGAGCATCCAAGCAAGAATGGAAAAAAATCACTCGCTGCTTTACGGATGCACGCATGGAGCGGATGGAACGGACTGAAGCTACGTATTCACAGTGTGAGACATACATGCATGTGAGGTCATCAGCTCTAGCACAGCAAAAGCACAGCTTCTGTCACCTACCTGGTAATAATGTGCGTGCTTAATGGTGTGCTACGTGCATGGATCGGACGTACGTAATCGAACACCGGCGGGATCGATCCAACGACATTTCCTTACACATACTGCACAATATGTTGTATATAGTCCACCGGTTTGGTGGCGTCAAAAGACACCGATTTGGAGACCTGCCGTAGATTATATACAGGGCTGCACGTCACAGATGACGTGTCCTCTTCCCGAATATTCTCGGGCGACAGGTTCGTGACCGTCCAGACGAAGTTCCAGAAGATCCGAAGAAGTCTCCAATCGGGTTGCCAGTCAGCGCCAGGGAACAGTCCCAGCCATAGCCAGATGCTATGACCCCCGCCTATGCACAGCGCATAGACTTCCGCAGACAGATGCGGCATTAATACAACAGAGGCCTACATAACGTAGCTCAGGCGCTACTCGGCATACGAACAGCTCGTCAGACAGTTGGCCTGTACGTCCAGCAAGTCAGACTACTACGTTCAGTCGTAGTTTCGGACGTATCAGAAGTATTACCAGAATTATTATCAGACCAATTATTATTAGATATTATAGCAATATTAAATATTACAGAATTAGTGCGTATCAGATTACGCAGTATACAACACAATACTGCAAGATATATGTAGATAGGGCCGAACTCTTATCACATGCATCCAATCTATCGTTCGCATATCGAATGGGCGACACATTCCAGCTACTGCTTGATTGCACGCACAACGAACGTACGCTAGGTGCGCAGCTGCAGCCGCCTTGGTGAACAATAATCAACATGCACGCATAATAATAAACCAACGATCGACATATATACCTTCAACAACCTTTAAAACTGCGTTGCTTGGGGATGAATAATGGAACGAACACATCGAATAATTATCTTGGGCGCTTGCTTGCTTGCTTACTTCGGCAATAATAATCTTCCGCATGGATACGGCATACATATGCGACGGATAGATGTCCGCCGTCGGATCCTACCAATCCGTTTCAGGACACGTCATCTTAATCGATGATGCTACCGGCTTACTTCCCGGTTCCAACTACTAGTTCTGCGATGCGCTCAAGGCCAAGTGAGCAGCGGGCAGCATGTACGTAGCGTATGCAACTAGGAATGGTTATGCCTGCATGGGCTTCACGCACACACGCACCATCCAGCAGCCACGCACGAATATTACGTAGTCGACGACGCCGTACATCTCACGTGGCAAGCACTGCGACACGTGCGTTTATTTCAGTGGGCCCGCCCTCGGCTGGCTGCAGATCGCGCGGTTGTTATCGATTCGGTGATGACAATAATTACGTACGTACGGCCTGCCTGCCGTACGTACGGCCTGCCGCTCCATCCGTACTACTTCGTTCGCAGTACAGGAATAATCCGCGCCACCATTTGCGACGCCTGCACCGGACATATGGCAAGCTCCACAATCCACAAAGAAAAAACACTGACGCATCGAACGCCGCATATCGAATGACCCTACCTCAAATAAGAGCAGCAAAAAATGGCTAAACTGGCAACCCTCGCTTGCGGCGGACGGCCGAAAAAACGGAAAAACAAACAAACAAACGGATGGACGGAGAATATATAATACGGACATACATACAACGGAGTGCAACGGAAGGACTAGAAGGACATGCACGACGCCTTGCGTGATCCACATTACACTCGCCGTTACCGCCGCCGCTGCAACGAGTGATGATGCGCGCGCCCGGAACGAATGAACGCACGCATGTATCAACCCTAGCTACCTTGAAGGCGTAGCGTACGTAGCCAAAACAACAGACGAACTGCGCAGGTAGGCGTAACAACAAACGAACGAAAGAATGCAACAAATGAAGTGCAATTACAGGTATGTACGTATATGATGAATGATGCTGCTAGGCTGTTACTGCAGCATAGCAGTCGCCCTACAAAGTGCGTGAACGCACTAGCTACCTACCACCTCAAACAGAAAGCAAGGTATACCTTGGGAGGCAGCAACGAACTTGCAACGCATAAATCGAGCGATGGGGTAGGTATCGAACATCATACCGACGGTCGGAGCGAGCGACTGGCGTACGTCATGATGACGTCTATTTAGTCTATTTCCGACATACAACCGACGACGCTGCTGTGGCATCGCACTTGATTGCGCGCATACATACATACATTGCATGGCACGACCAGCGGTCTATTACGTACGTCTTGCAGTTGATATAGATCGTGACATACATACCCAATAATACATACATACCCACGGCAGGTACGTAGGTACCAATAATCAATCAAGCAGCAGGGGCAAACACACATTTGTTACCTACCCTGCCCATTGATGGGCGTTACCTGGTGCCTCAAAGATTGGCACCACCATGTACGTAGATGGGCACCACCATGTAGATGGGCACCACCATGATGAATTTGACGCGCTGCTGGCAAAAATCGGAAGATAACAAAACACAATCGCAACAACAGAAGACAGCACGCCGTCGCCTATCTGTTCATTATTAGTCCCACCTCCTACCATTATCATAGCCATCGGGCACATACATACATCCATACATACGGATTCATGCATGCATCCCGTACTTGAATAATCCCGTAATAATGTTTTTTACGTATACAGCCATCGTCACAGCGACTGCATCGAGATTACAAACATTGGATGGTGCAAACATGAATGCATGGTCGGTCCTACGTAGTGCGTGATGACTCACATACGACTGTACGACGCACGAGGATGCGCAAATGGAATAGAGGCGATAGATGCGCGCGACCGGCTTAAGCAAGGGGAGACGCGCAGCAGCGAACAGTAGCCCGCTAGCTACATACGTGCCGGGGGTGAATAAGTTCGCCGCCTGCGCCAGCAAAGTTCAGCCCGGGCCTGCTGTAGGTCCTGGAGGCCACTCCCCTGTACGTAGCAAGTGGAAGGGCAGCAGCAGAGTATGTAGATACGTATTGTAGGTCATTCATCACCAGATAGAAGGCAGGGGGAATTTATTTGCTGGTGTGTTATTGTGCGTAGACGAGCGACGAGCCGACCATACATAAATCCTGCTGGGGTATGTAATAACGAACGAACGAACAAGCTAATCGGGCAAATTGGACAGTTAAATCAAGAGATCGGGTAGATCGGGTCGGTGACGGCGGCGACGCATGGGCTGTAACGTATAAGCATAATATATTATGTTATCAGTGCGTGTGTTTCAGTAATAGTTTCGTTATGAAACGACCTTCCAGGTACGGGATTATATTGACGGGACCGTAAATAAAGCAAGCAAGCACGCATGGGTAGATATATAACCAGAAACTACGTACTTCCCTTCACGACTACGGTACTCCTCCGCCGACTAGTCTATCATCTGCGCGTGACCTGGCTGGCATACATGTGTACGTATGTATGTGCGTACACGCCCAAGCATCCACGCACGCCTACCTACCTGCAGTGCGCACTGCGCTTGCTTCTATATATCTTGAATCCGTCGTACCAGGTGCGGCATCATCGTGTCCACCTCACCAACTGGGCAGTATTTGTAAACCCTGCGCCGCGGATACAGACAGGTTGCGATGCTATGTATGGGCACGAGCGAGGCGCGTCAATCAATGCACTGCGTGCGTGGTTCATTTAGTTCCGAACCTGGCTCCTTCCGGTCGTTTGCAGAAAGAGTCGATGGCGGCGGAGCGGCTTTGTTAATGTTCCGTTGATGCGATTCATATACTTTATATATACGTGGCCACGTATATCCAGGCAATAATCATGGTTACGTATACGTATGAGTAATAACGGGTTGGGGCAGGATTTACTTTCCTCACAAAAACACACACCTCGATAGATCACTACCCCTATCAGCTTATACTTACGGCCGAGACGTCTTGCCTTCCATCGCACCTGTATCCGAGGCTGGCCAGCGTGAAGCTCAGCGCGTCCGCCACCCCCAGCGATTGCGCGAAGTACACGGGTGCCTGATCCGGCTCCAGACCCAGGCGCGCCATGTGCCCCGCGGCCGCCTCCACACCCGCCGGAGTGTGGGCCGCCACCATCACCTCCGCGCAGCCGAGCTGTACAGCGGACAAGGCCATCTCAAGGCAGGTGTCGTACATGCCGCGTGTGTCGTAGTTGTCGAGCACCTGCAGCCAGCAGGCAACCAACCCGGTCACCAGTAGACGTAAGATAGATGATGTCAGCCGAGCAAGAACAGCATGATGATCGATAGGCTACATCATGATGTCAAGCCGCTCGTTGCTTGCATTCTATCTATCTTGGGAAAAACGTAACTCGGCGGACCCTGCCGCGGCCATACTGTATGTCTTGATCTACGTAGTTCCGCATACAACGCATATTCATAGATACAGCTCGCCCGTCCGTCCGTCGTTCCGTCCGCCCATCCGCCGTCGTTATCATCATTTCTCAATCGAATGCCATCGCGCAACAGATACATGTCGATCGCTCGCGGGGGCATATATACATACATGCATACCAGCTAGCTATACACATACAGTGTGTAGTTTCCGTCCATGCACGCGCAGATAGGCAGCAGCTCCCGCGCTTGATGAGCCCCTTTCGTTATCTCCCGTGTCTCCTCACCAGCTTTGCCCCCATCCAGCGAATATCCGTGGCCCTCCGCGGAGTCGATGTCCACCGCCAGGTGCCTCGGGGTGGCCTCCTGGTCCGCGGGGTAGGCCAGGAAAACGGAGGCGTTGGCGCCGCCGTCCTCGGCCCAGTTGTGTCGCCGCATCAGGCGGTGGGCCAGGTACTGAAGTGCGGGCTGAAGGTCGTCGGAGGAGGCCGCCGCGCCCCTGTCGCCGCCGCCCTCGGGCTCAATGAGCAGCTTGACGCCCTGTTGGGGGATGATTATGTTATGGGGATGGTTACATATATTATGAAAGGTGACAACAGATAAATAGGTAGATGGTTGGGTGAGCGCGAGAGAAACATTAACTCTACCAGACGGATGGACATTGTTGTGACGATTTCATGAGGCAGGGCAGCGATCCGTATTTATGTTCAAATGTGGAAGGCCGCTCGCCGGCCAGCCACACGCTAGCTAGATAGGTAGTTGCTTCAGATACGTAGAGGTCGTTTGAATTCCCGCCCTAACCCTACCCTCACAGCCGCCCTTGCTTCCTTCCGCGTTGATTGGTGACCCGTGCTTTCATAACAACAACTCCCATGCATGACCAAGCAACGCAGGCAGGGGAGATGCGGCCCCTCGTCCTGCCTCCTCCGTCCCACCAACGTCGCAAGTGTAACACGGCGCGCGGTGTAGCCGTAAAGATATAAGCCTAGGAATACTAGGAATGGTCGGTGGTGCTAGTGGTGCTCGAGTCGCCTTGGCACCGCTCAGTAGTGTCACGACAAGGGAGGCGGGGGAGATAGAGCTTGGGCGGCCCTTCCGTTAGGCCTGGGTTCATAGCTTGGCCAGAGTCCAGCCCGGTCAGATATATATGTCGAACACACCCCGCAGCCACACGGGCGGGGAGTGCATGTATGCCTAGATACGTACGTAGGACGTGCGCCCCGACACACGCCGCCGCCAGCACCTTTGCGACCGCGTGCTCAGCCAGCCGCTTCAGACGCCCCTGGAGCGCATCCAGCTGCAGCTGCCGCGCCTTGGACCAGCTGGCCCTGCTCGGGGCCTCCGGGCAGTCGTCATCTGCGAGAATATAGCATGTGAATGTGTGGAGGCACATCGAGCGTATTGCTTGCTTGATATGAATGAGTGCAACAATAGTCATGGCCACCTAACCTACCATGCATGCATGCATGCATGAGAAACAAATAAAGGCGGTCAGGTAAAGGTAATCACGCGGCAATCAACCAAACTCTCATCTGTCAGCCTCATTGCACAGCCTTTCTGCTGTCTGTGCAGCCAACCAATGGACGCACTACTGTAGCGAGCGAGCGTTGATAGATCCATCCACCTAACAGAGAACGAAACGGAGATAGATAGACCCACCGTGGCAGCAGTCGTCGAACGCCCCCGAGATCACAAAGCTATCGCCACTTGATTGCCGTAGGAGGAGCCGAAGAGCGCCTGAGCGCGACGCATCGCTGAAGCCAGCTCCTCCAGGAGCCCGGGCGCGGCGAGGGCCGACACGTGCAGGGAGACGAAACCCGTACTGCCGGGCAGTACAGCCGCCGTACTGACGGTGCTGATGAGCGCCTCCAGCCGACGATCGCACTCGGCCCCCACCTCGGCGTTGACCTCCGCCGTCGATGCGACGCGCCGCCGGGTTGATGATGAGCCGGCGGTGTCATCGACAGTGGCTGCGGCGGCGGCGGCGGCGGCGGCGGCGGCGGCAGCGGCGGCGGCAGCGGCGGGATGGTGGTCAGCGCAGTGCAGGATAGCACCCACACTGTGGTTTCGCAAGGTGACCGCGCGCGCCCACGCCTCAGCCTGTGCGGCGCCTACACAGAAAATGCTGGCAAACAGCGTCTCGGAGCCAGCCTTGAAAGTTAACTGCTGGTTCGTTGGCGACGGGCGGTCGGGGTTGTCTTGGCGGTGGAAGGGATCACGGTGCAGCGATTGTTGAGACGACGGAGCAGGCGGCGCTCGCTACTGTGTCGCACCATGGGCTTGCTGGCACACAGGTGCAGGAGCACCAGCGAGCGACACAGGTCGTCCGTATTGTTGTGCTCGTAGAACGTGCGGTGGTCTAGGTGGTCCTGCGGTGATAGATGGTGAGCCGGTATATATGTAATCATTGAGTAATTGTATTCATTAGTTTCATCTAACCAACAAAGCCGGTAACAATAATTGCCGGACGGAGAACAAGAGGAAGCCGCAACATACACCTTCTACACCTTCATTCAACAATCTCACCGTGAATGCCACGCCGCCGCCACCGCGGTCTGCACTGGGCGGAGGTGGCTTACTTCCGGTCAATGAAGTAGTCAAAGCCGCCGGCGCACGGCCGAGGGCGGAAGAAGGACGACCTCCTTCGGACAGCTCCCGCGCGGCCACATACGTAGACCTCAGGTTGTGCAGCACAGCGTGCATTCTCTAGAATCAAGCAAAACCCTGCGAACGAACACATTAGCGGACGTCGTTAAAAATCGTGTTCCGTCGTGCGTGGGGCAGCAGGGCATGCTTACCTAGGTGTCGCGTGAACACCTGACAGCGACTTTTAATGATGGTTCCAATAAGAAGAAAATATGATAGGACATAAATTTAGATTTTCGCAGGTACCGCTTGGGTAGAAAATGTAATGTAACGAAGTAGGCCAGACAAATGTCATTTGCAGACCTAACAACGACAACAATTCACCCTAACATGATGAGTCTGTAGGGCAATCGGCAATGGGCAAGATGGCGGCCGCCTTTGATAGCATGTATACGATCAGGACGTGCGGTACACAGAGATTCCGAGAGTTAGGCAGGATGTGCAGACACCAACTGTTGTCAGAGCCCGCAACAGTGTTTCGGATCACTGTGATATTACAAATAAATATTTTACAAGTACATATAATGATTTATGATTACGTCACATACAACGTAGCGTAGCACTATCAACTGCAAAGAAACCAAGGTTATTATGAGACCGAGCGGTTAGAAAATGTCTGGATTCCCCGAGTACTTACGTAATAGATTTAAGGAATTCTCTAGCTGTAAGTAATTTATCATCTGACTTGGTGTATACTAGCCTGCATTAGTATACAAGCCCTGCATGGCTACTGGCACATCAGCAGCACCTCAGTACAAGTGCCACACAACCCACATTGTGTAAGTCACTATATACTAATAACAACAATCAGCTTTTAAAAATTCACGGCTTTCCCGCCGTGACACGTACGTGACTTAAGGTGTCTCCGAGACATCGTTTCTAGCCGTAAGGCTTGTACGTACCAACCATGTAACAACCTTGAACCTCGAGACATCGTGGAATTTCTCCCGATCACGGCGCGGCATAAATATTAATGAAGTGGTTGCTTGGGTGCATGTACTTACCATGTTTCGGGTTTTACGGCGTTTAGGCAGTGGAGCTATTGTTGAAGGACTCAGTGGATCGACCAGAGAGCATAACAATCACCTGACTGATGCCTACAGTTGCGCGAGTGGAGCACATAACAAAATAAACCTTCCGGCAAGCAACCGCCGGCACTTGCGTAGATAGCCGCCGATATTATATAGATACAGGAGATAGGTGACGGCCGGCGGTATGTAGCTAGGCACCCGCCAAATTGCTTGGATGGGGGATATCTTGATAGATCCTGGAGAGCATGTTTTGGGTACCATTCCGTCGCTCGAGCATTTCAAAAATTATCTTTGTGATATCCATCCAATCAACTGGCGACGATCTTCCTTCATTCGTTACGTAACCGCGGGCGGCGGGGCGGGTGACATCAGTACCGGCGGGCATACATCAACGTACTGTCGTGCACAGAGGGGTGGCGTGCGCCTACCGGGCTCATCAAGCAAGCCGTATTTGGTGTTCACACGCACGCATACAGCAGCACTGTGCGCAGGTCCTCATGACTCGAGGGGACCCGCGTATCTGGATGGCGGCAAAGACCTGGTCATATATACGTTACGCATGTACATAACACGAGACTGGCACGCTCACTTAATCGAGTGAAGGGTCTCGATTTCCTGTTACGCTCTTCAAATTCCCCATTTATTTGGAGTGAACGTGCAAGCCGACCTGTGTATGACACCTACCCGTACCTGCGCCGAAGGAATGACAAAATAATGCAGCGAGGGCCTTGTTTTGAGGTTGTAGGTTGGTGGGTTTGGACAACCTCCGACGGGAATGGCGACACCCACCAACCTACAACCTCATAACAAGGCCCTCGCTCCATTATTTCGTCATTCCGTCGGCGCAGGTACGGGTTAAACCCTATATATTATTATTAGGATGTTACAGCGGACGCCGCGGGTTATTAGGATGTTACAGCGGACCCTATATATATTAAACCACATATATAAGGGTACGCCGCGCGGCCGAGCCTGGCGTGTCTTAATGGGGTGGGGAACTGAGGGGTAGGTTGCGTAGCCATCTAAGCCATCCCTCCCTCCAGCACTCGCCGAGTTTGGGTAATATAATATCACCCGCCGCGATTTCAACATTTTGTCGATGTACTTGCAGGCAGATTTTGTTGGCCTGATGGGGGGTGGCCCCGAGCCTAGATTATAGAAGCGTTTTCAGTGTATGGGCTAGGGCCCTTGCTGTACTGCCCACGCAGGGTGACAATTTGCGCTTCAGTGTAGTGGACGGTCCCACCCTCGCCAGTTCCCCTTTGAATCGGGCGTGCTGCGCTGTTTTTTGTAATAGTTTTTCGGCATGTTGCAGGTCGCCGGTATATGCTATACACTACTTCGCTCGACGATATACATAGTGTGGGTAGTGCGGGGCCTTGTCTACGGGTCCCTGTAGTGTTTGTGTAAACAGGTGTAAATTCACAAATATATATGTTGTAACGAACCCGCGGTGTTGGGGATCGTCACTGCAATTCATAGTTATATAAACATGTAAACATTCAACTCTAGCCTAGCACCTGCTAGTGAACTAGGCTGCAGCAATGTTGGGGGTCGCGGCCGAAGAACCGCAGCTGGAGCGCGAAGAGGTCTCTGGAAAGACTACAGGTAACACTGTGCTTGTGAAGGACCTCGCAGCGTTGGCGATGCCTGCCAACGGGTGCTGCCGACCGAGCGATGCCAAAGTGACGGGTGGGCTTAACGGACTTAATTCCAAGCATGCTCAAGCATGCTTGTGACCGTTGCAACGGCCCCCTCCCTTACTGGTGACGGGTGGGCTTAACGGTATGGGAGTGTGGACCCTACCGGCTCATGGAACCGTTAAACTGAGGGCTAGCTCGTTGTCTGGCAACACAGCACCCAGGGCTCAGGACGCTAGATTTCCAGTTGGTCAATCTCATGACCACCCCCGAAGAATTCGAATGAACTTGAGCGGCCTTTCTGGCCGCCAAGGCACAGCAATTGCTCTGATCTTGATGCTAACGTTGCTGTGGAGTTGGCCATTTCAATGCGGCGCGACGCAGGTCTCTGGCAGGCGCCATGAGGACCTCCTTCAGATTTTCCCCAAGGATAGAAATGCGACAACTTCAGCTTTTGAGCACCACAAAGGCACTGAAATGCTCTGCTCGCACTGCCAGCTTGTCTTAGAAACTGGTAAACGGCAGGACCATCGAGCACGGGTCGACAGCCAGACAACGGCTCTAAATGATAAGCCACAATTCATCGGATTCCAATATCTTCTAGGCGTTCGACTGCGAGCTCAGGGATTTACTTCCCAGACAGAGAATACTGCTGCGGACGTCGTTATAGCCGCTGCGCAACAGCAGTCTCTTACTTTCCATGAGAATTACAATGAACAACAGCACATATTAGGTGTCGCGATAATCCATCTCTGGAACGGGCAGAGACATGTAACCAGCAGCCTTCGCCAGGGCGGAATCCACTACTTCTCAAAAGAAACATGGAGGTTGATTACAGCTGATGCTAACTATGATACCGGCGTCCTATGGGCGAAAAAGCTACCCAGCTCGCAACCCATTTCCCGCCGTACATGGGAAATCAACCGTATTGAAACGAGAAAAGATAAAATCAGACAACAACACAACAGGCCCTCAGAATTAGAGTCCACAAGGGAGGCAGGGCCGACACGCAACTACACAACTATGTCCCTTGCGAACGAAAGGCCCAATGACGCCGTTCAAGGCCAACCTAATAACCTTGCAACAAGGCAGTATGACAAAACAAGGACCGTAACCCGCGCTCCTTTCGGCACTAGAACAGATTCGGGTTGTCACCTGGTGGCCCGCCATGGAACCCTGCCCGCAGTTTGCCGCAACGTATCGCCGCGCTGGCGACTGGCGCTGAGTTTCCTCGTGCTTCTTGTGATAGGTACCGTAAGTGCAACCTGGATGCTTACATCAGGGTGCAAACGGACCTCTGCCCAACTCGCACACCTCACAGACAAGCTGGGGGCCACACCACAGGCCACACGCAACTCCAACGTGAATCATAGGGAAGATAATCCCCTCCATAGACCACAGCTGACTTGGCCCCCTATACCCAGTGCTCACGCTCCCACGTACCACGAAAAACAAGTAGCTCAGTTCTGTCAAATACACGCCATTAACAACCTGTTAGGGACCAAGCTGATACACCCGTACCATGTACTGCAGTACTGCAATAATATGTATCAGCAGCTTCGGCCCTCAGCCACCACTGCCGCGGCGGCCACGCTATGGCATAATGCGTATAACGCTGTCACAGGCAACTTCATCACCATGATAGTCAATCACTACCTGCGGTACAATGTCGCCATACAAGGGGGCCCGTCCCCACACCTCGCCGAAGTCAGCAGCAGATACAACATTCAACGCGGCAGCACACGAGAACATATTCTGCAGCAAGTGCGCGCACACACACCCAACAACAGTACTGCCCTAGCTGTTGGCTTCATCGTACACGATACGAGACATGCCATCGCCATTCGTAGGGCAGGAGACCAATGGTACCGGTTGGACTCAGAAGAATCACAACCCAAACTGCTGGATGAAGTAGAATGGGCGCGACTCCATGGGCACGTGCACTACTTGGATTCGATCGACATCATGACCATAAACCAAATGCACATCGAATTCCGTCCCATCCGTCCAGCACCAAAGCTTTTGTCGGACATTCCCCCTCGGCAAAACCCAAGGGTAGAGGACGCCGAGGTCAACCCGACAGCCGACCAGCCCGACCGCGCACAACGTCTACAAGAAAACACGACCCCCCCGGGAACCCAAGCGCCTGACACACAGGACGAGGAAACCGAGCAAACATCGGCCGACACAAGCACCGCACACACAGCCCAAACCAGGCGACCGGCCAGCCCTACAAGCAACCATCGTCAACCCAAACGCCGCCGTACCCAAGGACCGCCCACCCACTCGATCCTCTACTGCCTTAGACGGCAACAGGGCCTGCCTACGAGGCACCCCACCGGAGCGAGACGGAACCCAACCGCACCTGACGCACAACACCGTACCTCACGTCGGCGGCCCGCACGCGACACGGCACCCGACCCTACGAACGCACCACGGGAATCGCAGACCAGGGCTCCGCAAATCCGGAAGCGGCCCGCCGAAGCGCCACCCCAGCCGTGCCACTCCACGAGCGGGCCCAAGCAGCAACCGATGGCCAAATACCTCCGCAAAGCCAAGCAACCAAAACCCAACTCCCCTGTACAGTACAACACCGGCCCCCAACAGCCACGGAAGTGAACCCTGAACAAGTAACCACCCAGCGCACCCAGGACGGGCCACCGCCGACGGGGCTCTTCAAGGTGGTCACACTCAACACCCGGGGGATTCAAACGCAAATGGAAGCAGTCCAGCACGCCATACACGAACAGCAGCCCGACATCGCAGTCCTCACGGAAACCAAGCTAAGCAGCCACCACAGGCGAGCAGTCACCGGGATAAAACACGCACTGAAACCGTACCAAACATACATGAGCAACCGCCCCCACAACCCAGATATCAGCTCCCGATCTGCAGGCGTATTGATCTGTGTGTCTGAACGGTTCAGTCGCCAACACAGTGTCACTGCCACGCCGGTGCCGAATCAGCTGAACGGATACATTGGACACATCCGCATGGCCCCAGCCTCAAGCACGCCCCTCCATGTTGTGGGGGTGTATTGTCCGGAAGACCCGCAAACGCGCAAGCGGATCTACGAATACTGCATCAAAGTAGTACGGGAAGGCTCGACCGGAGGGGAAAACGTGCTGCTGGCCGGCGATTGGAATGCGGTCCTCGATAAAACCGACAGGTCTACAGGCGAATGCGATTCGGCCGACCTAGCACATCAAAGCTTTGCGCAGGCAGCCAAGCTCCAGCCGGTCAGCTGCCCCAGGCGTGAGCCCACGTACACCCAGATGAAAGAAGGAAGCGTCGTACACCAGAGCCGTATCGACGACGTCCTGATCGCCGAGCACACCCTAGAAGCAGTAAGTGAGGATGGGCAGCCATACGAGAGGGTCTACGAGTGCGGCGGAAACTTTGACCACAAGGCACTGTGCACCTGTCTGACGCTAGCGGGGCTCAAACTGTATCCGCCACCAGCTGCACGACCCAACACCGAACAACATCCACACAGCTGGAGCAGAATCAAATTGCCCATCACAAAAGACAGCAAAACCAATGCGAAAGCGGAAATGGAGGCCTCGCTCACCAGCGAAATTGCGGCGCTCCACGACCTGCTGAAGCCCGCCATGGAAGCTGTGCAACACGTCAGCGAGAACCTGGAGCGGAACATTACGGAGGAAGAGGCCAGTGCCCTAATGAACGACCTTCGACAACACCCGGATGTCCGCACCCTGGACGTCACGCAAGTCAGTCATAACCTCGGCACCCTGCTATTGAGGTGCCTCACGATACTAGAAAGCCACTGCGACAAAAAGCCCCCTCAAACGGGGAAACTGCACCCACCCAGGGCCCTGAACAAGAAACTCACGAGGCTGTACAAAGAACACTATGACCTAAAGTCCGAGCTAACACGCCAACTCACCGGCGGGACGACAAACTGGGCCAGAGACCAGAACGACTCAGCGGTGAACCCAGAACACAGCGCATCAGGCGAACCCGCCAGATCCAATCCGCAGACCACGCCCGCCGAACGAGAGAACGGCGGGCCGGCCAGGGGTGCGGGGCACGCCACCGAGGCAGCCGCCGCTGCTGACACCCCCGCAGACAACCTGAGGGCGGTCATCCGGGATAAAGGAGCAGAAATCAGACGCATTGTACAGGAAGTTAGGACAAGTCGCTGCAAGAAAGCCGCCAAAAGATTCCAGAAACTCCTGAGCAAGAAGCCTAAACAGGCGCATAGGCAGGTCCTCGAAGACGACGACCAGCCCCGGGGGATCTCCGCCATTCGACATCCGGCGGATGGGCAAATTCGAACGGACCCGGAAGAGATCCTGGACGCGCTCCACACGCACTTCGCTAAACTGGCGAAGCCCATCTCCGGACCCCGCACGGGCAAATTCCTGCCAACAGATTCCCCCCGCGACTACCCCTGGATGAAAGCGAGCGCACCCGACCCCATGCGAACGCTAGCCCGACCGAGAGGAGTTCCAGTCTCCTTGCTCCCCGGGATTGCTGACCCTATGCACTTTAGGGAATGTCTAAACCACCTTGCGCGCAGCAAGGCACCAGGCCCCGACGGCATACCTAATGAACTCCTCCAGGCGCTCCCGGATGCCCTCTAGCACGTCCTCCATCACCTCATGACCATTATGTGGGCCAAGGCGGAGATCCCGGCTCACTGGACCGCGTCCGAGACGGTTCTGCTGCCGAAGAAGGGGGATCCGCTGCTCATAAAAAACAAGCGACCCATAGCGCTGGCAAACACGGTGTACAAGCTGTACACCAGCCTGGTCACGCTGAATATGGCCCTCTTTAGCGAGCAGTCTCACATCTTCACCGAAGCACAAGAAGGGTTCCTACGGAAGCGCAACACAGAACGGCAAATACAGAATGTCCTGCACGCCATGGAAGACGCGGCTCTCATGAGTCGGGACCTCATCATCCTGTACGTCGACTTTACGTCGGCGTTCAATACGATTGACCAAGATAAGTTGCTGTCCATCCTATATGACCTCGGATACCCCGTAGACCTGATAGAGGTCATCTCAAACCTGTACTCACGGGCGTCTACAACAATCAGAACAGAACACGGGCGCACACCCGCGATTCCTATTGAGCGCGGAACGGTCCAAGGTGACACGCTGTCCCCGATGCTCTTCATTATCTTTATGGAACCATTGCTGAGGTGGCTACACAATGGCGGAAGGGGGTACAAATATGGGTGCCTAACCCCCGACGAAAACGACAGACACCACTTCAGCTCTGGCGCCTTCGCTGATGACTTGGCCACACTGACCAACAACGTCTCCGACACGCGCGTCCAGTGTGCTAAAATTGAGGCCTATTGCACATGGGGGGGACTAAAGGTGAACGTAAGCAAATGCCAGCTACAGGGGATCCTACATGGCCGCGCGCGATCGGACCGCGACCTCAGCCGGGGCCCAGGGAGTAAGCCGTACGACGCCGCACTCGCCAGGATGCTCAAAGGACAAATCCGCATCGATGGCGAAGCTCTCCCATATGAGCCCCCAACGGAACCTTACAAGTACCTGGGGGTGCACATCACCCCCACACTAGACTGGGCAGAGCAGGTGGCCTACACCCGGGCCGAAATCAAGCGCCGGGGGAAAGGAATTGTCGAGTCCCTCGCCACCCCCGACCAGCGCATCAACATGATCAAAACGCTGATACATCCTAAAGTCGCATACGGCCTATGCGCTATGGCCTACACGCCACATGACGTTGCCAGTTTCGACTCGCAGATAGCAGGTATTGCTAAACGAAGCTACGGCCTGAAGAAGGGATTCCCAACTCGCGCAATCCTAGCTCCCACCGACCAGATGGGCCTAGGCGTAGGGTCGATACGTACCTTGTACGTGCACCGCGCCACCAAAGCGCTCGTCACATCCCTGAACGACCCGGGACGGCTTGGAGTAGTCACGAGAGCCCTCCTACGGGTACAGGGACAGCATGCCGGAAACATACCGATCCATCAGCTCAAGCGGGAAAGTCGGTTCTATACGACGCTCAAACAGCTGGCGCTCGTACGTGAAGCCGGTCTGGAGCTTACAGACCAAGGGGAACACTATCACCAGGAAGCTAACAGCCTCGCACAACTGCTAGGTGAGGGGCTCATGACCCCAACCGAGCACGCCCTACCGTTCCGATGCCTTCAACCACTGCTTGAGCTGGGCCTTGACCTGAGAGCCCTACGTGATAACAACACGGGGCAGCACCTCATCGACACAACCCAGCTGCAACGTATAGGGGGGCGCCGTGTAAGACAGAAACACAAAGTCGCATTGAATAGACTCAGTCTAGCGCTCAGCGAGGACGCCACTACCCGCACGGGAGCGGCAAAGTACCGCAGCGCTGCACCACTGCCGGCCGATCTCAGAAAAATTCCCGGAGACCCGACCGTCACAGGGCTCACACGCCGGGGCACCGTCCCCAACCCCCTCCCGGGAGACTACATTACCCGGTACATGCGGCCTGCCGGGATGCAAAACCCCGACCAGAATGCGCGCCCCGACCCAGAAAATACCCACCCAGACCACATGAGGCACAGGGCACAGGACACTGAAGCCCCTGCACCCGCACCGCTTACAGGGAATGTGCGACCATCACGCCCAGGCAGAAGTCGGAACCCGGACGGAAAGAACCGAAAGCACGAGCTCCAAAAACTCTACCTGCGGAGAAACAAGGGCAAGCCGGTGAATGGGATCACGGATACAGACCCAATCGGATGGGTGCCACAACAGGGACCCCTAACCGTCGAACACTGTGCCCTCCTGCTGAAGCTCCCCACCCTTCGGGGACTCAGCCAGAGGGTGCCCGACGCGCAACGACTTTACAATATGCTCATGGGCAACCAAGACTGGCCCGAGGGGGTGCCAACCGAACATGGGTTCGCCATCACCCAAGCCCTGTTCGGGACGCAGGACAGAGTGGCCCGCATTATAGCCCAAACACGAAAGCGAGTGGACGCTGACCCGCCCCCGAGTAAGCAAAAACGGACCGGGAGACATAGCCGACCGACTCACCGTACATACTACACGGTCGCCTGGCAGAGGACACTCATACCCAAGGGGGCGCTTCCGCTTTACGAAGCCCACAAGTACACACCGCGCGACCTGCGACCATACACCACAGGAGATGATGGGGAAGGCGGCATGCTAGACGTTGAATGGGAACCAACGGAAGAGGAGGAAACCAGGCTCGCGTCGCAAGACACATGGGACACCCTGCTATCAGAATACAACCATAGACGAGAACACGGCATCGAACATGAGCCCGGGCGAGTGAACCAGGCGCAAGATCAACACCTAACGGACGAACAAAGGCAAGGACGATGGGAAGAAGAGTGCTACCAGACCACCCGAGGACAGCGGACCCTTCGGAGGTACGTGGAGATCGACACCGAAGCACGGAACCCGGAGATGGACATACACCCGACCGGCAAATACACAATCCAAATAGGCAAGCACAATTGCGCGCCGGGCGCGGCGCACCCGATATTTAGTGATCCCCGAGACCGGGAACCCGCGGACCTACAAACCGCGAAACGCGCATATGTCTACGACCCGAGGGGAAAATGTCTAGGAATGCTCCCAGCAACACGACTGCGCGACATGTGGCTCCGATACACGGCGGCCAAATCTGCTCACCCGGAAGAACATGCGAGGCTTGCCGCCCCCGGAGGATTCCCCGAAGACGTGGCCCGACTGCTGCTACGATACAGGGACAGGGGCGGGAGCAAAACGAATACCGTCAAAAAAGCGCACGAGAAACGTCTTAGCGAATATCTCATGGAACGACTCATGCAGGCCATAGGTGCGGACACGGAGCGCTTCGCCTCGCCCTTGAACGTCGCCAAGTGCACAAGAGTATACCATGCAAGATTCCCCGAGGACAAACTGTTTGGAGCAAGCCACGACGCATACCAACAGCCATTCAGGGGTGCCTCTGTCGCTCACCCGGAACCAACCCCCGAAGAGGGACACCATGCCATGCGATGGGCCCTGGGATGGGCTGACGCAGAGCGCAACCACACAGACCCCACGGCCACGCTGCTCGTGTTCCCTGCATCTAAAACGGCACCCTACACCCGGTACCTACGGCACGACCTGGTCACTCACGTCGGGACAATCTCGACCGACAGGAGTGACAGCAACCTAAGCAACGACGCAATATGGGAAGACGTCCCCTCTTACCCCAACGGCCTCGACCTGATCCTCGTGGCCAACAAGACTGGAGGCAGTGTCGTGGAACCACTTCGCCAAGCAATTGACTCCATCACGAAGCCGCCCCAGGACCGCACAGCAATGGACGAGACCCAGGACACGGACCTGCGACTACCCCAATGGGTGCGCAAACACATACGTAGGTTGAAAGAGAAGTACGAAACCGGCTGTGCACCTAGCCTGAGCTCCCGGAGATGTGACAACCTGACCGACGACGAACGATGCAGCGCACACCTGATGTTCCCAGCAAAAATAGCTCTGCGCCATGACGCTGAATCCGGCATATACACTGATGGGTCTGTCCAAAAGATCCAGGTTGATGAAGCCGAAGCGCAAGTCCTTGGGGCGGCCGCGGTCGATGCCCTCACAGGCAAAACGCTCTACATAGATGTTAATGCAGGAACGACGGGATGCCAAACCATTACACGTTGCGAGCTCAGTGCTATCCACCAAGGTCTTACAATGAGAAATGACGAGGAGGGCCTCAACAACGCACCCATTACAATCTGGACTGACTCAGCCGCGTCACTGTTTCTGATAAAGAAAATGATAAATCAACCTACGAAACTCGCGCTCAGTAAACACAAAGACCTACTTACGAACATTGTACGGATTCTGAAAGAACGAGCTGTAAGGAAACTCAAGACACATCTTCTGAAGGTAAAATCCCACACAGGAATAAAATACAATGACGCGGCTGATAGAGCGGCAGTTAAGGCTGCGCGCCGGGACGCGCCCGACGACGCCACGTGGCAAACAGAAACGTCCGACAACGACCCCAGAGCGCACTATTGGTGGGTGCGAAAAGCCAGCGGACCGGAACGCACCGCCGGTCACTACGCCAACGACCTTAACCGAGGGGTGACATCGCTAATAAAACCAGAGGTGCACCTCGGTTACACCAAACAAACCCTGTACACGTCCTTCATGTCAGCCACGCTCCCGCACCTAGACATCCGTACAAGCGCGCGCACCCTCAACCGGCGCGCGGGAAGGCACAAGAAACTCAAGCGGTGTATGGACTATTGGTACGGACAACTGTGGAACAACAAACTGGCGCAGCGCTTCCGACGTCCCCTGGTAGGCACCAAACGATCGCGTATACAATCCGCAGTCCCACCACACATGGTGGAGACCGCACCCTGCCCACTGTGCCGGGGTCCCGACTCTGGAGGACACATCCTGGGTGGCTGTCAACACCCGGACATGACAGCCCTCTACATCAAACGACACAATGTCGCAGTCCGGCAGATCGCCAGACTGCTCGCCACAGGACTCTTGGGTGGTTGCTTCATGATCATGGATGCTTGTCAGGCGCAGCAGCTCCCTGACTATGCCGCGAGCACCCGCATACCGGAGTGGGTGCTGCCAAATACACCCACCGACCTCCGCCTAAAACTCAGACCGGACATACTGTTCATACCAACGATACCACTCCTGGAGGCAAGTAAACCGGGATACACAGGCCCCTGGGATCGCGAGGACCACACCGTACACATTCTTGAAATCGGCTACGAACCCGCGCGCGCCGCGCCGAGACGCGCTCTGCGCAAACAATCCGTTACCAGGAGCGAGAAATGTATGTGTGGGAGATAACGAGGAATATCGAGTAACACGAAGGAAGCAAGGCTTGTCATTACATCTGCTTGCGCGCCCTTGATTCCGGACGCCATACCGCCGCCGTACCGCCGTACCTCCACTTCTCCAACCGACGCACGGAGCTCCGTCCTACGTACCATGCATTCAGCGTTATATATCTCGCTCGCCTATCGTGCGCTTACTTATGAATGAATGAATGAATGTTACAGCGGACCCCAACGGGATCATCGGTGTATACCAGAGCAAGCCCCAGTAGGCCCCACCGCCAAGGCGGCAGGTCACCTCCACACCACAACGCCGCACCCAAAGAAAACACACCGGGCCATAACCCCAACCAGTCAGACACCGAAGCAAGCAGAGGCGCGCAGCGGGGCAACACTACCAAAGGGATAGGCACAGCAGCGGGCATAATCCCCAGAAGTGGATAAAGCCAAGCACAGGGGAGGTCGCCCACACAGGCACCCCATTACCCAGCTACCACCACCTCTGAGGCACCCAACGCAGCACCCTCTCGAGGTCTTGGAAGGCCCACGCCTGGCTCGTGACACTGCCCAGCGACCGCTAGTGGGGTAACCCGCATCATAAGAAATAACTTGGCCAAAACACCAAAATGCCAACGGGAGCCCAACCTTATGTGAATTGGCTGGGCGACGCCTTTCCTGGCGTCCGGAGCGCTGCCGTACCGCGTGGTAACCCCATCATCTCGCCTGCTGGCATCACGTATACATTCGTTGTCCGGTAGCCCCTCACTTCGCCCCCAAATAAACTACTCAACGCCCACACGCGCGGCCGCCGAGCGCCGCTAGCTAGCTCCGACCTCATCATAAGCCATGAACCCAGTTCGCCTGATGACCTAGATGACCAACATACAGCCTCCTCCCGAAGCCACGTCTCCATCCTAACCTACCTGAGCCCGCCGCCCGCTGCCGGCAATCAGTCGTCACGCGACCCCGCCCGCCGCCCAGCCCCCAGGGCGGGCCAGACCGCTGTACGTCAATGCGGCCCAGCACCGCTCGCTAGATGAATGCGGCTATATATACCACCCTTGCTTCCCTCGCGGTCGCGGACCCAACTTGCTTTCGACGCGCCAACTTCCCACAGTCCCGACGGCACTACATACTCCGGCCAAAAACCCAGCCCGCCGCTTGCTCTGTATGCCGGGTCGTCCGATCCTCCTGGGGGCCCTGATGGGGGCGTGACGTCGGGGGTACGTAGGTGCCCCACTCTTCCTCTCAGCAGTCGGCGAAGTAGGAATACCTGTACCCGATCGAAGGGTTGATCCGTCCTGGCCCCTCGAGAGACTTGTGCTCAAAACGTTTCACCCCGCGCGCAGCGGCCTGCTGGCTCGTACGTCCTCGCAATCCGTGAGCTACGTCGCTGCCAAACCCGTCCTCGCGTCGTACATCCTCATCAGCAGGATCGGCCACGGCGGCCCGGCCTTGCTTCGTACCCTGCTCCAGGTCCTCAAGGATTCGCTCTCCGAAATATAGGCAGGCCCCTGTAAAGCGGTACGGCAAAAGGCCGTACAGACGCTCATAATATAGAAAGCTCGCACGGGTCCCAAACCGACGCCCTATGGCATAAACAGGTCGGTTACCGGTCGGTAGCAAAGTCGGTTACCGGGGGGGTCGGAATTGGGTCGTTTTTGGGTCGGTTACCCGTCGGCTCGGTTACTGGGTGGGGTCGGTTACCGACCTGGGGGGGGTCGGTAACTGGGGGCTCGGTAACCGAGCCTCGTAAGTTTCCGAGCCCCTAGGTAACCGACCCCCCGGGACCGGTTACCGACTGCCCAGGAGGCCGGTTCGGGCACTGCCCTTTGGGGTCCCAACCGAGGTGCCCCACCGCCCGGTAACCGACCCAGGGGGGTCGGTAGGCCGACCCCGGAAGGTCGGTAACCGGGGGGTAACCGGGGTGTTTTATGCCATAGGGACGGCGGTAATAAGCAAGCCCTTTGCGTCTTCTATCCAACAGCAGCCCCGTCCACCCCCCACCCCCCCGATTTCAAACGGTGGCTCGGCTGACGATGGGGTTGCGGTACCTCCGCATGCACCACCGACCGACCATTGGTCCCTGTTCCATCCATCCCCCCAACCCCACCCACGGCATGAGCTCCAGGGCGTTCTGCTCCGTCCCAGCGAGCAAATAAAGCCCGATGTATGCAAGATCGATCCGGGCTAGCTATCTAGATAGGTGGCGAGCGAGCCATCCAGCAGCTAGCTGGCGGCGGCGGTTCCATCCACCAAGTCGCTCGCTCGCTGTCGGGATGGGGAGCGAGCCCAAGCAAGCAAGTCGATCGCGTGCGACCCGGCCACGCAGGCCAGCCAGCACGTCGTCCATCCAGGGCCGGCGGGCCACTACTACCAGCGGCCGGCGTCAAATCGCTCCGATCCCCGCGCGCATGCATGTATGTATTTGTGCGTGCTGTGGATGGATGACTGGATTCGTCGTACGTACGTACGGTTCGCTAGCTCCTGCTTTACCTGCTGTGCGTGTGCGGCCTGCCTTGCAGCGTCTCAGCTTTCTGCAGCCCCATACACTGCGCTGAATGGGGCGGTGCGCGCGCGATTACATACATCTGCGTGCGCGAAACATGTACACACCAACCAACAGGCGGCCATCCAGTCAGGAATGAACCAGCCAGCAGCCCCAGCCACTCCGTCCGTCGCCCACGCACAGCACACAAGTACCAACTCGACGCCATCGGAAGTTCTGAACGAAAGTCAATCGAAATCATCCAGAAAGTATTATTTATCCGACAACTACGATCAAGTTGGGCTCAAGGCCGGCATAAGACGGGCCGTTCCCCGGGTGATATTCGTTAACAGTGTAGGGTGAGGAAGCTCCGGCGGCGGCTGTAGCCGATGGCTATCGCTGTCGCCGATGACCCGCAGGGTCCGCTGTAACAACCTTACATCTAACATCTATCAAACCGTAAACCCCAATTACACAGTTCGCCAGACTCAAAGAGGAACTAACAAAGGCGGGGTGGACAGTGCACTACGCCGAGGAGCAAATAGTCACATACACTGGGCAGTACTGGAACCCTGCCGACTACACTTAAGTCGCTCCTCTGCAGACTCGGCGCGACCACCGACCAGGCCCACAGCACCTGCCTGCACATCCATCGACACACGATAGAAACCGCAGGCGCAATCATCCGGACCCGGCGAGTGATGGAGGGTGGGATAAAATGATAATAACCAACCTAGGCTTCCCCGGTGGTGCGGGCATACAGGGGTGACTACGCCACCCCTCAGTTCCCCACCCCCTTAATACACGCCAGGCTTCGGCCGGCGTACTATTATTATTATTACACAGTTCGCTGCTGATTGATGCCATTATTGCTTCGACCTCACCGCGCGCACTGCTACGTGCGTACAAGTAATAAGCGCCCATCCACCGACCTCGCTCGCGTCGTCATCCTGACCGCCGGCCCCAAAATGGGCTTCGAGCTGCAACCCAGCAGTTTGCCAGCAGCACCGACAGCCTGCAGCAACGAACCACGCTGCGACTGTCCATACTTCCAGGTCAAGTTGCCGTACACATGTACGACTACACCGCGAACACATACATACATTGCTTGACATCACGGCACGTGTGACGACGACCCGCCTGCCATAGATAGCCAGCTAGGCAACCTTTCGTTCTATCTATCTCCGCCTACTAATATCCGCGCACGTCCAAATGCATCACCGTAGTGACCCGACCAAAACAACGCGTTCACATATTTTTTGAGCTGTTTTAGCGTTGAACAACCTGTTGTGTTCGTTCGCCACGTCCGTATACGCACGCAGGTATGCATGTATGTATGCTTGGCAGCATGAACCCAACATACATCAACACCTACGTACTACGTACAACGTACCTTGCATCCCGTTTATTCCCTTACTGGTAGATGGGTACGTGCACACACACACAGTCCTTACTTGTAGTCCTTGATAGCTAGGGCGGGATGATGATCCGTGGCGTGCGTGGGGCGCCTACGAAGCTATATATCTTCCTGCGTGACGGGGCACGTTGGATTGGCCGATCGGGACTAAGCATTCACCTAATAGCGGCTGAATGCATAACAAACACATACAGACTGCACAAACTAACCACGCATCACCGAAATACCATGCAAACAACGAAGCGAGCGACCGAGCGATGACGACGCTTCGGGGACCGCGCGCTGCATATATATATGAGGATGGATGCAGGATCGCCTACGGCCCGGGTAGCCCGGGCTAATCGGGCAAACATAAGCGGAAGTAGTGCACACATGCAGATCAGCCACATACATGTATGGAAGAACAACACTGGTCGCCCGCCGTGCTTTAAGTTGCTTGTACCTATGGCGGGAGAACTGAAAGGCGGGATTGCGAAAGCCCTCGCTCGCTGCCCTGATGTGGACCACGCATGCATGCATGCATGCACGACGAATGCTTATGCGTTAAGTGATGATGCATGCAATCGATCTGATGCATGCAATTGATCGCAGACGCAGACGCGAGGACAACAAGCAACCGCGCGTCAACCAGCCACTCTCGAACATCACAAATAACATACATGCCGGGGCGCGTACGTCCGTCCGCGGTATATGTGCCGAATCGCTTCGCACGTAGTGAAACATACACGTACGCCTGCTGCGTGCTACATGTACGTAAGCCGCGCCTTATCTCATCAAACCGTGCGGACCACGCATACCAAATAAAACACGCACTATAGATTCCAACAACGACGGATCCGGCCGCCCATGCATCACGTTCCTAGATAGCTCGGGGCGGGTGCCGTTTCGTGCACGGAGCGAGGCATTCCCGGAAGTAAGCAAGGCAGGGCAACCTCAGTAAACACATTTTCTCAAGCTTACCAATATTGTTGCTGCGTGGCGCGCACTAACCCAAAGCGCGCATCGCCATCTACGCCATCCACCACCACTCCATCAACAACATACACCATCAACGAACAACATCATCATCAACGGAACAGCATCATCACTATCATCGTCAACGACTGCAACGAAAAGCAACCAAGCAACTACCTACCCCCGGTTTTGGCTGTTGCACCCCGCTTGGGGGATTTTGTTTCGGAGCGTACGTGTACTCCGTTTCACCTCTATTTATTATTCCCACACCACTTGTTAAACCACGCACTGCGTCTAGCTATATACCCCGCCGTACGTACGCATAACCGCTGCAATTAATTTCATCATCAACACGCAGCGCACGCATGGCCCAGCAGGCGGCTCAGTGCATTTCCGGCGGCACCTGAATCATCATGAGGTAAAATGCCCCCCGCCCCTTCGTGCGTGCAGCATGTAGCTAGGTCATCGGACACGCAGAACCACACGCACACACATCCCAACGAAGGAAGGTGTGCTCATTAAACACACGAGTACCCCAAGGGACGGACGCGCCTTGCCTGTAGCTGGTCCCTTGCATGTCCTCTGCATGTCGTGCGTATGTACCTTGGACACCCATGCACACCGCCGTTTTTACAAAGTGATAACTTCAGTGCGTGTACTTTCACTCAGCCCCGGCCCCCCTCAGCCCACGGGCCGCTATTGGCAAGCACGACACCAGGCCCAGGATCTGATGGCGTGTCCGCGCCACCCAAATGGGGATGCGGAACGCGCGACCCATGGGCACTTCCGTGCCCGTGCCCATGCCCACCGCCTCCGCCACCGGCGGCGTAGGCGGTGCGAGTGCGGACGACGTCTCCGACGGTTGGGGACGATTGGCGTCGTCCGCGATCGCCGGGGTTATTGTCTCCAGCAGAGAAGAGATGCCAGCCGCCAATAGCGTGGGCTGGGACAGCACCGTCCCGGCCTCAGCTGCAGAGCTGCTCCCGGCTGCAGCTCTGCGTTCGCAGGCGGCGGCTCGTGTCTCCTCGGAGTTGTACAGCAGCACAGCGCGCAACGCCTGGTCTAGGTCGATGCGGCAGCCGTACATTTCAGATGACTCGCGGCCCGGCACCGTAGGGACAGCAGGGCGCAGCAGGCTGTCGTCGTCGTCATTGCGGCTGTAACCCCTGATGACGACGGTGTCGTCAACATCACCGGCGGCTGCAGCTGCAGCGGCCCCCGTCACCAGTGGCACGCGCTGACACGGGAGAGAACGCACTACTCCCAGGTACGACGGCACGTTCCGCCGCTCCAGCGGCGGCACCGCCATGGTATAGCCCGCCTGGCAGACGCGGACCGCAGCATCCTTGGCCGCTGCCGCGCCCTGCGGCGGCGCGCTGTTGTGGGACTGCTTACATTGCCACACAGCAGCGGCGCCGACGGCGGCCGCGGGCGGTGGCGACGCAATAACGGCACCGCCGCCCGGCGGCTCGGAGCAAACGGTTGCAACACGTGTCGCGGAGTAGTGCAGATGGCCCAGCAAGCGCTCCCGCCGCGCCGGTAATAATAACGGTGGCCCGCCGTTGAACAGATGCGTCATCGTGGTATGGTTGCTGGATTTGCACGCTACCGCCGCCGCCGCCTCATTGGCCATGGCCACCGTCGTCTCCGCCGCTGCGGCCGCCATTGCCGCCAGCTCCTCTGCAGCTGTTGCGGCCTCCGCCGCTGCCTGCGCCGCAGCGGCAGCTGCCTCGGCCGCCATGCCCGCTGCCACTGCCGCCTCTTTGGCCGCGTCAGCTGTGGCTACGGCGGCGGCGGCGGCTACCTGTGCCGCCACCACCGCGTTCTTCATCAAAGATGATCCGGCCCTGCAGACGCGCAGGTCAGTGCAACCGACCCGTGGGTCATTTGTACGGAATACACATGGTCCTGAAATGTCAGCATTGCTATCATGGATGTCGCACATGCGTTGGCTCGCTGCGTCGTACGCCGTCGTCGATCGATGGCTGCCAGCAGTAGTCCTACGCCTTCTAGGCCTTGCCAACACTGGTAATAAAGGCGGGCGGGTGTGAGATCCCCGCTGCCCGTCGCCTCCGCGCTGCTGATCTAGACGTCCTGATGAGTTCCGGCATCGTCACATTGCGGAGCCTCACGGCAGGTTTGTTCCCAATCGCCCGCCTGATCCGTGCGTGGGCGGCGCGTGGGCGGCGGTCTAGCTACGTATCTGCAGCACGGACTACACGGACCGAGCGACGACCGCAGAGAGAGAGAGAGAGAGAGAGAGAGAGAGAGAGAGAGAGAGAGAGAGAGAGAGAGAGAGAGAGAGAGAGAGAGAGAGAGAGAGAGAGAGAGAGAGAGAGAGAGAGAGAGAGAGAGAGAGAGAGAGAGAGAGAGAGAGAGAGAGAGAGAGAGAGAGAGAGAGAGAGAGAGAGAGAGAGAGAGAGAGAGAGAGAGAGAGAGAGAGAGAGAGAGAGAGAGAGAGAGAGAGAGAGAGAGAGAGAGAGAGAGAGAGAGAGAGAGAGAGAGAGAGAGAGAGAGAGAGAGAGAGAGAGAGAGAGAGAGAGAGAGAGAGAGAGAGAGAGAGAGAGAGAGAGAGAGAGAGAGAGAGAGAGAGAGAGAGAGAGAGAGAGAGAGAGAGAGAGAGAGAGAGAGAGAGAGAGAGAGAGAGAGAGAGAGAGAGAGAGAGAGAGAGAGAGAGAGAGAGAGAGAGAGAGAGAGAGAGAGAGAGAGAGAGAGAGAGAGAGAGAGAGAGAGAGAGAGAGAGAGAGAGAGAGAGAGAGAGAGAGAGAGAGAGAGAGAGAGAGAGAGAGAGAGAGAGACGAGAGAGAGAGAGAGAGAGAGAGAGAGAGAGAGAGAGAGAGAGAAGAGAGAGAGAGAGAGAGAGAGAGAGAGAGAGAGAGAGAGAGAGAGAGAGAGAGAGAGGGTATGTAGCGGCGCCCCGTACCTGCTGATGGCGTGGCTGCAGCTGGCGACGGATTCGAATATCGGCTTCAATGACCACCCCACAGCGCCGTTCGGTGGAGCCGCCAGCGGTATTGCCTCCGATGATTCGGCGATGGAGGCAGCGATGGCCGCCGAGTGCCTGTTCAAGCACGGTTGAGACACTGCAGCCGCATCAACCTCGGCGGCGAGGCTCGAGCTGAGGTGCTCATGCGGCGGTGGCGGCACAGCTGCTGCCGCCTTGCTAATCTGGGACGACTGGCTGATGATTGACAAGACCTCATCACTGCCTTCAGCGTCGGAGCGTGAATCGGTTACGGAAGGGGTTTGGATGCTGTCCGAAACGGCCGCGGACCCGTCCCAACAGGAGGACGACGCGCAAGGGATGACCCCTGTACAAGGGTGTTGAGCCGGGGTGCTTGCGCTTTCGCACCCAGGGCCGCTGGGCGCAGAGACGAATTCGAGTGCAGCATTACGCTTGCGCCAAGCGTGGCCGGAGGCGAAGCAGTCTGCTGCTGCTGCTGGGGCCTTGTTTGCCGCTGCTGCAGCATTGTAGTGCAACTCTAAACGGCCATCTGAGATGGAGGAATTATTGTAGGCGTTTTGCATTTCCTTCGAAAGTCTGGTGGCGACGGCGAACTGGCGGCGACGGCGCTGCTCGTTGAAATCAAAAGGAACATTGAAAAGCCAAAAAACACGGACGAATGCATTCAGGCGCACGGAACAGGGGAATTAACGTGTCTGTAGTTCGTTGACGGCCCCGGCTACCCCGGCAAAACTTCGCATTCTCTTGGTTTACGTACTTCACTGCGGCACCAGCGAAACGGCTCTATTATTAAAATCCAAGCATGTAAAATAAGTGATAAATGTTTTCGTCCAGATACGGCCGCCGACTGATAAGCAGCAAGCTACTTGCAACCAAGACCTACAGTATACGGTAACCACCCGCAAACCAAACATGTGCGAGGCGCGACATTAGTCCACAAACAAGACATACAATCAAAATATCTGAACCTTCTGGTTGATTCGATTACATGGGCTCTATGTACCTGCCTGAGGTTTGGTGCGTGGACGGTTCGCAGCAGCGCACGCACACGCAAGCAACGAAGGAAACGCCACGGCGATCTCCGGTGTCTATCTGCGTTCTTCTACGTATTATTAGCTGAGCCTTACTTCACAATTGTTGTGCGTTAGTGTGAAGACAAAACGGATCTTGCTTCCATTATTACTCCAGCCTGGGGAATATAATAATTAGCTCTTGCTACGAGACACTGCCATTTGCCATTTCTGTTACAGAATGGTCTGAGCTACCGAGGCCTAACCGTAGGGAAAGGCCGGACTGAACCAGAGAGAGAGAAACCGAACTAGCAAAGAGCGACGGGCGATGCCCTTGGGACGGGCGGGCGGGGCGCGCGCTGAACAACAAAAACAAGATGAGGTAAACCTCCAACAGCGCGCTACTTATAGCGATCCTGAGGACTCGGATCGCCGTCCGGATTCGGCACCGAAACCGTCCTGCAATAAACTTCGCCTAGCTAACCCGGCTGAAGCTACGCATAGCCCGCATTAGCTCTTGCTACGAGACACTGCCAAAAAGAAAGACACCCCTCTCAGCGGCGGTTGAAATACTGACCCGACAGCGGCGCCACGCGCCGAGCCGCGAGAGGACCAAAAAACGCGAGGGCCTTCGGGCAGCAGCGCACCCCGAGGTCGAGGTAGTGCTCCCGCAAAGCGGACGAACCCGCAGCCCAACCTCCGAACGCTTCAATGACATCCAAGGGCACCCCGGCCGCGCGTGCGGCAGAGGCCCCGCCGCGCCGCAAACTGTACAACGTGTGCACTGCGCGGAGGTGCGACAGGCCAAAGCGCGACAAGACTAGATCAAACCAACGCTCAGCACCCGACGTGGACTGACGCGACGGCCAAAGACACGCAGGCGAGGCCGCCAGACGGGCCAACAGAGCCTCCCGCAGGAGCGAGAGGGAGCCCAGCGGGAACTGCAGCACCGGGGCGTTCTCCGGGGCCACAATCCGCCCTTTCCAGCGCAGAGGCTTGTACTGGAAGGTGGGCTCACCGTCGACTAACGATACACGCGCCCACACCACCGACAATAAGGAATCCGGGCGCAAAAACAGACAGAAACTCAAGACGACGAAGAGCAGCGGCACAAACTGCTCGGACCAGACCCCGACCGACGGCAGGGCTTCGTACAAACGCCAGGCACCCTCCGCACCAAACGCTAACACAAGAGACGAGGCTGGGGCCAAGGAAACCTGCAGGCGTTCCCAACCTTTGCGGAAGGCCGAGAGCAACACGTTGTCCCCGCCGCAGGGCTTTGGGTAACCCAGCAAATCATGAACAGTGTTCACCGCGCTAAAGTAAGGCTGGGCAGTGCGAGCCTGCACTGTGCCTTTTGCTGCCAAAAATTGCGCCCACAGCACACCGGTGTACGGCAACGCGGGTAGGAACTCCACATCCTCATTCACACAGAAACGCACAAACGCCGCAAAATGGGACGCATAAGACCGCCAAGTTTTTGCGCCGACACGGGACATCACGACCTGGGCGATCTGCTGTAGGCGAGCGGAGTGGTCGCGTTCAGGGGCCGCGCGCTGAAGCTGGGCGACCAGCAAGTCTGTGACCACGGGGGGTGCCGCGACTGCGCTCAAGTCCAACGCAAAACGCGGAGCCGGGGCGCTGTGGGCGCGGCCACCCCGAGCAAGCGCCCAATCTACCACTGCACTCGTACCGCCACGACCTGCCACTGCGGGGGCGGGAGGTAGTGGGCCGATCCCCCCTCGCCCGGAGCGAACAGCTCCGTGTCCGACGGCAGGAAAACCAAGTCCGACGCCAGCTCCATCAACTGCTGCCACCACGGCTGGGCCGTCCAGTACGGCACGACCAGTGTCACGCAGGCGCGCTCCTCCCGCACCTTCTGCACCATAGCCATAAGGAAATCCGCATCCAGGGGCGGGCAGCCGTAAGCATTGAGCCCACCCCAGGGTTGCCGCAGTGCGTCCACACCCGACGAACCGGGGCAGTGAAAACGCGAGAAAAACCGAGGCACATGCGTGTTGACGTGGGAGGCAAAGAGGTCCACGTCGTGCGGACCAAACAAACGCTCCAAGAGCCGAAAATGCCTAGGGTGTAACCGGTAATCATCACGATCCACCCAACGAGAGGCCGCATCAGCCTCATTATCTGCACTAGCCACACGCTCCACCTGCAAAACAATACTATGCTCCTGAAGGAACTCCCAGAGCCGGACCAACTCAGCGTGCATGGCAGGCGACCGGGACGAGAGCCGGCCCAAAACGGCCTGCGTGCACGTGTTGTCCTCCCGAATCAGAACGACACGCTGACGAACATATGGCAGAAAAGACTCTAACGCGCTCGCAACTCCTTCCAATTGATGTGCGCGGGAACCTCATCCATCGACCAGTAACCCCGCGCCGTGCGTCCATGCAAAACCGCGCCCCAGGAGTGCCGCGACGCGTCCACACACAGATGAACAGCAGCAGGACCAATATGAATGGCCGCGGAGCAATGACGGGACGGAACATCCGCCCACCAATCTAGATCCCTCAAAGAACCACGCGACAAACGCACCTTGCCAGACCAACCCACAGGCTGCGCTAAATCATCGTAAAAATTCCGCAAGAAGAGCGGGGCGGGCACGAGGGCCAACTTGACACTCTGCGCAAAACCACACAACTTGGCCAACTCACGCTTCTGAACCAGGCGACGGTTCTTCTTGGCCGTAACCCTCAGCCCAACCGCTAACCGGCGCAACTTGGTAAGCTTCTCCGCCGGCACCTCGAACAGGCCGGCCGCCGTATTGACCGTAATGCCGAGATGGTAGACCGACTGCGAGGGCTCCCACTGACACTTAGTAGGGTGACAAGACAAACCGAGAAACTCAATGCATTCGCGAACCCACTGGGCTCCAACGTGAGCCTGCTCCTTCGAGGCAAACACAAACAAGAAATCATCCAGGTACGGCAAAACACGCGCACCCACGCGCACAGGTCGCCCTCCGCGGGAGGACGGAAAGAACTGATGAGGTGGAAGAGGCGGGGCCAGACGTCGGCGCCCGGCCCCCACAGCTGCATGGGGGTCACGCCAGAAACGCACGACATTGCGCATGATTTTAGTGAACCAGTACGGGCTGTTGAGCCAGCCCATAGGCAGCGCGTTGACCTGATACAGCACGCCACAGAAACGGAACACGAAGAAACGCCGATCAGCCGGCCGAATGGGGATGTGGTAGAAGGCGTCGGCCAAATCGACCTTGACCATCCACGAGTCCTGGATCCCCATGCGCCGCAACGTACGGAGAGACTCGTACCGACACTTGTACGCCTTCTGAGCAATATTCATGCGCTTCAAATTCACCACGAGGCGCCAAGACCCGCTACCCGGCTTGGGCACGCAGAAGGCGTTGACCACATGCTCGACAGACTGCGAAGCGTCCACCCGCGAGATCGCACCCAGAGCCACTAAGCACCGCTCTTCTGTCTCGAACCACCAACGCTGCTGCGCATCAGTGACCGGGAAACTGGGGAGATCAAAGGCAGGAGGAGGCCGACCACCCAGGAACTCGACGGGAACCCCATGCTTTAACACGTGCAACGTACGGGAATCGGCACCAATCGCTTTCCAGGCTGCCAACCTCGCAGAAACGCGCTCATGCAATGGCACGCCCATGGACAACCCCTAATTCACCCACTCTGCCCCGAGCCACTGCCCGAGGCTGCACTGGTTGCCGCACGTGGGGGAAAACCTCGACCACCGTGACCACCACCGCGCCCGCCCCCGCGACCATGCGCACCCTTTTTCTGGAACGGACCCAAGCCGCCCTCCTGCTTCAGAGTCTTCTCCGCGAGATATTTTAGGGAGACCTTCTGCTTCTGCCGGGCAAACTCCACATCAAACTCACGGGTGACAGCATCCGCCAAGGGGCGCTCGTTGGAGGCGAAGTAACGTTGGTGCAAAGCCACGAGGCCGTCTCGGCCACGACGACTGAACTCAACTAAACAATTGATGCGGGCCGCGATGATCGCGAGCAACCAGTCAATATCATACATCAAGGTACTACAAGCACCCGACAGCGCAGCATATGCATCATTTGGTAGATTGCAGTAACCGTGAACCCGGCGCATTACTAAAAAACCGGAACGAATGATCTCCAACACGCTCAAGCAAGTCAGCAGAATGCTCATCTCGTACAATAACGAACCGGCGCGGTCCTGCTGGTTGCGCTGCGCATGCTCTAACGCCTGCCATTCGGGAATAGCCCGATAGTTATGTAAAACCAAATTATTTACGTCCATGCTTGCAGGCAAGTTGCGCAGCAAAAAGACCGGGAACGGAAAGCGGGACCCGTCCGGTGAGCTCTGCACCTGAGGACTGCCGAAATCCTCAACTAAAATCCGAATATCATGCATGGGGCCCGCCGTCGCACCTTGGTTGGCTACGCGCATTGATAGGCCCGCTAACTCCTCTTGAATGGAGCGTAAAGTACCTCCGATATCGGGCATGGTTGGAGGCGGCGGTCCAGGAGGCGCCGAAGGCGCCACGTAGGTGGGTTGGGCGGTTGCAGGAACGTACTGGCGCACCGACGGGACCGATGGTACCGGCTGTTGAAGGCCGGGCATGGCGCCATCGCCAGCGCCAGTGGCTGCGAAGAAGCCCATGGGATCACTTGGTGAAAGGCGATGACCAAACAGAGCTCCCGATGGTACCATCGCGTTCACGGCCGTTCCCGCCAAAAGGAGCGGCACGACGATCCGCCACCACATTTTTGTCCGAGGGACTGAAAGTTTATAGTGCTTTACACTCTACCCGTAGGGTCTTGCTGAAGAGCCGATAGCTCAGCGGATAAACAGAAAGCGCGCCGGTACGGCGCGGGACTTGCCCTGTTGTTCAGCGCGCGCTGAACAACAAAAACAAGATAAGGTAAACCTCCAACAGCGCGCTACTTAAAGCGATCCTGAGGACTCGGATCGCCGTCCGGATTCGGCACCGAAACCGTCCTGCAATAAACTTCGCCTAGCTAACCCGGCTGAAGCTACGCATAGCCCGCATGAGATGGCCTGGATGGCCTCGCTCGCTGATAGATACGTAGGCCAGAGCGAGGGGGAAATGCATGGCTTTCTAGCTACCTACCTACCCGCACATGCAGGGCAACGAATTGCTAGTATGTAACAGCAGCAAGCAATGGGTCACCCGCATGGCAGAGTTTTGATGGAGGAGGTAGGTGAAGGTGGTGTTTGTGCATCGATGCCTTCCGCTTTCGCAATTGACGTCCTGTATGTTGATTGTCGAAGCACCACCAGGCTTCCATCCGTAAGTCTGTCTCCGTGCGTCACTCACTCGGTGTCTCCGGACGCAGGGCTTGGTGCGAGGACGAGCTTGGAACGGACGAGCCTAACGAGCCTGGGATGGACGAACAAGCAACTGCTTGCTTGCAGGAATATAAAACGAAGATAGTGAATGACCGTTACAGCGGACCCCGGATGAAGGAAAAGGGTAAAAAGGGATCAACGGTGTATATATACGTATACTACGTACGTATACATACCAGGGCAAGCCCCAGCGGGGTCCACCGTATGTAAGCAAGGAGGTACGACACATCCACACCTCATCAACTCTGCGGATGACAAGTAGGGGTCGGCTTCCTCGAAGCCGGAAAAGGGCGGGGCCCCCTATAATCCGTACAGGCCGCTTGCTTTAGAACGAAAACTCTATTACCGCGCAACAGTGTGAGAGAGTGAAAGGTTACCATTGGGGGTGTCGTTGATTTTGAAGGTGGATTGGCGTGCATAGATTCACCAACTGCAGTACGCGTCGCCGGCGACGGCGGTCACCGTATCGGCACTATGGTAACGATAGTCGCCTCTGCACTACCACATCCGTCTGTCAAGCAGATGATCACAAAGCAAGCTTGAAGCATCCTTGTTTTGCCGTGAAACTGTAGTTGTTTGGTCCGTCGGCAGGCATGCAACCCTTCAGTTGCACGCCCGCAGCAGACGTGAACCTCTAAAGTTTGCTATCAATAGTTACATAGCAAATGTAAGGCAAAAACAGGGTGCGAAAAAGCCGCGGTGAGACCCGGACTTTGGGCCATCGGAACTGGAGAACCCGTTGGCACTCGGTACGCTATCCCTTTGCATCTTGAAACTTTGATTCAATACATATTGTTGAATTGTATTCATCTGGCAAAACAGAAAGGCAAATTTTGGTGTTGGTGGCATCTTGATGTTCAAACATCAGAACACTATGGAAGTTCAACTTAGCACACGCCGTCCATTCCTAATCCAAGTATTCATCACGCGGCACCTGTTGCAACAAACATGAGCGCGAGAGGCGTTGGGTGGATGTTGACTCGGGTCCATGGGGACCGCGGAGCTTTACTTTGACCGTTTGTGCGCAAAGAATTTTTTTCAGCCAAACCAAAGTTACCATGCAATAGAGGACAAATAATATGACAAACATAGCGAATTAGTTTAGCGGATAATGAACGTTTTGCCGTTACCGGACACACGGACACACGGACACACGGACACACGGACACACGGACACACGGACACACGGACACACGGACACACGGACACACGGACACACGGACTCACGGACACACGGACACACGGACACACGGACACACGGACACACGGACACACGGACACACGAACACACGGACACACGGACACACGGACACACGGACACACGGACACACGGACACACGGACACACGGACACACGGACACACGGACACACGGACACACGGACACACGGACACACGGACACACGGACACACGGACACACGGACACACGGACACACGGACACACGGACACACGGACACACGGACACACGGACACACGGACATGGGCAATCCTAGGGGGCGGGGCTCCCCGAACGCGCTTCGCGCTTGGTCCCCGCCCAAAAAAACAGTAACCCATCCACCCAGACAGCCTAGACAGCCACCTACGTAAGCAAGCAAGTCGATCGACGGAATCACTAGAATCACTGTCGCGCGTGCCATGCACGGATGCCATCCATCTGTAATATATGAGCAAGCAACCTACCGTGCGCGGTGATGATAACGTAACGCGCGCGCGAGTTAGTCCGTTACTCCGACAGCATAGACAGCAGTCGTTCGTAATTGCGTCGTGAGCGAAGTAACCGAGCGACCCCGCCGCCGGCACACGCATACCGGATTGCTAGGGCTGGATGGTTGAGCCGGCATTTGCGATGTGCGCGCATCTAACGATTGTTTTGGAGTGTATCGGTAGTAATGACGCGAGCTAGCACCCAAGGTAACTTACGGGCTGCTGCAGCGGGGTGTTGATGGTACGTACATGCGTACCCGCGGCCGCCGTTTGCTTACTTGCGTTTCATTTCTATTTCGATTTGTTTCTGATATCAAAAAGAAATAAAGGACGGACGTAAGTTTTAAAATAGCGAGAGGGGCACGCAGCGTACGCAGCGGGCAGGCACGCAGGCATGCAGGCAGGCTCGTCCAGCGAGGGATGGAAATTGGGGCGGGAAGTAAGCAGCATGCGTCCCTGCTGCGTGCTATACTGGCTTCGGCCCATCTCCGTCCTCGCTGAGTAGTCGTCCAGATGCCTGCGTGCGTACATGCACATACGTATCCCCTGCTGCATTCCCGGCAGAAACCAATCATGTGCCATGCCGCGCAGCACTATCATGGAAAGCCTAGGCCTTGAAGTAAGGTGACATACACGCTGTCACCGAATCGTATGTTTGTGTTATGTGCACGCAACCAACCAACCAACCAGTTCCCTGCATCTGATATATATGTGGGACGGGCATCCATAATATCTATAATAATTACTTGGATAATACATACGAACCTTAGATATGCCCGCGGAATCATAAACCCCCGCTCGTAAATAAAAAACCGGGATCGAGCAACGACCCACCGTGAAATAATCGGGCACCTAAGCGTTACGTAAAGTATGAATGGCTGGGCCGAGACCAGTGGCTGCCATCAAAAAATAAAATGTATATATGCATTTTACTATACATCGATGATTGTGTTAGAGTGCTCGTCATCAGTCGAGACCAGCGAGCGAAAAGGTTACGGGAATGATAACCTAACTGACCTAATACGGCTTTATTTGTCAAATTACGGGCAAAAAATGCATCAGGGCGTTGAATTTCACAGATTTCACTTCTTGCAGGCTGTGCGTGGAGACCATAGGACAGGGCGCGTATTTTTATAGTGTACGGCACATGCAGCAGCATGCATCCTTTTATTTGTTATTAATGTCTGTCTTCCAGCGCCTTTACTCCGTGCGTGTGTAAGTCTCCTGATTCTCATTCATACGTACCATCCATACTAATCCATACTCACACATTATCTGTTTCATCAATCCACCTAGACTGGACTATGTTTTACATACTAGAACTGCGGCCCGAGGCAGGAATGCGCCGATATATGACAGTTCCATCCTGATGGCCGTACTGAACAATTTTCTGTCGTCATTAGGAGTGGGCGGAAAGAGCAGAAGTAAGGGTTTTGTTTTCTGGGGGACGGAGAATAATATACCGTTTGTTGATTCAGGGCGGAAATGAGGTGCGGTGGGCGGTATTAATAATGACGCTTATGGTTTGTTTTCATTTTTAAACCATTTTACTAGATACAGGGCGAGTCGCGAGACTTAATTCGCAGGGAGACAGCAGGAATGTATACCGTACTGCCTCTAATTGTTTGCGCATAATTAGTCATTCACACCTCGCTCGCAAATCTCTAAACCATAACTTGGGGAATCTCGCAAATAGTTAGAGGTATTAAATAAATAAATGGACAGCCTCGCAAAAACCTCTCGCATAAATTGAGAATCCGTTTAGGGTTTATTTTACGGTTTTCTCCGCAAGCGAACCACGCAGCGATGTGCGTGCATGCTGCTGGGTGCTTTGGTTGAGTATTCCCTAGAAACGATGCTGTTGGATACGCATGGTTGATGGTCGACGCTGCGATCCTGTGCCTGCCTGCAACAGGTCCGGGGTTGCACCACCCACTGTACCGACTGCGTTCCATGCGTGCGTTTGCTTCTGTTCGTTCCGCCTGGAGGAGCACAGCGCTGTGAACTAACCGACCCTTGAGACTTGATGTCTAGCACCCGACCTCTGGGACCTGACCCGAACTCTGCGACCGGATCCGACCTCTGGGACACGACCCAACCTCCGGGCGCGGACTCGACTACTCCTGGTGAGCGGTGCGACCACGCGAACCCTGCCTGGGACCCGGACCCTGGGGTCTTACACCTAGGACCCAACGCAACCCCTACGTACCTGGGCCGAGTGGGACCCCTGGACCGGCTGCGTGGGACCCTTGGCACCGCGCAGAGCAACTGTGCTTATTAGGGCGAGAACGGCGAGCGAACTACCGTGCCGTGCGACCGCACTGACCGCACTGAGTGGCCCGATCAGGACCCGCAGTCAGCAGTGCCCATCCGTCCCCGGGCCCCGCAACCGGGCATCGATGGGGTACGGAATGAATGAATGAATGAAGAACATCGATGATGCATGAAGGCTTTTTACTTGCATGATCGGTTACATAAGGCCGGATGTGGGCGCACTATGGGCTTCCCAGAAGCGACACATATGGCCTAGCTACAGATAGACCAACCGCATCGTTCAGGGGCAGCTCGCACGCGCGGCGTATACACATATAAACACATGTACGTGCATATACGCGACATAAATCACGAAGCTATCATCTCTGTCGTCTTACTCTACAGAAAAACGGCCATGCCCATACATCGTACATGCGCTGCAAATTCATCCTCAACCTCAACCTCAACCTCAACCTCATCATCATCATCATCATCATCATCATCATCATCATCATCTTGTTTCTTCTTCTTCTTCTTCTTCTATTCTGCTGCGTGCGTGCTGCTGCACTAGCTACATACGCCAGTACAAACATACCATGTACGTACCGTACATGTCCTGGCAAGGACACCGACCATCCAGTAGTGCAATTGCACTCCGCCCTTCGTTCGTTGTGACGATGCCGGCTGACGGAGTACGTATTCACTGGGACCTCAACGAACGCCATCGCTCATCATCCGAAACCTACCCCACCAGCCGACACGCATGTCACGTGGACCACAGCTCGCGGCACGGGCCCGTGGACCACAGCACGCACGGGCCCGTGCACGGACGCGACTGGCCGGCCATCAATCTCATAACCCCTCGCCAACATCCCACGCGTGTTTGTGCGCTGCTGCTGCTGCTGCCTCGTGCCTGGCACGCGGTTGTTGGCGGCCACACATACATACATGCGGACATGGGTGGATGGCCGGCGAAAAGCAAATGCAGCACTACTACTGCGTGTAACATAATCGTACATTGTCGTTCACATCGTTATACAACGAACCACAGCGATCAACGGCGTGCGTGTATACGCGCGTGCATACGTATGCGCGAATGTGCACATACAAGCATACATACATAGCATATACCCCATACATGCACGACCTCTGCAATAATAATGATAATGTCCCTAGCACCTGACCAGCAGTACGTACTTCATCAACGGCAACGGACATGTTCAACTACGCTCAACGAGTTGACTCAACATGAACTATGATCGTCGTTGCACCACATACTTGATCATCAGCCATCCCCACCGCCGCAGACGGAGCTAGCTGCCGCCAGCTTCAACATTACTTCAAATAATAATCCCCGCAGCCCACAGGACGACATGACGGAACCAGCAAGGCAGCCTGCTGCCTGGGGCGGGCAATCATCTTGCTCACGTCCATCCATGGCTGTTTGGGCCTATACATGTAGCTAGGGTGAACGAAACCAGCCATCCAACAGCAAAAACACCAGCAGCCAGAGCGAAACGAACTCGGAACTAACGAACATCCGTTCCCAACAAACGAAATTCCACCCCATTAACCCAATGCAATGCAAGCAATCAACCAAACGTCGGCAGATAAAACGGATAGACCAGATAGATTGCCTGCATCTACCCACCTGCCGATACAAGCCCAGCCACCGGCCATACAGAACACACCTTATGCCGGGTTGTAAGCCATTCGTTGGAACTAACCGTGCATGCTTAGCTAGCTTGCCTTGTTGTGCATCGACGGAGAACGGAGAACGAAGCCATGCGCCGCTGCTGCCGCGCGGTCCGCCCGCCGTCAAACGCATTCTACAGAATTCATTTATTGTACCTACGCATACATGTACCTATGTCATCGCCTTGATAGAGGATATCCGATGCGCGCACGCACCGTCCCGCAGCCGTCCGTCAACCTACCCCGCTTTCGCTTGCTTGCTTCCCCCTTCCCTTGCTTGCACAGCATCTGTATGTCTATCTTAGGCAATGCGCTCATTCCAAGGTACTCCAGGCGACTGACGAGCTCAACCATGCATACATACGTATATATCAGCAATAAATCATCGGGTGCCAAAAGGTGCACAGCCGCCTGCATCACGCGCCCGCCGCCATCCAGCGGCGGCGCCCTCCATCGATCGCTCACTCGCTCCGTGAGCCCGCCGCCTGGCCATTCGTGCGTGCGTCCTCGGCCGGTCGGACTGCTGGTCCCCACCCTGCTAGCTGTCCACCTACGACGGAGTAGATAGACAGCAAGGACACGGTCGGTTGGCAGCAGATTACGTACATAGGTAGGTTCCTCAGCAGGTAGATAGGCCGCGCCGGGAGATATATATAGAGGCCGTGATGCATCGATGCATGATGAAGCAGCAGGAACCGAGCAACGCGACGTGACGCGACGTCCCAGCAGCAGCAGACATACATCGACGACTTGCTTGCTTGCTGCTACGTACCCTCCCATCTATACAACACGTTGCACGCAAGTAGGGCAGCGAGGGGCGCGTTCGCTCGAGGTCTCATTATTAAGACATGGGCAGACCCTGCAAGCCTATGATTATTACCGCCGGCGCGGTGCCGTCCGCATCATGCATTCACGCATTCCACAGCGCCGTACATGCATCGCACCCACCTACGTATATGTACCTGGCTACCTACCTACATGCGTGTCTACCTACCTACCTAACCGCCGACCTAACAAACAAACAAACAGACTAACTAACAACCTCGGACCTACCGTCGGTACTGCACCGAACGAACCAACTCTACGACTCCCAGGTCCGGCGCGACAAGCTCGGCATGACCTTGTCCACGTCGCCGACCGGGCAGTACTCAAACACCCTGCACGCACCGAATGACGGATGGACAGATACGAGTGGGGGCAGGCCGTAATAAGACGACGTTACTTGAGTAGCTTGAGCGAGGCGGGTGCAACGGAATATGCTAAAAGGATCAACCCCGTTACTTTTCCTTCGTCTTACTTTACCGCGCGTGTAGCGCGTGTCTTACTTTACCTACATAACGCAGGCAGCTGACCTACACCGTGCACAAGATCACGACAAATCTCCGAAGTTGCTTGTCACATATTCGGATACCACACACGCACTGGCACTCACTGGCCTTCCGCCGGCTGCTCATGGCATAGGTAGGATACGGCAAACAATCGGGTCTACGATGTCACCAATTGGTGAATATCGCACGCACGCACTTCACAACCAATCCCAGCCACTTGATATAATAATACAAATCTCTTTCCCCGGAGCTCAACGCACAGCATTATGTATATTGGATCGGACTCATCATTAATCATCAAACCAGCCCGCATGCTGCCTGCCGCACCTACCGGTGACACCAACTAACGCCGTAAGGAACGAATCATCTTTCTTACTTGTATCCGAGGCTGGCCAGCGTGAAGCCCAGCGGGTCCGCCGCCTCCAGCGATTGCGCGAAGTACACGGGTGCCTGATCCGGCTCCAGACCCAGGCGCGCCATGTGCCCCGCGGCCGCCTCCACACCCGCCGGAGTGTGGGCGTCCACCATTACCTCCGCGCAGCCGAGCTGTACCGCGGACAAGGCCATCTCAAGGCAGGTGCCGTACACGTCGCTCGTGTTGCCGTACGTGTTGTTGGTGACCTGCATCCAGCCAGCGCGTCGACCAACTAACTGAACGCGTATGTAGAATGCAGGATATATATACCCAATTCACCATGTGTGTTTATTCCGTGAATATTATTTCCGCTGGCCTGCTGGAATTTGTATTGCATCGAGGTATACCCGCCGGCGCGGATTTTACCGGACAACGAACATACCGTATATTACATATATTTATTAGTAACCGTGCTCAATACTATGTTCGGCGGACTGCCGTCGGTTAATTCACTTTCCACGATGTCGATATAATATTATTATTGCCGCATACCAGCTTTGCCCCCAGGGTGTAGCCGTTCATTTGTGCAGTGTCGATGTCCACCGTCAGGTGCCTCGGGGTGGCCTCCTGGTCGGCGGGGTAGGCCAGGAACACGGAGGCGTTGGGGCCGCCGTCCTCGGCCCAGTTATGTTGCCGCATCAGGCGGTGAGCCAGGTACTGAAGTGCGGGCTGGAGGTCGTCGGAGGCCGACGCGCCCCTGTTGCCGCCGCCCTCGGGCTCAATGAGCAGCTTGACGCCCTGTTGGGGGATGGTTATATTATGGGGAAAATAAAAGGTGACAACAGATAAATAGCCAGATGCATGGCTGGGTGAGCGCATGAGAAACATTACTAGACGGATGGACATTGTTGTGGCGATTTCATGAGGGCATCCGTATATATGTTCAAATGTGTAGAGTCGCCTGCCGGCCACACACTATCTAGATAGGTACGTAGTTGCATCAGATAGAGTTCGTTTAAACTCCCGCCGTAACCCTACCCTCACAGCCGCCCTTGCTTCCTTCCGCGTTGATTGGTGACCCGTGCTTCCATAACAACGCCCATGCATGACCAAGGCTACGCAGGCAGGGGAGATGCGGCCCCTCGTCCTGCCTCCTCCGTCCCACCAACGTCGCGATTGTAACACGGCGGTGTAGCCGTAAATAAAGATATAAGCCTAGGAATGGTCGGTGGTGCACAGCAGCTCGAGTCGCCTTGGCACCGCTCAGTAGTGTCACAACAAGGGAGGCGGGGTAGAGCTTGCTTGGGCGGCCCTTCCGTTAGGGCTGGGTTCATAGCTTGGCAAGAGTCCAGCCCAATCAGATATGTCGAACACACCCCGCAGCCACACGGGCGGGGAGTGCATGTATGCCTAGATACGTAGGACGCGCGCGCCCCGACACACACCGCCACCAGCACCTTTGCGACCGCGTGCTCAGCCAGCCGCTTCAGGCGCCCCTGGAGCGCATCCAGCTGCAGCTGCCGCGCCTTGGACCAGCTGGCCCTGCTCGGGGCCTCCAAGCAGTCGTCATCTGCGAGAACATATATAGCATGTGAATGCGTGGAGGCACATCGAGCGCATTCATATGAATGCGTGCAACACTAGATAAGACCAGACCACCTTACCAACCATACATGAGAAATAAAGGCGGCCAGGTATTAAAAGTGATCACGCGGCAATCAACCAAACTCTCATCAGCCTCATTGCACAGCCTTTCTGTCTGTGCAGCCAACCAATGGACGCACTACATACTGCAGCGAGCGAGCGTTCGTGGATCCGTACGGCCACCTAACAGAAAAGGAGACGGAGATAGATAGACCCACCGATAGATAGACCCATCGTTCTTTGGGTTTCTTTATTTTAACACCCACCGTGGCAGCAGTCGTCGAACGCCCCCGAGAGCACGAAGACGTCGCCACTTAGGTCGCCGTAGGAGGAGCCGAAGAGCGACTGAGCGCGACGCAGCGCCGAAGCCAGCTCCTCCAGGAGCCCGGGCGCGGCGAGGGCCGACACGTGCATGGAGACGAAGCCCGTACTGCCAGGCAGTACAGCCGCCGTACTGACGGTGCTGATGAGCGCCTCCAGCCGACGGTCGCACGCCGTCTCGGCCTTCGCCTTCCCGTGGACGCGCCGCCGGGTTAATAATGAGGCGGAGGCGTCGACGGCAGCAGCGGTGTCGGCGACTGCGACGATGTCTTCTGCTGGGTCTGTGTCATTAACCGCCGTGTCGTACAGGATGGCACCCACACCGCGCGGCGGCTCGAGGCCCTGCACGCGCGCCCACAGCATAACCTTTGCGGCGTCTTTGCAAAGGCGCCGATATAGAGCCCCTGCAAGTCCGTTATCAGAGCCATCGCCGCCCGTGGGGTCGGCGGCGGCAGAGCTGGCATCGGCAGCAGCAATGCAGCGGATGAAGGAATACAACAGGGGGTTCTTGATTGGTTTGCTGTCGTGGAGGGTGCGGCGACTCTGCGTACATAGTTGCAGAATATAGGGGGGGCGAGCAAATTAACTGGCGGAGGGCATGTGCGACGTACACGGAAGGGCCGGGGTTACAGATGTCTCACGGACGAAGTAGCGTTCGTGTGGGTTTGTGGCAGCACGCGCACGCACGCCACTAATCAGTGGATACTGACCCGCCGCAGACGTCGTCGATGAACATATACATACCAACGAAATCAGGGCGGAGTGTAATATGAGTTGCAGGCATTGGGGCATCTATGCCGGCATTGGGTGTCGCTAGTGTCGCCCAGCCATGTGTAGCAAGGTTGACATATAAGGCGTCGCAGACGCATTGCCTAACTGCTTGCGTAAACATACAAGAGCGTGCGTAGTGGCAAACAGCAACGCAGATCGTAAGGGAATAAACGCAACTGGTCGTTGCCACACTACACCGACCGCTCCTGAGCTTTAGTTAGAGCCTGCGCACCTTGACTGCTGGCAAAATGACGCGTCGCGTTCGTGGCTCATTGACCATTCCGCCACATTCGCGGACCAAGGACGAGTGGCCCCTCCGAAGAGGAGAACGTAAAGTGGCATACTTCGACTGCATTTTTTGAAGCAACACCCCGTCGTCCTGCGTGCGTTCCAAACAAAGAATGCCTTGTAGGTCCCGAGCGAGTACCGACCCATGCAGAGGCAGACGCCGGTACGTTGCTTGCTACGATTTCAAAAGATCAAGCTTATTACCTACCTGATGAAGAGTCACGCAAGGATGTCTTTCGGTCAGTTTTGACGAGGGCCAGCACCCTTCGTGATACTTGGAGTTCACAGCAGCAGGTAGCTAGGTATCCCGTCTTCAATTACCAAATGAACTGGTATGGGATTTTCCACTCGCTCACGCAAACTTCCGGAAGCACCACCTCTTACGATACCATTGCTGGCCGATTACGACCGGTTAAAAACATTTGCAGTACAGTATACGTGCAATCCCAGACGCGTTAGTTCCTTGAGTAAATCGTGCGTCCTTTACAATGAAATCGGCACGCACATGCGTGCTCTTTGGTCACAATTACGGCTCGAGTCCTCCTTTCTTGTCGTGTAACGGGCAGCGTGCATTGCTCGTACCATTTTGATTACGCACTTTAAGGCCAGGGCGGGATCTGACGATTTGCTATTATTCGTCTTTAATACTGTGTTGACGGTATATTTCTTCGCACTTTTGAGAACTAACGGGCGGGTACGTCTTGTCAGGCGTGCCAGGGGACAATATGTACAAGGAAGGCCACGCATCCAAGCAGGCGTCGGTTGTAGCTGCTAATTTGAGAGGTCCGTCAATGAGTGAGTGAACACATTGATGTTTCGCAATTCATTTGCTTGCGAACATTGGGCAGAAGTGAAGCCGTAACGGACGCCGTACATACCACGAATACGGGTAGCTTATTTTAGCCTACTTTTGGCCATCAAAACCGACCCGACGTCCCATCGATCTTGACGTTCTTGAGTCGCGCTTTTTCGTAAGGGTAACAGTCATCAAGTAAGGTGAACCTTTAGTCACTTGCTCGCTCTTCGCGCGCTTCTGGATATTCTGGAATAGTAAACGAAAGATCGGCACTGCTAGCTACACACCAGCCATCTATCGCGTTACCATCCGTCGCTAAAAACAATGGATGGAAGGATTCAGGCAACATGCGGCCCTGGAGTGGCGGCAGGCTAGGTAGGCAGACAGGGACTTGCTTGATTGCAGGCGGAACTGGTGATGGTGATGAATGAACGTCCGATCCATCATGTGGGTTCGATCGAGGTATATATGTAGGTCACTCCTGCGTGCGTGCATGTACTCGCTCTACTCGCTCGCTCGTGTGTAATCGCACTTCGTGAGCGAGATTACTTTATGCAGGTGGGTGTTTGCTTGCGCCGCACATACCTATGTACGGATGTACACGCCGGCGCCTGCCTACCTGCACCGGCCGAACCTCCTTACTTGGGCCGAAGTCAATCTCCGGCCCAAGCACATGAAGCAAGACAATGTATGCTCACGTGTATGTGCTCCTCAAATCTATCTGCGTGGGGAGCACTACTTATATATGTGGAACCCCCGCGTATGTGGAACCCCTGCTGCTGTATGTCCATCCGATCGATGCTTGCGGTCGATCACCTGCTGCTGCATGCATGCGCGTGTGTACGGATGGAGTGAATGTATGTGCTTTGAATGTCAGTGCTTCGTATGTAGAACTGCGTGCTACATATGTGCATATATATATGAAGTACGTACGTAGGTGGCGACTCCATACATCCGTCGTCGCTGCTTGCGTAACCACATTATTTTCTGATGCGTACCGACGTGTCCGATGGATGTATGGGATTGGGTTCGGGTGTTGGTTTGGGTTTGGGTTTGGGTTTATGATGACCACACGCAGGCAGGTACGTATCCAGTCGATCGGACCAGCAGCCAGCGGAAGTGAATTATTAACCAGGATTAAACGCTGGCCCCAACAGGTCCATGCAGTTGGTGTTTATATTTTGAATCGGTGGATCTAACAGCGGCTAGCGAGTGGATGGGATTGCAGGTGCATACATGGAACTCACCTTGCATGACATATTATTTGAGCATACGCATGCGTCAGAAATACTGATCCAGACAAGAATTGCTGTTAGTTATTATATGGGAAGCCATGCGAAATATACCAACGGTAATGACACTACTACAGTACATCAGAATCTAATAGATTCGCTCCTTAGTTCAATCCCGACCTGGGGCGGAAACGTGGCCTCAGGACTTATGTAAAATGTTAGGAATAAATTTTCAATAATATAACTCATAAGATGTACAGATAAAATGGAAAATGGTTATGTGCCATACAGTTCAGTTAGTTCAGTAATGTAACGCTGGTTACGCCTCCCGAATAATGGTGGACGCGTACGGAACCGCATCTAGGTACCCACCTTGGTTTGCAAGGGTAAGCTGCAACAACTAAGAGAATCGTTAGACATTGAGCGTATGAAATGATATTTATTTCGAGTTTATCTTGGCTGTTGTATGTCCGGAACCCCGGAACCCTGCCCTCCAGGTTGATTGGGCGTGAATTTCATCATGCTCAACACTGGAATTTATCTGCTTTACGAGGTGACTGTATGCGGCCTTGATCTGAGTGACCTCAACCCTAAACGTACGAGGGACGGCGGGTAAGGCCCACCCGACGACCCGTTTGCATTTTAAATTGCAGACGCGTCGCAATTCCTGTCATTAGTTCGGAATTTGGCATACTTTACACTGTTAACGACTTCAAGATGATGCTCTGTGGACAACATATCATTGCAAAAGGATTCTCGCGCCCCACCCAGCACAGGTGCGACAGTTGCTTTCGTTTCGGCGATTCCGGAACTGGCAGCATCCATAAACTGGTGGCAACTTCTCGGCGAATACATATACTTTGTTCGAAGAAACTATTTATTCAAAGATATTATTGCCGCGCGGTCTGACTGAGTTGACGTGCGCGTTCATCGGCAATCGACTGTTGAGGGCCGGGCAACTATTGAGGCCTTGTGCTTCTACTTATCTTGGATGTCTGAAATAATGCAGGGTTGCGCGCGCCCGGTTTGTTGGGCTTCGCACGCCGCAATTCAATGGACGTCGGGTATATCGGGTAAATGTTCTCGCCAGCGCAGTTTCGGAAGCAGCCGAATCGTCGACAAGCAGTTCCGGCCAGCGGCCGGTCAAGTCTCCGATTCCCTACAGCGATCTGGTCGTGGGTGAGCACGCTTTATTTTGGGCTTGCCTGCTGGACGCAACATCGTAATTGATCTCTGTCGACGCTTGTGGTTGCACACACGCCTGCTACAAGTGACATCACGGCACAAAAATATTTTGGAAAGAATAATGTACCTAAAACATTGAATTCATGAATGTCCATGTATTATGCGAATCCAAAGTTTGGACACCTGCACGTGCCTGCTGCTGCTAGATGGCGACCTGGTGATGACTCGCGCGCGCCCTCCTCCCCCCCCCGCGCCCAAGCGCAGGCGTCCCTCGCGAGACCGCCCCTGGCGAGCGACGCGTGGCCCTGAGTCCACCTGTCGTGGCTTCGCTCATCAAGCAAGGCTTCAAGCAAGTCCTGGTGCAGAGCGGCGCTGGAGAGCACGCGCAGTTCACGGTACGTTGTGTATTTATGTGTCGTATGATGTAAGGTGGACCCGTATTATTAAGACCGGGTGTTTCAACCGGCCCAGATAGCCCGTCGGCGCCTAATGTGTGTGTATTAATGAATGACGTGTGTACGTATGATTGGGACATCCATGGGGCCGGAGCGGAACACCCCGGGGTAGGTGGAACACGCGGGGCGGGTCATCAGTTGACCCACCACGCGCGGCGTCCCTGCGGTCAGTTAGATCCCCAACTTACGGCAGCTAGCTGTGTGTGGCTGTCCCGCATACCTGCCTCTTCCTTCGTAACATGCTAAGGCCCATCATATCGCCCGGGCGGTTGGGGACACAGTCGGACGGATCCGCCCCACACTGCCAGCGCGCGAGGTCTGTCCAGCTTTGTCGTACAGCTGACTTACCACTCTTCTCGTCACCTTGGTTTGCGCATTTATGTATGTGTTCGACTTGCAAGCGCAACTAGCGCAACTTCGATGGAAACGCACCAACCACTACTGCTTACGCGCACACGTACATGCACGCGCACACACAAACATCAATTATTACGCATGTATTATTCCCATACACGTTCGGCTGCGCTCTTGCCAGCTGGCCTAACGAACATGCGCCAGGCAAGGTAGGGATCCGAGCCAAGGTGGATCTGAGTCCCGAGCTCCCGACGTTTGTTTATTTGCTGACCTGGATCGTCTTCCTAGTCTTCTTGCCTGCCTGCCGCTGCTTGCCGAACAGGACGACGAGTACGTCGCCGCCGGGGCCACCATCGTGGAGGGCGATGCGGCGCTTTCCTCCGACGTCGTCCTGCGGGTCCGGCCGCCGCCGTTGTCGGAGGTGGACAAGATGAAGGAGGGCGCCATGTGGGTTTGTACGACGGATATAGACAGAGCATCGCCTATGTAGGCGCGCGCGGGCCTTATATACCTGCAAATCTGTTTGACGACCGTTTGTTACATCGGATGTATGGCATGCCGCGGGCGGTTTTCAGTGTACGTGTGTGTTTAACAAGAAGCGTGTTTGTGCGTGAAATCTCGGCTGTTTATCTGCTGTATGTAGGACGGTATTGTTTTGTTTGGGCAACACTGTCCCTGGGTACGTAGATACACCGCTAATAAGGACTGTGTGCTAATCTGCTGCGCTGCTTGCTTGCTGTACATACATTTACACGTACCGCACATGCACATGCATGTTGGGTGCGTGTATGTCGTCCTTGCGCAGCTTGGTGAGCTACCTGTACCCGGCCCGCAACAAGGAGCTGATGGAGGCGCTGGCGAAGCGCAAGGCCACCGCCATCGGCATGGACTGCATCCCGCGCACCATCAGGTACGTACGGCAGGTCTGCGTACGACAGGTCTGTGTATGACTGTTTGAGTGCGTGCATGCCTTTCCAAACATGAGGTGAAAACGGAGGCAGGGGAAGAGGGTGATGTACGTACGGCGATGGATATATGGGGCGCGCACGCATGCACATACAGCCGGGTCGGCCGCATGTTCGTGTGCTCTGCTGCATGCGTGTGCATACATTCGCTCGAACTAACATCGCAGAAATAAAGTGCGTGCAATGTTCATTCAGCAGTGAAGACGCTATGAATATGAGGGGGTTTTGAGACTCCGGCCGGGTGACGGCCGTAGTTGTTGGATGGGGCGCTCCAGCCATGGTGCTGTTGAAAGCTTGGTTGTGCGTGTGCCGTGCCTTTCGTTCATATTTCTATCTTGCATGTGAAGTCCGTCCGTTGTATGTCCACCTCGTCCATCCCCTCGCTCCGAAACGTTTCTCTCCGCCCCGCACATACAGCCGCGCCCAGATGTTCGACTCGCTGAGCTCCATGGCCAACATCGCCGGATACAGGTGGGTTGGTGCGATGTCTGTCAAGGCAGAGCTCGTTGTTCTCCGTAGGAGCGCGTAACATACAGGTCGCCGGCATGTGGCCCGCCCACACACGCCCATGGGGTGTGTAGCATGCACCCCACAGGTAGGTGCACGCCCGTGGGCGGGCTGGGTAGCACCATCACGGGGTGGTTCCCTGGTAGTGTGGGCCCGGGGAGTGTTTCGGTGCACTTGGGGAGCCTGTCCGGAGCGCCATGGTGGCGTTACTTCATTTAGGCAGTGTATGGTGAGGAAGCCTCGGCTGTCGCCGGGGCTGTCACCGATGACCCGCGGGGTCCGCTGTAACATCCTAATAATAACCATAACGAAATACCCCATACATTGTACCTCTTTTGCGTCATTTCTTGCATTAGTTTTGTAATACGGCGCGCGGCTGCTGCCAAGTCAATCACCGTTTAATGACACCGCCGCGCCGACGTCGCCCTACACCCATCCAGGGCCGTCACCGAGGCCACCCAGTACTTTGAGCGCTTCCTCAACGGCCAGATCACCGCCGCGGGCCGCATCCCGCCCGCCAAGGTGCTGGTCATCGGCGGCGGCGTGGCGGGCCTGGCGGCGGTGGGCGCCGCCAAGAGCCTGGGCGCCATTGTGCGCGTGTTCGACACGCGCGGTGCCGTACGCGAGCAGGCCAAGTCCATGGGCGCCGAATTCCTGACGGTGGACATCCAGGAGGAGGGGGAGAGCGGCACGGGCTACTCCAAGGAGATGAGCCCCGCCTTCATCGAGGCTGAGGTGGGTGGGTGGGTCTTGCGGGGCGCGGCCGCGTTCTCGTCCGTCCCGCGGGGGCAACGTAGGTGCGTTGGCCACCGAGGAGCACGCAGTCACTACAGATGGGTGCGTCGTCCGAACGGAGATTGTTCTAACTTCGTTCCGGTGCTGTCCTGCCGTTAACCAGCAGTTTCATCGCGTTGCCGGCGGTCTCACGAAGCCCCAGCCAGAAGTCCAGTCGTCAGCAGATCTGCGGACGAAAGGCGGAGATCTAGATCTGCGGACGAAAGGCGGAACAGATCTCCGCCGTTTGTTTCACGATTGGGGGGAGCCCCGCATCCTGCGATGGCCATGACTCCGCACCATCTGCGGTACTCCGCGGGCCCCGCGCCGCCGCCGCCGCCGCCGCCGCTTTCATACATGGCCTTTGCAGATGAAGCTGTTCGCGCAGCAGGCCAAGGAGGTCGACATCATCATCACCACCGCGCTCATCCCGGGCAAGGGCGCCCCGCTGCTCATCACCAAGGACATGGTGGACTCCATGAAGCCAGGTGGATGGATGGGGCGAGCTGCGGGCGAGAGGGCAGTTTGCTTGTCGTCCGGCAGTCGATTTGCTTGGTGAACCGCATGCTTATACAGGCATAGCAGACTTGTTGAGAATCATTAATGTCCTGAAGCTGGTCACGTATCGATCCTGCCCGGCCGCGTGCTCCCGCAGGCTCGGTGATCGTGGACTTGTCTGCCGAGGCTGGTGGCAACTGCGGCTACACTAAGCCGGGCGAGGTCGTCCGCACCGCCAACCGGGTTACGGTGATCGGCTACACCGACATGCCCTCCCGCATGGCCGGCCAGTCCTCCAGCCTGTACGCCAACAACATCTCCAAGCTGCTGCTGTCCGCGGGGCCCTTCACGGGCGGACCCAAGGGTCACTTCAAGATCGACCACGCGGACCCCGTCATACGGTGGGTCGTTATCAGGGAACATGCATGGAACCGCTCAGAAGTCCGAACACACTTGACGTCAAGTTGGCAAGACACCGACACGCACGTCTCTGACCATCACTGGTGCCGTCTATGCTATGATGGCGTTGCCCTCAACTCCCTTAACGACGGGGGGTGGCCCCTTTCCCCGCCAACAGGAATAATAGAGAAGGGCGCCCATCCATGTATATCTATGGTATTTCTGGACCACACACAGGTTGCCGGTCGTACCACCGGTCGTACACACCCTTCCGTGGTACTGGTGGTGGTGGAGGTGGTGGTGGTATGTGCGTCATTGCGTTGGACCCGGCATTGCGTTGGACCCGGCCGAGGGACACATACACCCGGAGGCGTGTCTTGTAGATAGGTCCGATCCTCTGATGCACGAAACCCACCTCACCCTGCTGTTCGCATCCTGGCACATACACCTGCTGTCTGACTTCCCGCCTTGGGATTGATCCGCCGCCACGCACCCCGCCCTGGACCGCAGCGGCTCGCTGGTGCTCGAGGACGGCGCATTGATGTGGCCGCCGCCCGCTGGCGTCATCCCCGCCGCCAACACAGCCACCAACGTGAAGGAGGAGCAGAAGAAGGAGGCAGGCCCGATTGACCTGTACGAGCCCACCAAGCAGAACGCGGTGACCACCTCCGCGGCCATCGCGGGTATGTACGTCCTGCAGTCGGAAGTGTCGGGGTATACCCGGATGCCGGTTATCAGCTGGGTAGGTGCGGATTGAACTGGAAGCGGGTGACCTGGTCTACGTTCCTCCGGAAACCGCTCTCGCAAGCTCTCGCTCTGCGTGCTTTTAATTCGGCGCGCTGTCTGTACACGCGCTGTCCGTCTGCAATACGCCTCCATCAGCGGAGTGCCGCAGTTTTCGGGGCTCCCAGATGGACCGGGCGGCAGGCGGTAGCTAGGCGGAGTGCGCGCGGAGAAATCGCTGCTCCCCGATAGCGGTTTCCCCGCTGACCGCTTCCCTCCTTGCTGCCTGCTGCCCACCGTAAACAAAAGACGGTTGGCAGCAGCCTTGAGGCGGCAACTCACCTCGACTTAATATAATGCACGGGGCCCACCGCAGGCACCCTGTTGATCGGCGCGACCTCGCCCAACGCCGCCTTCTCCGCCATGCTGACCAAGTTCGGCCTGGCCTCCATTTGCGGCTACCAGACCGTGTGGGGCGTCGTGCCGGCGCTGCACTCGCCGCTGATGTCCGTCACCAACGCCGTGTCGGGGCTCACGGCGGTGGCGGGCATGGTGCTGGCGGGCGGCGGTGTGGTGCCGCACACGCCCGGCCAGGCGCTCGCGGCGACGGCGGTGGCCGCCTCTGCCATCAACATCGGCGGCGGCTTCACCATCACGCAGCGCATGTTGGACATGTTCAAGCGCCCCACCGACCCCATCGAGTACAACCACCTGTACGCTGCGCCAGGTACGGTCTGGCCATCACCTTGCCCGTACTAGTTACAACAAGTTCACCTGGTCCACTCTCCGGGATCAATAACAACAACGCAGGGTAACAACGCAGGGTATCTACGCGTTCCCAGTTTCGTGCTGTGCGCAGATAGACACGGCGTCTCGTGTACGCCGTACATACCCCAACCCTGCGCCAAAAGCAATCCAAGCTATGCCCATCTCCGCCCGGCTTGCTCTCTGCTGCCCTGTGGCCCCACCCCCCCTGTGTTCTTCCCCAGCCGCCACCCTCGTCGGTGGCTACGTGGTGGGCTCCCTGCTCGCGGGCGGGGAGGCCCCGGGCCTCACCTCCGCCGCCTACCTGGCCTCCTCCTCGCTCTGCATCGCCGCCATCGCCTGCCTCGCCAACCAGTCCAGCGCGCGCACGGGTGAGGGGTCGGGCCCGGCCTGATGGCGGGGTAGCTGCTGGCTGGTGCTTCGTACATTGTATGCATGCGTCTTCGTTTGGGACTCGTATCTAGGAGGCTTTTCACGGCACCGTTCCGGGTCTTGCCAAGCCCAATGCGAGTCCCGGTTGTCAGCTTGTCTTGAAGCACTCCAGGCCTTGAGGTAGGCCTTGGAGCACTTCATCATACACAGGGTTTGGGATCTGGGTCACCCCAAACCAGCGGTCCACAAGAGAGATGTATGTGTGTTCCATCGAGAAACCTGCCCGACCCGCCCGACCCGACCCGACCCGTGTGTATGTCATCGGCCTGCTGGGCTCTGCACCTGAATAAAATTTTCTCCTTCCCCCCGCCCCGGACGGACTTACGGCAGGTAACGCCCTGGGCATGGCGGGTGTGAGCGCGGGCATCGCCACCACGCTAGGCGCCATGCACGCCCCGGGGGCGGTGTACGCGCAGGTGCTGGGCCTGCTGGGCGCGGGCGCAGGTGGGTGCGGGTGGGTGGGTGCTTCGTGGGCGCCCCTGCCTGGTTGCACGTGCGCTAGAGTTTCCATGCGCGGCTGCTCGGGTCATTGGGCGGCTCGGGATCGGCGGCTCGATACAGCAAGCTCAGCGCGATTTCGATTATTGATGAAACGATATAGATGCGGTGTCTGATTTGGCGCCGTGCCCTCAAACACACGTGCCTACCCGTGTGATCCCGGCGGCTTTCGTCCCCTCTCCACGCTTGCAGCTACCGGCCACTACATCGGCAAGACGATGAAGATCACGGAGCTGCCCCAGATGGTGGCCGCCTTCCACTCGCTGGTGGGCCTCGCGGCCGCCGCCACCTCCATCGCCAACGTCATGGCGGCGGACCCCGCGCACGGACTGGACATGACGCACAAGGTAGGTGCGTGCGGCAAGCGAGACGCGTGGAATCGTACACATCGTACACTGCTGCTGCACTCGGGTGCGGATGCCGTACCCTGTGATGTCGGTGATGGATTACGGCCCCAGCGATACGGTACGTACGTGCTGCTTGTATCGCCCGAGAATGGAGATACCGGGTGTGTTAACACACCGGAGCGCAGACAGCTGATTACAAAGCGCTCCCGGCCTGCTGTTCGCCCCACAACTACTGCCAGGTCACCGCCTACCTGGGTGACTTCATCGGCGCCATCACCATGACCGGCTCCGCGGTGGCCTTCGGCAAGCTGCACGGCATCCTCAAATCGGACCCGCTCAGCCTGCCCTTCAAGAACCAGATCAACCTCGCCCTGCTGGCGGCCAACCTGGCCTGCGGCGCCGCCTTCCTGAACTCTGATGGCGATTCCGGCGTGGCCGTGGCTGCGCTGGTGGCTGTGGCCGCGCTGGCGGGCATCAAGGGCGCGCACATGACCGCCTCCATCGGCGGCGCCGACATGCCGGTGGTCATCACGCTGCTCAACTCGTACTCGGGCTACGCGCTGTGCGCCGAGGGCTTCATGCTCAACAACGACCTGCTCACGGCGGTGGGCGCACTCATCGGCTCCTCGGGCGCCATCCTCTCCTACATCATGTGCACGGTGAGGCTGTCCCGTGGAGGGGCGGAGGCGGGCCAGAGGCCGCAAAGGGTTTATCTGTGTGGGTGGACGGCACGGGTCATGAAGGTTTTGAGGTTTGGGGTGAACGCAGCCTCAGCCTCGTCACTACACATTGCGTCATGCGGCACATACGTATGCGGCGGCGCTGTGAGCCTCAGCCGCCGCTCCCCATCGATCAGTTGGAAAAGGGCCGTGGCCTCCGGCTGGTCAGCGCGCGTCTATCTGGTCAACGCGCGTCTATCTGGTCAACGCGCGCGGCGACACAGCCTGCCAAGTGCGTGCTGACCCTCGCCGCATTGCAGGCCATGAACCGGTCCCTCGCCAACGTCATCCTGGGCGGTTACGACACCGTCGCCAAGTCCAGCGACGCCAAGGCGGTGAGCGAGCTGCGCGCGTGGTGGGGGCCGCTGGGTGCTGCATGTGTGCGCAGCGGCAAATCAAATGCGTGCGCGGCAGCAGCGTGCCAGGGCTTTTATTTATTACCACGTCGATCGCCACCTACGTCCCAAGCTTGAACTACTGTCACCGATGACCCGCGGGGTCCGCTGTAACATCCTTGATAATAATTCTGATGCCCATGCTGGATGGTCGTACCTCGTACGTTGGTGCTGGTCGTACAGCATGTGACGTCGCTGCATGCGTCGGCGTGTGTGCCTTATGTTCGTGTTCGAGGATAGAAGAGCCCTTGCCCCTACCTGAGCGAGCAACGCTGCTGGCTGAGTACATCGTTTCGCTGGTTCCCAAATTCAAGGTCTGGATGGACCGTCATGATTGTTTTGCCCGCAACGCTTTTGGTTTACATCGGCCGGTCCACGCGCGCTGCGTCGTTCCTTCATCATTCCGACCACTGTTTGTTTCCGATCGTCGACAGGAGGTGGGTCAGCACCAGGAGATCGACGTCGGCGGCGTCGCTGAGGCGCTGGCGGGTGCCGGCAAGGTCGTCATCGTGCCCGGGTACGGCATGGCGGTGGCCAACGCGCAGTACCCGGTGGCGGAGCTGGCCAAGGCCTTCCGCGACAAGGGCATCGAGGTGCGTCACGCGGCGTGTACCGTAATGTATCGAACCGCTCCCTAGCGATCCCTAGCGACAGCGCGATAGCGATAGCGATCTAACACAGGAAAAGCAATGACGACGTGCGGCGTGCATTCGTTGTTTGTGGGCCGAAGACGCACTCGCCCCCCCTGTGGGGAGTGATCGGTAGCAGCCGGCGGCCGGGCGCTGCGGCCTTGGGGCGTTACACACCCAACAACAACATATCCGGTTACATTATAACATATCCACACTGTGCGGCGGCGTAGCTAGCGCCATTGTTGGGGCCTTGAGCGCGAGGCGATGTCGTCCGGCGGGTTTGGTGGCGACGAGAACTGGTGTTCCAGGGCTGTTAGCTAGCTCGAGACCCGGTAGCTGTGCCGGCTACGGGGTAGGTGCTGCCCGCGCACACCTCCCGCAATATTCTTCTCGCAATATGCTGGTGCACCTACCTGCTCCCCGCAGTGCAAGTTCGGGATCCACCCCGTCGCGGGCCGCATGCCCGGGCAGCTGAATGTGCTTCTGGCGGAGGCGGGCGTGCCGTACGACGGTGAGCGCCTTCAAAATTTACAGCGCTGCGGCGGGGCCGTGTCGTGTCCGAGCCGATGACTACGTGTGTCCCGGCGGCGGCGGCTCCCTGATCCTCTTCATACGGTACTTACCACCCACCCATCCACCCACCCACCCACCCGCCCGTCCACCCGCCCACCTGCCGCTCTCCCCGCCCGCAGTGGTGTTCGAGATGGACGAGATCAACGAGGAGCTGGACGACGCGGACGTGTGCCTGGTGATTGGCGCCAACGACACCGTCAACAGCTCCGCGGTGGAGGACCCCAACTCCGTCATCGCGGGTGAGCGATCGAGAGGCCGAGAGGTGTTGCGAGGGGATTGGATGACATCCTGTCGTTACGGATATAACCGCGCGGGCCTGTAATTCGTCTTTTGGTCGACACATTGCCCCAGCGTTCCCCTGTAATTCCCGGCTGCACCTACCTGTGCCCCACCCCTCATGGCAGGCATGCCGGTAATCGAGGTGTGGCGCGCCAAGCAGGTCATCTTCATGAAGCGGACCATGGGGGCTGGCTACGCGGGCGCCGACAACCCCGTCTTCTACAAGGTACGGCCGTGCCGAGGGTGGGCGAGCGCCTGCCGTGTCTGCCGTACATCCAACTTGCGTTGGTTGGACTTCCACTTCATTATAACACACGACTTATAATGCGGTGATCTATCGCGGCTGTGATCGTTGTGATCGATGCGTTGTGGGCGGCGGGTAGGTTGCTTGTTTGTTCGCAGGGCGTTTCGAACCACATATGCACGACACCGCGGTCCCGTGCGTTTGCATGTGGTGCACGGCACACACAGGAGCGGGCCACCCCTCACGGGCGTGTATGTGCCCGCGCTCTTCTAACGTCACACAAGATGACGCTCGCCAGCCACCAGGGGCGTGCGTGCGCGGTGTGCGCCCACCGCCCGTGCTTCCCTCCTCTACTAAATACTTTCCTACTACCTACCTCGCCTACCTCCTCCCCCTGCCGCCGCCCCTTCGCAGCCCAACACCTGGATGTTCCTGGGTGACGCCAAGAAGATGACGGACGCGCTGCTGGGCCGCGTGATGGAGGCCATGGGCTTGGACAAGACGGCCGCACCGGAGAAAATCCGTATCTGAACAATTCCCGGTGTCGTGCTGGCGCATACATACACGCATGCACTGCTTGTGAGAACAGCAGGTTTGGCGCGATGCGGAGGGGGACGCGCGATCGGCGTCGCTTGGCTGGGTCGAATGTGTTGACCGCATACGGCGGAGGGATGTCCAGATGTATGTCCCAATCAAGCACCAACAGCGAGGCTGCTTACGTGATCAAGAAGCTTATTAACGCTTCGATCGCCTCAATCGCTGACATGCACGAGCGAGCCGCGTGATGTGCACGCACGCGCCATTCAAGCCCCCAGCGCGGGGGCTATTCATTCGTCCTGCGCGGCGTTCGTTCACGCACGTCCGTCATGCCGCGCTCGACATGCAATGCGGGAAACGACCATGGCGGCGGCGCGTGGCCCGTCGTGGTCCGTTCAGTACCGAAATGGTTCGTCCGTCCGTCCTGGGAGACACGTGCGAGGGTCACGTGCGTGGGTCTTATATGAGTTGTCTCTCAGTCAGAGGAGCGGAATGCAGTTGCCTTGTCGTGTCGTGTCTTGTGTTGTTTTTTGTTTGTTTGTTTTCTACTGCTGCGATGTTGCTACGTGTGTGGTTGCGTTGGTACGTGTGTGGTTGCGTTGGTACGTGTGTGGTTGCGTTGGTGTGAGAGGAACCGCATGGAGTACGTAGAGATGGCGTGGATGTGTTGATTGATGGTACTTGAATGTCGTCGTGGCAAGATGGTGAGCTAGTGTTGTTCGTCGTGATGGCACGTGGCATGGCGAATTACATATCAGTGCGCGTTGCGGACCGGCTATGCATAGCCAACATGCGATGCGACAAGCAACAATGTGCGCAAGCAAAGCACAATGGGGGGTTTGAGGAGGGGCCCGTGCCATCCGTGCCGCACGCAGCACGCTGCACCGCCGGCCTCATATCAAGGATTAATATGGATATTCATTTCGGTGGGGAAAGCAGAATATTTCTTGCGTCCGAATTGTTTGCGCCGACCCAGAGTTCGTGATTTGCAATGTGGCATCAGAGGATGGGTCGTCATCGAACCCTGTGATCCCACGGTCGTCCGTGTCCGTACCTGTACGGCAGATGACTAAAGTGCCAATATTTAAATATTTCAAGTGGATGGGAGGCGAGCACCTGTTGTCAACAGAGTCAGAGAAGGACCGAAGGGGCCGTGGCTGACGACGGGGCGGAATGGGCGGGGCCCACGCATGGACGTCGTTAATTTTGTCGCTGAATTGGTTGCGGCAATGAAGCATCCATGCCGAGTATAGATGTGTCTCGATGTGTGCTGTGCTGGATTTCCCTGAGGATTCTGAAACCTGGTAGACTCTCCGATGGGGCGACTGAGGCACGCACCTTGAAATAGTATGATATGTACGAAATCGTACGGCAGCCGGGCCGCCAGTACGGCAAAGCAATGGTGGCAGAGCTGTGGAACTCAGAGAGAAAATTCAAGACCTCTCCGTGTGCTGCGAGGATGAGGGACACAAAGTGTGTGCGCACTTAGATTGCTCAAGAACACCCCGAACGCACCCCACGGACAGGGCAGGGCATACGCAATTCCTATTTTTTCGCAGTTCACGCACCGTCGCTGGGTGTTTATTTTAGGTTCGCGCACTGCAAATGCGCTACTGCGTTATTAGGGGCACAAGCGCTACCCCAAGCTCCTAGGCTAGCACAGCATTCACAAACATCAGCCATCTCCTAACCACTCCTACCTCTAGTAAGCAGCAACTGAATCCAATACGAAGCATCAGGTTAGCGCTTTGCGCTTTGGGACGCGGGTGGCAAGGCAGGGTAGAATACGGTAGGATATTGGGGTATTATGTTCACTGCTTATTGCTCGTCGCGTAGTTTTGGGAACCGCTGTAACAATATATTCTTGGCTTTAATGCCATACTCGACCTTGCTCAGCGGCTCTGGAGGCGTGGTGGCCATAGTCGCCCTCGGTCAGTTCGCGCGCGTAAGTCAAGTCATGTCGAATGAAGCCGGACGACGCTCATACTGAAGTATTTGTCCCAGCTTTCATAAGATATTTAATGCTCTTAAAATGGTGAGATTTTATACGAGAAATTGTGCAAAACGTCGCGGACGGTACGGTGGTGACCTTTTCGCGGACCGTTGGCCAACCATTTTTTTGTACGTTCGCGCAGGCCGACGCAGGCAAATATTCAATCTGCGCAAAAGTGAAGGTCGTTCCTAACAATTAATTGCCGGTTATATTTGTGCTGGCTGGCGGCACAACCGTGCTGGCTGGTGATGCTGCGGATGATGCTTGTTATTCAGCAACCGCTCTTCATGCTGCCCGTGTTCAGTTGCAACTTCAACGCAGGTGAGACCAGTGCATCTATTCTGATGCTATTCTGATGCTATGGAAAGGGAACCTGCATATATTCCATCGTCCATGGTGGTTTTTGGTGATGACAATTCTGACAGACGTAACGCAGCGCTACGCCACGCACGACGTCCCGCGGGTCGACATGACGGGACAGAATACTTTCCGGGAGGAACACTTTCTGGCGGAGCCACCCCTCTGATAGCGGGCTATCTGTCGAGGAATACGAGGAGATGAAGCAGGCCTTCCTGGGGCAGCCTGTTCCGCCCCAATGCGTCAAGGACGAGAAGCTTCACGCCGCAGGATTCCGCAATTGGCCTGAGTACTACATCAATTTCTCGATGCTGAACTGGGGCTGACGTAATGGACGAGGACGCGCTGTTCCTGACGAGATTGTGTTCGCCACCCGTGACAACTCGCTGGATGCGCTGCATATGTCCCTGCGCAAGCAGCTCAGGTCAGCACAGATTGTGTCTGTGGAGCTTCCTGTCGTTCTGATGTTCGATTGGGACCTTGCGGATGCGTCAGTAACTAATAATGTAGTGTCGCAGCTGGCAGCTCTGCACAGTCAACGGGGAACGGTTGTGCCATACATCAACTGTAAGCACAATCCTGGGGAGCTGGCGCGTGTAATCACTACACTACACTACTGTAGTGTATGGATGATGTCTGGGAGCCCCAAAGATGAGCGGTTGGTGTAGAGGCCTCGTAAACATTCGTACCAATGCACTTCTGCGCCGGCGCACAGGGTAAATTTGCATACGACTGTGTCCTGAACAACATGGAAGGGCAGTGGTATGCAGCTGGACGGCGTTACACAACTGACACGTGATGCGCGCGTAAGCGTAAGGACTGGCGGGGAGTCGTGAGGTCAGGGGCATCGCCGCCCAGTTACCGTATCCGACCAGGCGCAGTGTAGGGCCGTCCCTGACTTCTAGTTAAGCCTGGCTGAGTTTGATCGGCTGGGGGTTCCCCGGCGCGGCTGGGATTCTGTGGGGCCTCGCCACCCGCGGTGGTTGACCCCTCATTCGGGCTGCAATGGCCCCCATAATGGCTTGCAGGTTTATTGCCCGGAGACTGGCAAGGGCCGGCCTTTTCGAATTGCTTTCCTGTTGGGCGGCGGCTGGCGGCTGTTTTGGGGGGAGCCTTCATGGCCTCTTCCCTCGCTGATTTGCTGGCTCACTGTGTGAGCCGGCGGCCAGTCTTGTTGGCACCGATGATGTCCTGTTCATCTTTTGCAGCGGACACGGTCTTTTATTCGAATGTGCCTAACGCCAATGTTGTGTGCATACGAATAAAAGACCTTGTGCACTATGAAAGACAAAGTTGAATTATCTCCCGCGTATTCCATTACGGTTACAATGCATACTGCTTGTTGGGGCTGGTCCTGGGGCTGTTCCATGAGTTTCGTTGGTGCCCGTTGGTGCGTTGGGTGGCTAGGGTTTTGTGCAAGGGTGAAGCCGAGGTGACGCTTATGGACCCTTGCGCCCCGGCTGCTAGCTAATATGTGGATGACCGTCCGGATGGTGTTCTGTAGGCACCTCATCCAAGGGTCGCTGGGTGGGTGCGCATGAGTGTGCAGGTACACGGACAACCTCCTTACGTACATCTCCCCCACCATACTCGTTTTTTCCATGCCGCCGGTCCACCCGCAGCGGCACTGCCGCCGAACTTTGCATGCATCGGCAATTTGTTGAGGGGCCATACCGAGTAACCCGAAGGGCTAGGCCGGACCGCACAGCCATGGACGGCAACGCTTCGTCGGAGGGGGGTTATAGGAAATCGGTAGACACTGCGCTGCTGCCAGAACATAGGGTGGGGGAGGCTTGTCGCGCCTTTCGCAAAGCAGATGAAGTCGCGTTTTTGCGTGTCCGTCCACCAACATTCGTTGTAAGACACTGAAAAGCTCCAGTATTTAACGCCGCCAGCTAGTCCCGCTAGGTACGGTAGGTTGGCAGGCAGCAGGTCTCACAAAATAGGTAGATTGACAGACGTTGATCCGGCAATCAGGTTCGGCACTGACCAGTTCCTGACCCACATTGCGGCGACCCACACGCCTGCCCCCGCGCCGTCCAACAACTAGAAACCGACATCACCCGGCCAAATAACCAGCTGCAACCAGCCAGTCCCATCGCGCCCGCGGCGCCTGAGGTCCGCCCACACGCCAAGCAGGATCGGTACCCCAATCCCACTACTGCATGTCGTTCGTCTGCGCATCGGCTCTGCGCCTCGTGACGCCTAAAACCAGCCACAACTGAGGCCGTCCCTGAAGTCAACGGCTGAGTCCTCCTGCGCCCTTCCTGCAGCTTCTAACCTAGATGCCGTCCCCATGATTACCGCTGCTCAGTCCATATCGCCACGCTGCACCTGCGAAGACCGGTCGTGGTCCATCCGAGGTGGCCGGCCGCCCTGGCGGCCGCCACCCTTGCCTCCGCCGAGACCCATAGGCCCAATGCCACGGCCGTCCTGCATGTGCTGTCCCAAATGCCCGGGCCCGTGGGCGTGGCCGTGTCCACCGGGCCCCTGCATCAGGTGGTGACCGGGCATGGGGCCGCCGGGTTGGCCCCCCATGGGGGCCCCAGGATGTGCGTGGGGCCCACCGGGATGGGGCTGGGCCAGCATGGCGGGGTAAGCACCCGCCTGGTAATAAGTGGCTGACGGCGGCCGACCCGTGGGGCTTGGCGGCGGCATGGTTCCAGGCGGCGGCGCTGCCGTCATGTACGGCACACCTGCGGGTCCGTACGGGGGCGCCATTCCCGGGGGCGCCGTGCTCATCATCAGGCCCGGGGCCATCGCGACGGTCGGCGTGCCGGCGGCCGTGCGCGACATATAGCCGATGATCGGCATGTGGCCCCCGGCGGTGGTGGGGATGGCGACGGTGCCCGGCGGCATGCTGGATGCTGTCATGTAGCCGCCCGGCGACGCCACCATCACGCCGTACCCCATGGGCGCCATGCCAGCGGCGGACATGGGAGCCATGGTCCCGAGCATGTGGGGGCCAAGGGTAGCGGGTCCGACGCCGTTGACAATTACCGCAGTGCCCATGGGGCCCTCGCCCAGGCCGGCGGGGCCCTGCGGCGGCGGCGGCGGGACCTTGTGCAGGCCGCCCTGCGCTGCACCTCCATGCAACTCTGCACCCTTGACGACATGGTGGTCGCCACCGCCCGCCCCCTTGTGGTGGTGGTGGTGATGATGGTGGTGGTAACCGTCGCCGGAGCCGGAAGCCCCGCCCGTGCGGAAGGGGTCGCCGCCGCCGCCGCCCCCACGGTAGCTACCAGCGCCACCGCCAAGGCCATCAGCACCGGAGCGGAACGAGTCCCCACGGTAGTGCATGCCGCCGCCGTGCTCGCGGAGTTCCCGGCCCAGGTGGCCGCCTGCGCCGCCGCCGTAGCCGCCGCGCTCATGGTGCACGTTGGCGTGTCCATGGCCGACGTGGGGACCACCTTGTCCGCCATAGCCGTACTGGCTCTGCTGTGGGCCCCCGTGGTTGTGGCTGTGGCTGTGAGCGCTGCTAGTGTGGTGGTAGGTAACCGTCAGGCCATGGACACTGGCGCCGGACAAGTACGTCGCCTGACCGCTGGAGAGCCCGGTGGTGGCAGCTTGGGCTGCCGCCGCGGCAGCAGCTGGCGGCGCCGCAGCAGCGTGGGAAGCCGCCGGCGGCACAGTGTTCGCGACGCCCGCGGCCGCAGCCGCAGACACGGCCACGGCGGCTGCAGCGGCCGCGGCGGCGGGCGCTGCGGGCGCAGCGCTGGTCGTGCTTGGCGGTAGTGCTGCCGCGACAGTGCTGCTTACCGGCGGGGCTGCTGGCTGTGCCGCAGGAGCGGCCGGTGCCGGTGCCGGAGTCGTCGCTGCTTTCCTCGCTAACGGGACGAACTCCTTCGCGTAGATGTTTAAAGAGAACGGCTTGGCGTTAGGGTTCAATTTCGACACCAGCTTTGGCTTGGGTTCCCCGACCTCCGTGGCCTGTGCAGGGCCAGCTGCTGCCGCAGCAGGTGCGGAGGTGGCGGTCGCGACGCCGGTGGCACTGCCAGCCGCTGCAAGCGCAACCGTGGGAGCTGAGACAGGAGCCGCGGTCGCTGGCGCTGGCGCCGGCACCGGCGTGGGGCTGGCGGCTGCTAGAGCTGGGGACTCAGTGGTCGCTGGTGCGGTGGCAGCGCCTGGCGCAGACGGCGTTTGCTCCGCGGGCGTGCCAGCCATGCCATTTCCAGACGGGGGCCCTGTGCGCTCCTTGAAGCTGGAAGAAGCAGCCTTCTTTAGGTCGGCCAGCGTTGCCTCGGCACTGCAATCAAGCAGACAAGACACGTTGGTTGCCTGATTATAGCACCGAAAGCAAAGTCAGCAAATGGGAAGCACACGTCCTATTGAGTGGATAAGCCGATTCGCCCACATCGTCGGCAAGACAGAAGCCGTCCGAACAAGCTTCGCGCCCCATGGTTCTTAAGGTCCCGAGGCGGACCCAGACTGCAAGGAATCCATCAGATCCTTGCCAACCCCCATAGATCAATCACTGCGTCAACCCACACTCTTTCTTGACCGACGGCGCGCAATGGACACGCCTCACGCTGCGGCTGTCCTCAAGCTGCAAGCACTCATGCGATGACGCTGCATCGCCAGCCATAATCACAGGCCGGCTCAACTGACCGACGTCGCAGAACCCGAGCCTTCCGGCAAACAACTCACCCCATCTGTCCGGACCGTTTCTTCATTTGCTCCTCCTTGAAGCGCAGGAACTCGGCTTGAGCCTCCGGGTCCAGCCGCACCTGCAGGACAGCCGTTGGAACCGAGGGCTGGCAGCAGATCCAAGGAGAACATCGCGGCCCCGAAGCCCCGCCCACCGTACCTGTGGCGCCCCCGGGTCCAGGTCCAGAGCAGAGAAGGAGACGGGGTCCGCCACCAGTGGACTGGCAAACACAGGGGACCGGGACATGCCCAGCCTCGGAGTTCCGAACGGGGAGCTGCGGGTTTCGCACATGCGCGGCATCAGGCGGCCAGGCGACATGATGCGTTGGCCGGAGGTCGCATGCGGCGATTTACCCCAGACGAACCTTACATCCGCTATGCACTGCATCAAAGACCTTAAGCGCACGTAATGGGATGAAGAACCGTTGCCACAGCGTTGAAACATATTTCGCCGCACACATGTGCACGTGGCCATCCCTGGTTGGCGTGTCGAGGGTACTGCAGAACGATCATTTATCCTCTCGTCATATGCCAGACACAACCCGGCAGCCTGAAATACCCGACGACCCAGGAGCTGCTCTATCATTCCAACCGGCTTCCGTTCCGGCATCCATTCCCCGTGCTGATTCCGCAAGTGCTGTTGAGCCTTGAGCCAGCCCTTGCCCCACCCAACGTCACGTGCTCCCCCCAGAGCCATACCTGCGATCCTTCTTTGGCCAGGTGGTCAGTGAGCTGCGCACTTTGTTGACCTCCTTGCGAGCGTCGATATCAATGGGCGCAGTGCTGCCGGGCGTGCTGCCGCTCCCGCCGGCGCCTTCCTGTGTCGGTGCTGCGCCGCCAGCAGAGGCGGACGTCGGGGGAACCGGCACCGGGGCTGTGGCAGATTTGGCAGCCATCACGCCTCCACCTGGCGAGGCAACATAAAGTCATCTCGATTCAGCGTCTCAACCGCATAAATTGACCGAAGACCCAAACACTCCAGGCAAGGACCAGGGTCCCGCCTTGCATCGCATGCATCCCGACTGTTGACCCACCGAACAACACATCCGCACGACGAGGGGATCAGAAGACATGCCCCAGCCGTAACAACGCACACGTACACCATTTCGTGGCAGCAACAGTTGGGTGAGACATTCGTAGCACGTAACCACCGGTTCTGGGTAAATGCGTCAGTCCAACTATATGCCAGTGAACGAATCGGTGCTCGTGGTCACCCTAGGCCGCTCGCTACACCTCACCCACACGCGTACCTGACATCGCGCCGCGTTGCTGGTGATGCTGGTGGTGGTGATGCTGCTGCTGCTGCTGCATCTGTTGGTGGTGCTGCGCAGCAACCTGTAACGCAGACAGGCTGCCCGCCACCGCCGCAACTCCCGAGCCCGCTCGGCCCCAGGCGTTCATACGGTCAGCTGCCGACGATGACTGCTGCGGTGTCCGATTCCGCTGTTGCTGCCGCTGGGATTGCTGCGACTGGTGGTGATGGTGATGGTGGCTGTTAGGATGTTGGTATGGCTGCGGCGCAGCTTCCCGGATCACGGCACCGTACAGCGCTTCCTCATCAACCTTCCGGAGATTTGACGTGGCAGGAAACAAGGCATTCAATTAGCTTCGTGTGCAGCAGTACAACGAAGATGCGGAATGAAAGCGCATCAACTATCTCCGTGCAGCAGAGAACACGACACAAAGGAAATGACGGCATGTGCAGATGCGAAGTTATCAAAGGTACAGCAGCTCTACCAACAAGACCGTGTGGCAGCCATGCGCGTGTCTACTCCGACAAGCTCCTTCACTCACGTCCGGCGCCAGCTCCCCACCACGCTCCTCCAAGAGGTGGATGTTGGTGGTAGTGGTGGTGTTGCCCGACTCAATCTCCTGCGCAATCCGCAGCGCGTCGGCCTCCGAAATACGGCACTCCTCGTGGTTGATCTTCGTGGTGTAGAAGTGTTCGTCCCAAGTGGTTTTCACTCCAAACCGGTCACGGTTGACGGCGAACTGATCCCAGTTGGTGGTGTTGCTCGTCTCAAGGCTGAAGAAGGAGCCGTCGTCGCCCTCGTCGGGCTTCCACGGCTGCAGCTCGCGCACGCACCTGCCACAGTCGCGTCCATTAGGACTGCCCTAGGAGCCACGACCCCACATGTGCGAATGCCAAAGCTTGGTTCGCAGACAACAGAGAACGGACTGTGTCCACCATTTTCCCCCTTCACAAAACACACCACTCACCCTCCGCGGCCTCTCGAAATAGCTGCGTCTGTCTCAAAGCCGACATCGCCATGGTCGACTCCCGACAGATCCTCGGGACTGAAGCGGACGTCCTTTGCAAAGAGCTGGACCATTTCCGTCGCTGAGATAGTCAACACCGGTACCGGCTTTTCTGCCAGTGCAGTTTTGTCTGTGCTGGAGTTTGGATCCTTGATGGTCTTTGCGTACTTAAGGGTAAAGGACGCGCCCGTGCTGTCATTCTGATAGGAGCTGAAGACGCCCTCATAGACATAGCCGCTCGCCACCTAACAGGGCAAAGAACGGAACTTGGCTTAGCACCTGGCAATATACTCACGGCCAACCATTAGAAAATAGCAAACTTGTAATGTCGTCAGCGCGGCCGAAACAGCCTCGGAACGCCCACAGATTGCCACAATAATGACCCTACCTGAACTTCCACCTTGTAGCCAATAAGCACGTTACCAATGAAGCCAAGCCTGTCGGCGTTCTTTGCAACGGAAAAGCCAACCGTTTGGCGGACAGGGGTCTGCTTAACTCCATTGTGATGCTGCTGTGGTCCATGGCCAGACTGCTGGTGGTGCTGCTGGGACCCACCACCCCTAGACAGCCCACCAGCCACCATAGCCGAGTAGGTTGGCATGGGAGTGTGTGAGAACGGTCAAGTGAGTGGGCTACTCATCTCTGCGCAGCTGTCACTAAGAGAGCTCTATAAATGTGGCAAATAGGCGCGCTCTGTCTGGAAAACAACCAGTAGAGCGGCCCGAGGAAACAAACGAATGCTTGGAACTGCCCGCCCTTTAAGAAAGACACGACATTTGCCGTACTGAATTCACTTGAAACCAAGGAGAACTTCTTTTATTCAAACTAATTCTACGTCCTGACACAATGAGCTGCCCGAATGCATCTGGGGGCAATTGTTGGAGCATTTCCTCCTCGGTGCATGACCTTGCGCTCTGGCTCTTTGCAAACGCCGGCACGTCGTCTGTTTGAGCATGTCGTTAATCAAGTACGACTTCGCAACGGAAGCAAGCATTTTGCCAGCACCCTCTTGTACGTGCGCGCAGTCCGAGACACGACAGCCACGGCCGTGTGCAGCACTATCCATGGCACGGCTCGCGCTGTAACCCGACCCGCGGGTGCAAGCGTGGCCGGCGCGGAGCTCCTCATTTCTGATATGGCCGCCTCCGGTGCTGGGGCCCTAGCTGTCGGGGAGACATGGCATATCCTCGGGGCGGGGCCACAAGAGCTCCAACTTGACTTCTGCCTTCCTACGGGACAGAGCTTCCGATGGCGTAAAACAGGAGACAACGAGTACACTGGAGTGATAGGTGACAGGCTGGTAAGCGGCTGGATGCCCCCGCAGCACCCAGCATTGCCCCCCTGCACATCACGCGCCTGCTTTGCGTCCCGCATCCCCCTCTCGATATTTCCGCGATCCGGCAAATTTGATAGCTTCAAAACCCACCCGACCATGGAGAATGATTTGACATCCTCAAACTACCACTCAAAGATCGTCCACATCGTCCACAACTACAAATGCTATCGTCTCACCCGACACCTGCCTACCCCGCACACAGACTCTTGCAGTCACGCCTTGCCGCTGTCTTGCTCGCCTGGCGTCGACAGGTATGCCTTCGCCAGCTGGAGGACGATGTCGCGTACCGGGTGCTGGCGCGCGGCCGTGACGCCGCCCCCGCCCATGACGCGGCAGTGCTGCGCGACTACTTCAATTTGGACACGCGGCTGAGCTCCTTGGCGGAGGGGTGGGCGGCTCGCTGCAGCCGCTTCAGGGATGTGAGCCCGCACTTTCCGGGTGAGCTGTCCCTTGCGGACGAATGAATGAATCAATCAACGAATGAATGAATAAATGAATGGTACCTTAATGGCTAAATGAATGAATGGACCGGACAAAGGGATCGTCGTGCGTGCCCGGAGATTCCCCAGCGGCGCTCCGTGGTCTGATGCGGCCGGCCACTGGGAGGGCGGGAGTATGATTCCGGTGTCGCGTCAAAGCACCGATGCTCGAGCGCGAGCTTGCGCGCACGTTCGTGAGGAGGGCGTGTCGGGGAAACAAGACAGCCGGGGTAGAGGAGTGGTGAGAGGGGTTTCGGTCGTCCGGACGGGCCTGGGGACGGCCTTCGCAAGTACCGTACCGGTTGTGGCGCTGTCCGGCAAACCCATTCATTCTGAAGGACACGCCTCCCCCGTTCGTACATCCTGGCGTGTGTATCGCGCGCCAGGCGCCCGTATGCTAAGACAGGACCCCCTGGAGTGCCTGTTCCAATTCATCTGCTCGTCCAACAACCACATCTCTCGGATCCACGGCATGGTGGAGCGGCTCTGCAGCGCGTACGGCACGCCGCTGGAACCCACCGATGCGGTTCGGCCCACTGGTGTCGGCGTGGCGGCGGAGGAAGCGCCACCGAAGGCGGCGAAGCGCAACGCACGGACGGGACCCCGGGCATCAGCAGGGCTGCGGGAGGCAGCCGCTGGGGAGGCAGCGGCCGGTACGGCCGCTGCTGGCGGACCTACATTGTCGTACTTTGCCTTTCCGGACCTGGAGCAGCTGAGCCGGGCTACGGAGGAGGACCTCAGAGCAGCGGGCTTCGGGTAGGATCGGGCCGCACGGCGTGCTGCGCTGTCTGTACTTTATACTTGCTTATATCGTTATATGGCGACGCGGTGACTTTTTGCGGTCTCGCTTGTCTTGATTGACGTAAGGGAAGGGCAGGCTCAGGTCGGGCGTCGGGGCTGAATGCGCTTCCGTGGACTTCGCCTTGGGCCCTTGCTTGGCTATCCATTGAAGCCCCGCCCCGTCTCACCTTATCCATGCGCCGGCCCGCCGATCGCCCCACGCCCCATCCGCGCAGATACCGGGCCAAGTTCATTGTGGGTACCACGCAGGCGCTGCTGGCCAAGCCCGGCGGCGGGCGCCAGTGGCTGCTGGGGCTCCGGCAGGTGGACCTGGAGGAGGCGGTGGCGGCACTGGTGGAGCTGCCCGGTGAGGGGACTCCTGGGTGGCGGCTCACGGTGCGATGCACACACACACACACACACACACACACACACACACACACCTTGATAACACACACACACACATCGCTGGTGCCTGTTCTACCTAAAAACACAAGCGAGGTGCCTGTTCTGCCTGCTTAAATAACACACACATCGCTGGTTTGGGTCGGGCGGGTCTCATCTTTAAACACACACATCGCTTCTCTCCACCGCCCTATTATGGCGACTCAGTGTCTTTTTACACCTGCCGTCGCGGCTGTTGTTATTTTTCTTACACACAAACACCTCTATCCTCGCGGCTCTCACTTCTCCATAAACACACATTCGGATCGGACGGATTTCTCGCTAGAACACCGAATGCGGGCGAATCTCTTCCTGCACAGACCCCGAAGCACGATGCCCATACCCACCCGCTAGCGACGAACCATCGCCTGTGCGCGCCCCAACGCCGCATGGAATCTACTCCCGACGCCCCCGCCGTCCTCCTGCCCTGCGCCCGGCCACCCAGGCATCGGCCCCAAGGTGGCTGCCTGCATCTGCCTCTTCTCCCTGGACAAGCACGCGGCCATCCCCGTGGACACACACGTGTGGCAGATCGCGGTGCGGTACTACTGCCCCCAGCTGCGCGGCAAGAGCCTCACCAAGAAGGTTCACGGAGAGGTGCAGCAGGTGTTCGTGGAGCGGTTCGGGCCCTATGCCGGATGGTGGGTGAGCGGGAGGGGGTTATGGCCCATAACTAATGGGTAAAGGCAACCAACTGATTAATCCTATCGGGTTGTGGGTGTTGGCTTGAACTGTAAACCGGATTATGGGGCGGCTGGTGCGGGTGGCGGGGGGGGGTCCGTGTGCCCTGCCTGGGGAGCAGGGCTTCTGCCCCCGGCCTAGGAAGCAGGAGGCGAGGGACGGCTGTCGCAGCAGGTGCATCCAGTGCAGGTGCATCCGGCCCGAGGGATTCAGTTGGTGCGCGCACGTGTGCCAGCCGGTGTCATTGCCTCCCTCATCCAAGTTGCCCATGTGTAAATTGTCGCGTCGCGTTTGCTGATTCTGCGCTTCCTGACACCTGGGCTGCGGCAGGGCGCACAACACGCTGTTCATTTCGGAGCTGGCGAGCCAGCAGCACCGCCTGCCTGAGCACCTGCGGCAGGGCAAGCCGGCCGGGAAGTCCAAAGCGGCAACGAGCGGTGGGAAGCGCCGTGACCGTGGCCGGAGAAACGATGGGAGCGACGAGGATGACGGTGACGACGACGACGACGGGGGCGTGCCAAAGGGAGGCAAGACGGATAATACCGACGTGAATGACGGTGACAGCAGAGGAGGGGAAGGCGATGAGGGTGGCGGAGAGGACGATGGCGGTGACGGCGCGCCGGCCCGGAGTCGCCGCGTGCGCGGCAGCGCTGCCAGGGCTGCCAGCGCAGCACAGGCAGCCGCAGTGGGTGAGGCAGCAGCACCGGTCCGCGTGCGCGGCGGCGCCAGGCGAGGCGCGCAGCGACAACCAGTTCAGGACACGGCGGCTGCTGTAGCGGCTGCGAATCCGCAGGCCTCCGGGGGCGTGGACTCGTTGGGGAGCAGAGGCGCGTCGGGTTCCAGCGGCTCGGAGGGGCACGTGCTGGCGTGCGCGGCGGTAGCGGACGGTCAGACAGACCTGGTCAGCCCCCTGGCTGGGATTGCGGTGGCGGCGCGGAAGGGGCGTTCCAAGGCGACGGAGCGGCCTGCTGTGGCGCCAGTCGCCAGGTCCACTGGGGTGCGGCCCAAGCGCGCAGCAGCCGGCGAAGTGCGGCGCGGACGCGGATGCGGGGTGTCCGCACCGCAACCTCCGGCGGGCTACGAGCTCGGTGATTTTGACGACCTGGTCAAATAGTAATAATGATAACGTTGGACGTGAAGGGCGTGCAGCTTTCCGCAGAAGTCCTATGTCTGGGCGCAACGTATTGCAGTGCGTCGCCTGGGGCTGCACAGGGCGTTGCGGCGCCCGGGCACTGCATCGTAGCTGGTTATGAGCTTATGACGTATGACTCGTTCGTGCGGCCGTGGACAGTCGCTTCGGTTATGCCAGGGGATGGGACTGCGCGGAAAGAAAACCGGGCAATGCGCGCAAGCTGCGGCGCGCGGCGCTACGTCGTGCGCGATCATGTCGCCCATCGGCAGGTTTCCTGCAGCGGAGCGCGCGTCGAAGAGGGCTAGAAGACAATAGACGCAAAGGCCAGGCAGGTGGCTGTTAGGCTGCATGTGCAGGGGTGGCGCCGACCCCGCAGGTGGCACCCTAGAGACCGCGCTGGTGACCATGCTGCGCAGCGCGCACAGCTGCACGGCTGTCCGTGCGCTGGTAATGCCGTGGGGCTGGGTGAGCCAAGCGCTTGAGCAGGATGCGCGCCTCGAACGGCTACTGTTGGCCAGGCCGTGTGTTGCCTGTTCGCGAGATGGGGGACGTGGAATGCCTTCCAAACCCGATGAGGAACGTGGAATGCCCAAATGAACTCAACCCAGGGGGCATGCGTCGAAGCAGCTGCGCTCCACTTCAGCTGTACGACACTACCGGGGCCGCCCCGTCGTGTGCCTCAGCAGCAGGCGAGGCACGCAAGCAGTGCGCTGCTGACCTGTGTTCGGTTACTGAGATGTCCTGTTTGTTTTTTGGGTAAACAGCCGATGTCCACAGGTGTCCACATGGTGGCGCGCGGACCTGTTGTTGGTGAGGCGGGTAGGTGTGGAGTGTACTACCCGTGTGGTCAGGGAAGACGCGGTCATGAAATTGGTATTGTGTAACTGGTGTACGGTACCGGCGGTCCTTGTATGAATTTCTAGTCCCGCGTTGGCTGGCCGGGTCTGATGCGGTCTCCAGGAGAGGCAACCCTGGCGTTCCAGTATCCGTGGTGTCGTTGGCTGGTTTCGCTGCACGACCCTCGTGCAGGTGGAGGTGGGTGGAGGTGACTCGTTCCGCACTGCGCAGTCCTTGGTGGGTGCTGAAGACACGAGGTTCCTGTGAAGCTCTCGGGGTCCGTTGGGACGGCTCGGGTGAGGGCGTGTGAGGGCCATTGTCCACCATTGCCCGCCACTACGCTTTACCAATGTATAACCTCCCCACGTGCACGATGAAAATCACAGTCCCCCTCATCAGTTCGTCTGCATCGACCTTGCGCAGCTGTTCGCCGGAGGGAGCCGATGTGTATACGGCAGATCGGCTGCAACTGTCTCTCTGAATGTTCATAGTTGATTTAAGGTACCTTCTAATAGTGGTTCCTTGGCCTGTTTCACCTCTGAATGTAAGAACCCTGTCCCTGTACGGCTTTCGGTCAACTAGCTGACCGCATGCGAGTCTCGTCTTGCTGGTAAAATTATCAATTAGTACTGTATTGGTACTTTGTAGTATTGCAAAATAGGCAGTATCGTGTAGCTCGTTCACCCGCGCTACCCGGCGTTTCCTATCCGGTGGAAACCGGGACGTTATTTAGGTTGCACTTTCATTTCTTAAAATATATTTGAAGTTCTCGTCGTGCTGCGTGTTGAAGTTGACACTGAGTTCGGCGCCTGCCCGCGGTCCCCAAGGCATGGCAGCTTGATACAGTATGAAGTAATATCCTTGACGTTACTACACAGCCATGCGGACGGTCGTTGCTTGGCAGGAGACGCCTGTGAGTGGCGGACTTGTCAAAGGGCATGTGTTTTTGCTACTGGGCCACTGTTAGCTCAGCTTGATGATGATCTGCATTGACATCTTTGACGCAGCCGGAGAAGGACGGCATCCGTAATGTCTGTTATGACCTGTGCTTCAAGCCAGGTGAGTGTCACGTTCACATGCCGTGGTATGGGCTGCCGAAATATGCTGGCCGCAGCCCTTTGCATGCCTCATTCCGGGTATGTTACATAATCAGATGGATCCCAAGTTGTTGCGGGCATCGGGAATCGCGTCCTGGTCTACGATGCTGCGGATGGCGACCTGCTGCACGCTCTGAAAGGCCACAAGGTGCGTGCTCATCTGGCGGCACGCGTGTGATGGCGTTACACCGCCCCAGACCTTTACGCTTCCCGCAACATGCGACAGGACTCAATCTACTGCGTCGCGTACGCGCAAAACGGCAAGCGCTTCGCGTCGGGCGGTGCGGACAAGACCGTCATCATCTGGACCAGCAAGGTGGGACCTCGGGAGGCTCTGGAGCTGGGCATGTGGAAACAGGGAGCGGTTGGGAGCTTGGGGCATCCAACCCGCAGCCTCCGAAACCCCGACACGTGCTGACCGTCCCGGAGCCTGCCCCACCCAATCTGGCCTCGCCTCCGTACCCCACAGGCGGAGGGTATCCTCAAGTACACCCACAATGACGCCATTCAATGCCTCTCCTACAACCCAGTCACCCAGCAACTGGCCAGCGCCACCGCGTCGGATGTGGGGCTGTGGTCTCCGGAGCAAAAGTCGGTGGCTAAGCACAAGGTGGGGGATGGGCCGGGATGGCGAGGTCGCCGCCAGGCTTGGCAGAGGCACGAGCTTCTGGACGGCGATGGCGTTGACAGACCCCCCCTGTCTGCCGCTCCCTTGGGAGGAAGCAGCCCTAGCGCCCTCAAATCGCTTCAGGAACCAGGAACCTTTCCGGTCCAACAAGACGGAACCTCCAGGCATCCCCCTTCTCCGCGCGCTCCTCAGCCTGGCGCGCAAATTGATACCCGAGACCGGATACCCGAGACCGGATATCCGGGCCTCATGACTTGGACCCACGGGTTCTCATGATGCGCACGAACGCCCGAACGAAAACCGCGCAAACTCTTGACACTTCGATCTGGGTCCCTAGTCCCTTGCCCCTCCCCGCACGACACCGCGCCTCAACCCCCCCCTTTCCCGCCTTGCCCCGCCTTGACCTCCCTCCGTCGCCTCCCCCGTCCCAGGTTGCCTCCCGCATCTGCGCCATCTCCTGGACCGCCGACGGCGCCTACCTGGCCCTCGGCTGCTTCGATGGCATCATCTCCATCCGCGACAAGGGTGGCAGCGAGAAGCACCGCATCGAGACGGGGCCGTCGCCCGTATGGAGCATCTGCTGGAACCCCGTGGTGGGTCGGGATCCGGATTGGGTCAGAATGGGCTGGGCCTGGGATGGGATGGGTTGGGTCGGGATACGGATTTGGTTGAGATGGGCTGGGTTGCGGGCGCCAGGGGATGTGGACTAGGTGGGACTGGTTGGGGCCCTGGGGAGCGGGCAGTGGACTGGGTGGGCGGTGAAGGTGGACCGGGGCGGGATCGGATATAGACGGGTCCAGGGTGGGGTGGGGTCCATCTGGGTTGTGGCTTGCGCGAGGGGAAATGGGTATGAATGGGGTGGAGCTGGGTGGCGAGCGGCCCGCCAGCATCGGCGAGATGAGGATGGACTCGGGCGCGCGGGTCCAGCCGGCAACCGGTACGCGATAACCCACATGCGCACTGCGGGAACCTGGGGTCGAATCGCGCCACCGCCAAAGCGTGCGCGCGGCCGCGCGCGAGCCCACATGTGGCGTCCAGCTTGAAGCGCGTCTTGCCGGAGGTCCAACATGCCGCGGCAGAGAGAGCGGCCAACGCGGGGGCCGGGGCCCCTGCTGTCGGGAAGTGCGCAAAGCGATGGGGCAAGCTTAGGGTCAACTTGCCTAAGGCACGGACGGGTATCTGTCATTACGATGAGGGAAATGGCCCAGCCCGGCCGGGATTGGCAATCCGCAACGGCAGTGCGGCTTGCGGCGCGGGCCACGCACCTGCGTCAGCGGCTAGCAAGCCGCCGCCCAATGTGCTGCTTGCTGGGAAAGGCACAATCCCGGGAGCTGGCTGGCTGGTGGGGTGAGGAGCGCCCCACCGCCTGACGCTCCTTCCCCTGCCGCGCCTCACCGGCGGTCCGCCCACGGGGCCGCAGCACACCATGGGGGACAGTGCCCGGGCCAAGAAGCCGGGGCAGCACCACACCGCGGAGGACAGTGCCCAGGCCAAGAAGCCGAGGCGGCAGCCACAGTCTCGTCACACTCGGCGGATACCGCGGGCGGTGGTACGGTGCCAGATGGGTCCATCCTCAGGCCGGGGCGCCGCAACGGCACGCTCGCGGCCGCCGCCTTATGGGAGGCGAGCACGGGTGAAAGATCCATCAGCTGCCGTCGTCGGGAGCGTTCCCTGCCGGAGAGCCGCGTGACGGTGGCGGGGCCAGAGCTCCCCGGTCCCCCTGGGGTGGTACTTGCCAAGGCGTGTTTGGCTGGCCAGCAAGCAAGGGCCCCTCCCGGGCCCATCCGGGTCGCCTCCCCGGGGCCCATAGCAGGCAGCAGGATGTGGTCGCAAGGAGTTGCCGCTGCAGCGGGGGCTGTTGCAGGTATGCGCGATGCCGGCCGGCACCGCAGGGCGGTCTCCTCGGGCCCGGGCCCCCGACCTCGGAACCATACGGGTTGATTTGGCTGGCTCGCCCGCTTGTCCGCTTCCCCACCCACCCCGCTCCCCGCCTCCGTGTGCTCATTCGTCCCGTCCAGGAGACCAACGTGCTGTGCGCGGGCTGCTTCGACGGCTTCCTCAAGTTCTACATGATGAGCGGGCAGCAGAAGAGCAAGGACCGCGAGTTGACGTTCGACCCGCTGTGTGTGTCGTACTTCAGCAGCGGCGAGTACATCACCGTCAGCGGCACCGACAGGTGGGCCCTGCACGCGCCCCTGCTGGTCCACACCATCCGCCCCTTGCAAACATGGGTCGGTGGTTTGCGCGACCTGGCGCCTGCTCAAGTACGGTAGCGGCCGCGCCGCAAAGCTCCTACGGGCGGGGTACGCCTCTTGCGCTGGCCATCAGCAGCTGCCCAGTCCGCCCAATCTGGGTGCCCCGGCGGACCCGTGGGTCATCAGCCACTGGGCTGAAGGCCGCGGTCCAGCCGCTGCCGGCTGTGTGGATGGAGTTACACACCGTTATGTGTCCCGTATTTGCGTCCGCATCCCAGGCCTCTAAGGGGCTCCCACCCACCCAACCCCAACCCCCAAACCACCTCAACCCAGACCGCGCAGTTCAGCCCCTTCTCCTTCATCGATGTGTGCTGCATTGATCGGGGTTCGTTCTTGGCAAGTAATAGCTCTACTTACACCTCAAAACCAACCCACAGCCCTAGCCCAACCCAACCCAACCAACCGCAACCCAAACCCAAAACTTCCAACGCCAACACCCAGCACCCAACCCACTCCCGATTCGCTCAACGGCTCGCCCCCTTCAGGACCGTGCACCTGTACACCCGCGACGGCACCTACCTGACCAAGATCGCGGAGCGCGACAGCTGGGTGTGGGCGGTGCGGCCGCGGCCCAAGCACAACTTCGTGGCGGTGGGCACGGAGGCGGGCGGCATTGCCATGTTCCAGCTCATCTTCTCCACCGTGCACGGCCTCTACCAGGACCGCTACGCCTACCGCGACCAGATGACGGACGTCATCATCCAGCACCTCATCACCGAGCAGAAGGTGCAGCGGGGCGGGCGTGGTGTGCGGGGCTGGGGGTGTCGGGGCCGCCGGGGCTGGGGAGGAGATCGGACTGCTGCGAGATGACGGGGCGAATGGGATTCTGCGCTGGCTGCCGGAGCGGCAGCCCGTACGGGGTCGGGGTTGGGGATTCGGATTGGAGCAAGGAATGGGTGTGTCGGGGTTGGGATGTCTTGTTGTTGGGGTGTTGAAGTCCGCGAACGGGTGGACAGGGTCCGAGGTGGGTCACAATCAATCAGGCATCGCGCCGGTCCATTTCACCGCCCTGCCTGCCTGCCAGCCGCAGCGCCACCCAACGCCCATGCTGTCTTTACTCCTCCTCGGCGGCTGGCGCCCCTTCACGCCTGCCACCTGGCGCGTCTTCCTTGGCCCCCGCCTCCTCCTCCCGCCCCTCCAGGTCCGCATCAAGTGCAAGGACTACGTGAAGAAGATCGCGGTATACAAGGACAAGCTGGCGGTGCAGCTGCAGAACAAGGTGGTCATCTACGAGCTGGCGAACGCGGACGACTTCGACATGCACTACCAGTCCGCCACCAAGATCCAGCAGAAGCTGGACTGCAACCTGCTGGTGGTGACGTCGCACCACGTCATTCTGTGCCAGGTGGGCGGAGACCAGCGAGGAAGAGGAGGGGGCCCGGGGTGGTTCAATCAAAACGAGAAAAATAAAACCAGAAACAAACCCGGGCACACCCAGGGGTGGTGGTCTGGGTGGGATACCTGGTGCGACGGAGCGGCGTCCGTTTGGAGGGCACCCCGTCGATGACCCGTGGTGTGCAAACCGTGTGGCCAACGCGTCGCCGCCCTGTGCCCCTCCCCGACCAGCTCCTGGTATGGCTGCCTGCATGCCTCTTGGTCTCCTCGGTCCGCCTTCATTGCATCGGGCCCTGCCGTGCAGCTCCGCGACTCCTCATCTCACCCTCTCTGCACGTTCTCCCCCTCCCCCCTCGTTCCCTCCGACCTTTGCTCTGGCAGCAGCGCACTTTGAATATCTCTACCAATTTCCTACAATCTCCCCATTCCCCCATCCCTGCAGGAGAAGAAGCTGCAGCTGTACAACTTCGACGGCGTCAAGGAGCGCGAGTGGGTGCTGGACTCGGTCATCCGCTACATCAAGGTGGTGGGCGGGCCCCCCCGGCGCGAGGGGCTGCTGGTCGGCCTCAAGAGCGGCGCTATCCTCAAGATCTTCGTGGACAACCCCTTCCCCATCCCGCTCATCAAGCACACCGCCTCCGTCCGCTGCCTGGACCTGTCCGCCTCGCGCAACAAGCTGGCGGTGGTGGACGAGAACGCCAAGGTGCTCGTCTACAACCTCATCACCAAGGTGTGTGTATGTGTGTGCGGACGGACGGGGTGGGCTGTGCGGGTCCGGGCCGGGGCGTGCGGGCAGTCGGGGTGGCTGCTGCGCCCTGCCTGTTCCTGGCGGCGCAGCGCTCCTGAAACCCCCTGGCTTGATGAAGTTCCCTGGCTTGCAGCCCCCTGGCTTGGAAGCCTCCCCGTTGTTTTCACCTTGAAAGCCCCTGGCTTTGACCTTGGCGCGCAGGAGCTGGTGTTTGAGGAGAGCAACGCCAACTCGGTGGCCTGGAACTCGGAGTTCGAGGACATGTTCTGCTACAGCGGCAACGGCATGCTGTCCATCAAGACGGGCGACTTCCCGCTGCACCAGCAGAAGCTGCAGGTGCGCGGCGTCGGGATCGGGAAGGGGGGAGAGGGGGCGCATCGACATCCGGGGTCTTCGAGTTGTTGCTTCGTTGCTGGTTTGGCTGTCCTGATTGACTTCCGGCGGCGGAGGGGCGTGGCCGCCACCTCACGCAGCGGAATGAGCTCTGGCTGGCTGGTGTCCCGCCACCCGGCCTGGCATTATACCCCACTCGGAGCCCCAACCCGAACGCCTTTTGCCTTTTTCGGTCCGTCGTCGCGGCGCGATGCACCTACGCACTATTCCCAACACATCCAGCTAACCCTCGCCAGTCTACTTCTCATCAGTATGTTTCCGGCTTGGACCGTGACGTAACTTGCATGGTAGCTCCCCGCCATCAAACCCGACCTGCTCTGTTGGCGGAGCCATGGCATTCCTCCCCTGGATACACGGAACCCCTCGCCCGCCCGCTCGGACCTGCCACCGTACTCTCAACCTCGGCTCACTAGAGGCTGTTCCCATGCACCCCGACAGGGCTTCGTGGTCGGCTTCAAGGGCTCCAAGATCTTCTGCCTGCACTACGTGTCCATGCAGGTGTGGGCGTGTGTGGGCGTGTGCGTTGAAAGAAATCTGAGCCGCGAGAAGCGAAGCCGTTGTCGGTTTGTGTGTTGAGCGCGGAACGTTAGCCGCCGCGCGCGATTGTGTGTATTTGTCTGAGCTGTGTGTGGTCAGCTAAATAACCCGTGTGTTTAGGAAAACGACCCGCCCAAAGAACCCGTGTGTGTACATGTGTTTGTCTTGGGGGCGCCTGGCAGGGGCACTAGTTCGGCGTCCTCGAGTCCCCGTGCCGTAGAGCCACCGGTCCAGCTCTGCAGGCGCCGTGAGATCCCGAGGTCCGCGCTCCCATGGGCCCTGCGGTAGCTGCCATCCTGGGCTGCACCGCAGCCACCAGGCAACGGCGGTGGTTTCGCCACGTTCCGCGCGTCGTGGTCTTGCGGGTGTGCGTGTATTTTTGAGCAGAGGCCCGTGTGTGTTTAATGACAAACCCGCCCAGAGGCCCGTGTGTGTTGTGAGTACACGTGGTAAACCACTGGGACGAATGTGCCTGTCTGCCTGCCCCCCTCACCTCCGCCGCGATCTCCCTCCCGTCCCTCAGACGATCGACGTGCCCCAGTCGGCGTCCATGTACCGGTACCTGGAGCGCAAGGTAGACCTTTGGGGGGAAGGGGATTCGGGAGGTGTGTGGCAGCGCGGTTGAGTGGCCTCCGTCGCGGCTGTGGTGAACCACTGGCCCGTCCAGGGCCCTCAAGAGCGGTACATTTGCCCTGGTGCGGTCGCGCACTCCTTGACGGGTCGTCGAGGACCAGTAAGCGCACCCCCTCCCCCGCAGCAGCAGCGCAGTTTGAAACGTCTACCAATTTCCTTTACCCCCTTTCCCGCGCTGCAGCTCCTCATCGGTCATGTAGCTGTCCGTGCGCGCTGCCCACCCACCCACCGGCCGCCTGGCCTCTCCCCCTCCTCAGGACTTTGAGTCGGCCTACCGAGTGGCCTGCCTGGGTGTCACGGAGGCGGACTGGAAGCAGCTGGCGCTGGAGGCGCTGCAGGTGGGGTGCCTAGGGGGGTTACAGAGAGGAAATTGGTGGACACACCAGGGCGGGGTCTGGGTGGGTTTAGCATTCAACACAGGGTGCTGAGGGGGACCCGGGTGTGTGCGTTTGTTGGGGGGCATAGGAAGATGGTAGGCAACTACGAAATGCGTGGACTGCCAGAGAAAGGAAAGGACGCGGTGAGAAACGGACCGTGTTGGGGTTTGTAGGGGGGAGGGGGGAGATATGACAGGCCCCGGGCGCCCTTGGGGTCTTACGTGGAGCACAGTACGTGTCCCTGGGGCCCGGTGGCGATATGCGGGACGGCACCGGGCTGATGCCCAGGCTGATGCTGAGCGGGTCATCGATCTCCAGGGTGGCTGGCAGTTAAAGGCTAGTCTGCAGGCCTAATGGGTGATGATACGCAACCGCCCAAACCCCACGTGACTGGAGCTAGTACGGCAGGCCGTGCCTTCTCCGGTGAAACTCCCCGTCTGATTTCGATTTCAAAGAAGCTCCTCAAGCCGGTGCGGCCCCGTCCGGTCCGGCCCCCCCCGGCGCGCAGGCGCTCAACCTGGACGTGGCCCGCAAGGCGTTCATCCGCATCCGCGACGTCCGGTTCGTGGAGCTGGTGAACCGCACGGAGGCGGGGCGCAAGGCGGGCACCAGCGAGCCGCTGCTGCTGGCGGAGATCATGGCCTTCCAGGGACGCTACCAGGAGGCGGCCAGGCTCTTCACGCAAGCGGGTGCGCGCGCGGGGAAGGAAGGACCGGGGGACATGGTTGGATGAGGGGGTTGACAAGGATGGGGTGGTGAAAGAGGATGCGTGGATGCTGTGCCTGGTCTGTGGAAGCACGGGAGAATGGAAAGGAGAGGTAGGTGATGGCTGCGAGGGTTGGGGGACGCAGGGCCGAGAGGCAGGTCCCCAGGGGCGTGGAGCCCACCGTCCACCCCAGCCGATGCCCGTCACCTGCTCCCACCCCAGCCGGTCCTGTCCCATTCATCTCCTGATCCGGAGCTCACCTTTATGTCTGATCTTCAACCCATCCATCTCGTGCCCTGGCCCCTTTTTGTCAAAAAATATATCAAAATCGCGAAAAGATCACCGATTGCGTAACAGTGCCCTGGCCCCCTCTCCCCCTCTATTGGTTTAGTTTATTTTGGATTTTGTTTTCTTTTCAACCCCCTCTCTCCCTCTTCCTAACCCCCTTCCCCGCCAACAGGCGCCGTGGACAAGGCCATGGAGATGTTCTCCGACCTGCGGCAGTTCGACGAGGCCAAGAAATGGGCCGAGGAGTTCGCCGCCAGCGGCCGCGGCGACCAGCGCAGCGTGCAGGAGCTCATCAACCGGCAGGCGGAGTGGAGCGAGCAGGTCAAGAACTACGACGCGGCGGCCGAGATGTACATCAAGGTGCTTTGCGGTGTTGGGGGCCGAGCCGACGCGGGGTGGTGCGGCACCAGCGCGGACAGACGGATGGATGGATGCACGGGGTGTGATTATTAAGGGGTGTGAACAGGACAGGTTGCGGTTGGACGGTTTTAGGTAATTACGGTACGGTACCTGTGTATTTACGATACCGCTGTGGGATGGCATAGAGGCGGAATCCGGCAGCCGTCTGCGGGCCAGTAGTAAACGTGCGGTGACTGTCCCTGGGCTGCCGCTTTGACCTGTTGTTGTTATCCCTGTGGGTCCCGCGGACGCTCAGGCCAAGAAGTACGACCGCGCCATCGCCATCCTGGCCAAGCACCAGTGGTGGGACAAGCTGATCGGGGTGGTGCGGCAGCTGGACAAGACGGACGCACGCTGCCTGGGCATGTGCGCGGGCCACTTCCGCCGCGCGCCGCACTTTGCGTTCGCCAAGGAGACGCTGCTCAAGATGGACGACACCAAGGTGCGCGCGGGCGGCTGGGGCCGGGAGGTGGAGTGGGGCCGGGAGGCTGAATGGGGGGGGAGCGGAAGGCGGCTTGTTCGTGAGCTGCGGCCCCCGTGACTCGGGCCCCGGGCAGACAGGGCCCGAGTCAGCTGCCCGCAGACAGGAGCGCCCGCAGCGTGCCGCCGTACCGCTCGCCGCCGCGGGGCGCTCATCCGCGGCCCCCCCTCGCTGCCTTCGCGCCTCGTGCTTGCTGCTGATGCTTTTGCCGCTTGTGGCTGCTTTTGCTGCTTGCTGCTGCTTGAACCTCCGCTTCGCCTCGCCCCTTTCCGCCACGCCCCTGTCTCCCACCCTCCCTGTCCCTGCCGCCCACCCTCCCTGTCCTTGCCTCCAGGGTCTCATCACGCTGTACGTCGAGGCGGAGAAGTGGGACGACGCCTTCCTGCTGCTGCACGCGCACCCGGAGTGCCGCCAGGACGTGTACTTGCCGTACGCCAAGTGGCTCGGCAGCCAGGACAGGTGGGGGCGTGGGGCTGGTTTTCTGATGGACCTGCTCGCTCGCTGCCGGTGCGCACCGCTTCAAAACCAAACCAGATCTCGGAACTCCGTAGCTCTCAGACCACAACCTCACCGCCGCCCGCCCCATCCTGCCCCGGACGTTTGCTCTGGCAGCAGCGCAGTTTGAACTTGTCTACCAATTTCCTATACCCCATCCCGCCGCTCACCCCGCCCCGCGCTGCCCCCGGGCCCCCTCAGGTTCGACGAGGCCCGCCTGGCGTACCAGGAGGGCGGCTTCCCCTCCCTGGCCACCCGCATCCTGGAGCAGCTCTGCGCCAATGCGGTGGTGGAGAGCCGCTTCTCAGACGCCTCCTACTACTACTACCAGCTCGCCATGGAGGCGCTCAAGGTGGGGGTTGGGGGGTGAGGGCTGGGGGTGCTGGTTGAAGGGCAGGGTCAGGAGACGGGGCGAGTAGGTGGGGCGTGGGGTCAAGTGATGAAAAGGTTTCGGACTGAGTCAGTTCGCGGGGCTGCCACCTACAACCGCACCCGCACACGGCGCGTGGCGGTTGTGCGTGGCACAACCCACACATGTCGTCCTTGCTTGGCCCCCCTCGCATCCTTCTCCTCCGCTGCGCGGACTGGGACCGAATCGACCCCCTTGCCTCGTGTATTCTGGTTACCTACCGGTCGCGCACCGCCCGCCGTTCCTCCTGCCCTGCTGCTCTCTTCTCCCTCCTTCCCCCGCCCGCCCCCTCTTGGGTGCTTCCGCAGAGCATCAAGAACCCGCCCTCCGCCATGTCGCCCTCGGACCGCACCTCCCTGGAGCGCTTCACCGAGCTGTACGACCGGGCCGAGGTGTACTTTGCGTACGACATCGTGCACAAGAGCGTCCACTCGCCCTTCCGTACGACGCACCCCGACACGCTCTTCAACGCCAGCCGCTTCCTGCTCATGCGCACGCTGCCGCCGCGGGAGGTGCCGCTGGGGGTGTCGGTCGTCAACATCGTCTACGTCATGGCCAAGCAGGTGAGTCGCTCGAGGAACCCAACCACGTGTGCGTGTGTGCGTGCGTGTTCGGGAAAGACACAGACAGGGACCGAGAAGGCAGACAACCTGGGCCCAAACGGGTGTTTTCTTGCACCAAGGGGACGCCAGGGCAGGGCGAAGCAGGGGAAATAGGGTATACGGTAGCATCACTCGGGCATCCGGTCCCCGGTGTTGCGGTAATCCACCTGCGGTTGCCCCTTCCGGCAAACCCGACGTTGCCGACGTCGTCGTCATCAGGCGGTGGAGGCGGGCGCGTTCAAGCTGGCTCGCTTCGCCTACAACAAGCTTCAGACGCTGGTGCTGCCGGCGGCCTGGCAGGCGGAGGTGGACCTGGCGTCGGTGGTCATCCGGTCCAAGTGGGTGCGACCCTAGGGGCGGGGGGGGGGAGCAGAAGCACCAGGAGCAGGAGGAGGAGGAGAGGGAGATTGAGGACGAAAGCAGGGGAATGAGGAGGAGGAAGAAAAAAGGAGGAGGAGGACCGGGAGTGGCATCAGCAAAAGGGGGCAGGCCCACCTCGGGGCATTCGTGCTATCGCACCGGGGGCGCACGGAGGGGTCGCACCGGCGCGCACTGAGCAGAGGGGCCGACACCGCGCAGCGCGTGCCGTGTGCTCAGCATGACTGTGCAAGCAAGGCTGCTGTTGCTGGGTGAGGAGCCCTGCTGGACGACCGCGGTCTCGGCGTGCAGACAGGGAAAGGGCAGCGCGCGTGGGGTGGCGGGGCGCTGCAGGATGAGGGAACCTGTCCACCTGCCCGCAGCCCAGAACCGTTTCTTCATTCCACTCGCGCGTCTGTCTCTTCTTCTTAACCGGCCCCGGCTCCCTGCTCCCCGTGTCCCTTCCCCCCTGTCCGTTCCTCCCGCTCCCCCTCTCCTCCCCGCAGGCCCTTCTCCGACAAGGAGGACCTGCTCCCGGTGTGCTGGCGCTGCACCACAACCAACCCGCTGCTCAACACGCAAGGGGACTACTGCATCAACTGCGGGGCGCCCTTCATCAGGTGCGGGCGGGTCGAGTTGGTTCTGGGTGTTGGTTTGGATATATGGGGTCCTGAAGGGTACAGTATTTGGGTTGGAGGTCCTTCGTTGGATATGCTCGGCTCATCGGGGCACAGGGGTTGGGTGACTCGGGTAACCGGGGCAGCAGATTACTGTTTGCCGCCTGACGGGCCGCCCTTCTGTCAGTCTGTCTTCTCTTGCTCCCGACCGCGCCCGGCTGGCCCCTTATGTCCCGACCGCGCCCGGCTGGCCCCTCCTGCTGCAGGTCGTTCGTGACGTTCGAGCACCTGCCCATCGTGGAGTTCGAGCTCGAGGTGCGCAGCGGGGGAAAAACGGGGCAACAGGGGGAACAGGGCCCCGGAGTCGTGCGCTCGGAGGCGTCCACCTGGGGCGGGGGACTGGGACCCTGTGGCTGCAGCTTGCGCACAACGGGTGTAGCTGAGGGTGGCCTTTGGTGTCCCAACACGAACCCAACGCGCGGCCTGTCCATTCGACAAATGTGCAGATCGGGGGATGATGGGGAGGCGCATGGCCTCAGGAAAGGCACCGTCCCGTGAAGAGAGCTTTTCTGTGAGGGGTCTACAGTTCCTGATGGGGCTGCCGCTGATGCGGTGCCGACCAGCGAGTGTCGGCCAGCCCAGCCTTGTACAGGAATAGCTTCCGATTGTTGGCGGAGCTTGTTGCTGGGCAGCACCCGTTGACCTGACCTGACCTGGCCTGGCCTGGCCTGATCCGATCTGCCGTTGTTCCGTTGATCGGCCGCCTTCCCCACAGCCCGGCATCGATGACGAGGAGGCGCAGCGGTTGTTGGGAGAGGACGCGGGCCTGGAGGCGGCCAGGTGGGCAGCGAGGCACACCGCTTGGAGCGTACCGTACCGTACCGTACCGGGGGAGGGGGGCAGGGCGCTATGGAGGATGGAGGGCAGGAGCCCTGCGGAACGGCAGCCCGCTGTTGGTTCGTTATCAAACTGTGCGCGCAGTACGGTCCAGTCGCGCAGCTCCGTCGCCCCTGTCCTGTCCTGTCGCGTCTCTTTCTCCCAGTTAGTTCCTCGAGTTCCTCCACCCGTGGGATCCTGGGCCCCTGCATCCTCCTGCCACTCCGGCTGTATAACGGAATAAATACCGTTGCCTTCCCTCCGGCCCTTTCGGCAGTCAACACAACCGAGTCGGTTGTACCGCTTGGCGCTGTCTTTGCTCCCCCTCTCTCTTACTCCCTTGCCGCCCTGCCTTGCCGCCCTCTTCGCAGGCGCGAGCAGCGGGCGGTCCGCCAGGCCAAGATCGCGGAGGCGGGCGGCAACGTGCTGCGCCTGGACCAGGACGAGATCAACCGCATGGAGGACGCCTTCGCGGCGCAGATGATGGTGCCCAACACCACCATCCGGGTGGACCGGGCCATGCTGCGCCGCCTCAAGACAGCCGAGGTGCGGAGCGGGTGGCGGGTGGCGTGCGGGGGGGAGGGAGGGAGGGTCCCTGGGGGCGGGAGAGGAATGTGAGGCATCGGGCCCGGCGCGACAGGAAACACGGGACGGGACGGAGGCAAAGCTGGGAGGAGCTGGGCGGCCGCCCGCGGCGGAGTCATCCCCGCATGCCGGGGTGAATCGGGACGGCGCCGTGCATATCGCATATGCGGCTGTGCTCCTGGCGGCGGTTGAAAACCCAAACCCAAAGCGGGCGGGCGGGCGGGCGGGCGGGCATGGAACATACATATGGGCATTGTGCGGTCATGCTAATAAGGCGTCATCGACCTCAATGACTCCCCCACTGCGATGTGCCCTCTCGCATCCGTCGTCCTCGCGCTGTAACCCCGTCGCCCCCTGTCCCCTGTCCCTGTTTGGGCCGTTTCCTTTTCGACCCCCTGCCCCTGTCCCTCCCCCGCCCCGCCCTCCCGCTAGGTGATGGTCCGCACCTGGCCCAACCCGGTCATCCCGCGGCAGTACTTCCGCGTCATGGACAGCGAGGTGCCGCTGTGCTGCGGCCCCTGCGGCCACTTCTTCGAGCAGGACGAGTACGAGATGGCGGGTCTGGAGCGCGGCTCGGCGCCCTTCAGCCGCGTGCCGGTGCGGCCCGAGGGGCTGGCGCCCGGCGAGGAGGGCGACGAGGAGGGCGCCGGCGGCCCCGGCAACGGCATGACGCCGGGCGGTTCGCGGATGATGGGCGGGCCGCTGGGCAGCATGGGACCGCGGCCGCCGGGCTCGGGCCCGAGCAAGGGGCGCATGGCGCCGTTCCCGGCGGGCAGGGCCGTATGAGCGTGTTCATGGGGGGAGGGGCGAGCTCGTGATTGCGGCGGGGAGAGGCCCGAGAAAATGCCTAAGGGGTTTGAGCCCACAGGTTTACAAACCCGAGGGCCACCAAACGCTCGAAAACCCCGCCGGCAGGACGCATGTGGGGGATGATCGGGGGATGGTTGGAGCAGGGAATGGGGTGTCGGAATCCCCCGCCTCGCAGCGGCGAGGCGGGAGGCTGCTTCAGGCGCCGTGCGCCTCTTAATGGTTGTCTGGTTGTGGGTACTCGGAGCGTTTGTCGGGCTCAATTGCCAACAGGGGCAGGCGCGCAGTGCATGGGCTTGGAGCTGTATTACTGCGCGCGTCGGCTGCTAAGAAGGCCGGGGCAGGGCGGGGCAGGGGAGCCTCGGCAGCGGAGAGCTCGGGGGTGGAACCTACTCTGGGGCAACGGATGCGTAGTGGCCGACAGGATGGGTACGAGGCTGTCCACCACCGAGGTACGGAGCGCACAAACAGCGAGAGCCGCGTTCGGTACCGAACCGCACAGCGGCACGGTGCCGAAGGCGAGTGGCAACGGCGGCATGAAGCGCCCGCGTGCATGGGTTGCGGGCTGTGCGGGAAACTGTGCGCCTGCCCGAAAACCCCGACCGGGCAGGCGGGCGGGCGGGCAGGCGGGCGGAGCGCCGTCGGTTGGGTCTCTTGACGGTTTGGGGGCTGGGGATGTATCGGCTCGGGACAACATCCGTGAAGGGACGGAGCTCAGCTGCCATGCTGCCTATGGATGCTCGATGGGAGGACACACCTGCGGGTGGGTCGTGGAGGGGCTTGGGGCTGCTGCGGCTTGGCCCGGGGGGTGAGGGTGTGAATGCGGCCGACGCGCAGAGATTAAAGAACAGGAGCTTCCTTCCGCACATGTACATAAACACAAACCCTTGACCGTCCACGAGACTGCGGTCCTTCGGCAAACGGCCATATGTGTGGGCGGTGGCGCAGGCGTCGGATGGAGGGATGAGTGCGGGGCCGCCGGGTCGACGGGCTGTGGGGTCAGCGGCCCTAGACCGGCGGGGTCAGCGGCTGCGGCTATCCAGTGAGGCCCTCGGCGGCTGCTCAAGGATTCGCTACCGGCTTGGGCGGCTGCGTCGGGCGGTCAAGGGACCCCTCATGAGTGGCTTTGGTGAATGGCGGGCAGCTTCCATGTAGGGCTTTGTTCGAGGGTTTTGGTCTTTCGCAGCTGGACAGCTGTTGCCGCCCGTGTTTTGATGTCTTCGACCTCCGTTCCCGCGCAGGTCCGCGCCGGTTTTGGATCGTGCTCGGCCGATGTGCCCGTTGTGGTTTTACGAGAACGACGCTGAAACACACCCACCGTTTACAGTTTTCCTCAACAACTCATCACGTCCAGCAGCTACGGCAGCCGCCGACATGTACAGCGCATAGCAATCATCGGCAAACGGATCACGTGAACTAGCAACGGCCTTCCTGACAGCAGGCAACAGCGCACAAACACAGGCGCGCAAAGATGACGGACCAGTACCATGCGGAGTGTTCAGGATTATTCCACAGGCACACAACTCCATGTATTGCATACCCGTGAAGGCTAACAATCACTCAAATACCCTTCGTGACAATCGTACAGTGCTCGAAAACAGGGCGTCGTGGCCCAGCGATGGCCGCAGTGGTGTATCTTACCAGCGCGCGTCTCCGGCAGCTCCATAAAAATGCAAACTGAATCTTCTTGCTTTTAGTGGAAACTACACAGCCATCAGCCACACACACCCCTCACCTTCCTCCGCACAAAAACCAAAGGAGCCAATCGCAGCAACGAAAACCAAGCAAGCACGACAGGGAAAGTTCCAAAAGATTCTCAACAGAACAATCGATAGCCGAGTCCTGTAGGGCACACTCAAATGTCCGAGGGTGTTCGTTTTCAAGCACGCCAGCGTCCAGCGCCGGTGGCGACTCTCTCGTTATGTGGATACGGACGGGGTTACTTCTGGACATGGAGAAACCTTGGGCCCGACACGTCGCTATCACCAGGGAACAAAACCTACATGACGTCACTCGCAAAAAAATGCACGCGAATCAGGAATCAGTGGGCTAATCGGCCCCCGGCTACGACAAGCGACCAGCAGCCTGGCTGCTGGTCCTGGCTCCCTAACTTTGTTGCTTGCTTCCCATGAATGCCGTCCAGTCACCCGGGACTGTGCGTCCTGCTCCTCCGCTCACTCAGACACGGCACCGCGAGGTTGCCTTACCCCACCCGCACCTTGGTTAAATACCGTCGATTCCGAAAATGCATCGGGTTCGCAATGGAATGGAACAAGGGAATGGAATACGGGCATCAACTCCAACGATTAGCGCCGAAAATTTCAACTAGCGATCGCCGCCCTCTAGCCAGCCCTTCAAGGCCCGTGAAGGGGCTCGATGGCGCCTTGGACGCCCTTCGCTGATTATCAACACAGCGTGTTATTTAACACGCGTGTGCGCGGTTCCTCATACGCACGGCAACTTGTAGTACGCACGACAACTAGTAGTCCAATAGGTGTGTACTGCAACCCCAGCCCGCCAACGCCAAACCCAACACACGCTTCAGGCTTGCCCATACCCTGGTGCAGCCGGACGCCACGGTTGAGTTGCCAAAAGTTGCCAGAACAATTTACTCCGAAGCCTCAACGCCACCGGCAACGTAGTGTGTGTGCTGCGAGGCAGGCCAGAACGGCACAGCGGCAGCCAGTGTGTCGATGTGTTAGTGAATGCCAATGAGAATGATAAGAGCGGGTCATGTTACAGCGGGGCCCCATCACCCGTGCCGTACCGACTCTAAAAAACCTCAGAAGTGACCCCAACTGCAAGGCCTCGGAGCGCAATGCGGCCCAGTCGGCTCCCGTCCTGCCGTACTCAGTACGACCCCCCAACACGGTGCTGCCGCCCCCAACAGTGGTTCCAACGCCGTCTGAACGAGGGCACCGCTACGGACCGGTCGGACCGCCCCAACCCACCAGCAGGTCGTGCGCCTTGTGTGAGTTGGGCTCGCCCAGGAACTCCTTGTAGGCCGTCTGGATGGCCGGGTTCTCGTGGCTCCTGTGCGCGGGATGCGGGTTAAGGCGGGCGCGGGGTGCGGGGTAAGGCGGGCGCGGGGTGCGGGGTAAGGCGGGCGCGGGGTGCGGAGCTCAATATCAGGCCGGATCGCCCGAGAGGGTCCATTGCACGCGTGTCGCCGCAACAACGCAATGGCTGCGGCTGTCACCGATGACCCGCCGGGTTCCATCAGCGACAAAGCGAACGATCCATCCAACGCAGCTCCGTCAACACCTCACCTGCGGACCGTGGACCGCTCGTCCAAATTGTACAGCGCCTGCTGCCGCTTGACGGTGATCTGCTTGTCCGTGCTACGCGGCTGGCCGCCCCCGCCGACGCACCCCGCCGGGCAAGCCATGATTTCGACAAAGTCGTACTTGCACTCGCCGGTCTGCGACATCGTGCGGGCGCCGGCAAACAAAGGTCCGAAAACATAGACGCGGGCAAAAGGTCGGCGGGCGCAATCTTGACAGAGGGTAGGGCGGCTTCAACAGGTACTTTGTGAAACGCCTTGAAACCACTCGTAATGGCTGCCGAGGAGGCGGGAGGTTGTTGGCGGCTTTCAAAGGCCCCCGCCCTTGCTGACCCAGATCGTCACACCCGAAACCCACCCACCCGAAACCCAGCCCACCTGCATCTTGGTGAGCAGCTTCTTGGCGTTCCCCAGGCCGTTGGCCACCGCCACCCGCAACGTCACGCCGTCCTTTCCGTCCTCGCTGAAGCCCGCGCCGCCGTCCCACTTGATGGCCCCTGCCGCGCTGGCCGCCGCCTCGTCCATCGCCTTGGCCGCCGCACGCGCCGCGAGCAGCTCCGCAAACTTGGAGCCCGGCGGCGGTACCATCTTGACCTCGGTCTCCTTGATGCCGTCCATGCCGCGAACCTCCGACAAGTTCAGCCGCGGCAGCGGCTCCTTGGTCATCAGCTCGTACGCCTGTACGACATACCAATGATGTGAATCGAGCAATTTCGCCACCGGTAAGTGATGCCATTTCAACAGCAAGCTGGCGGCCGTGTGCGCGAGTGCCAATAGCCCGCCTTAGTAAGTCAGTCACAGCGCTCTCACCGTGCGCAGGGCCGCCTCCATGACGCCACCCGTGGTGCCGAAGATGACGCCAGCGCCGGAACCAGTACCCAGCGGCTGGTCCCACTGCCCTTCGGGCAACTCCGGCAGGTTAATGCCACGCTCCTGCGGGGCGGCGGACAGTCCATTACGGAAGGTTTTCGTCACAATATGGGTCTGGTAGGACAATATGAGTCTAGTAGGACAATATGGGTCTGGTAGGACGAACCCACGGATCGCGCGGGCACGGGCACGGTTCCGCATCCATGCAGATTAGAGGCAACAGCCGCGGGCCAACGAGCAGGGCCCACGACCCCCGCGCCACCCGTGACTCGTGTCTGATGTCACGTTCTCACACCTTGAGTATGTTGCCGAGCTCGGCGGTTGTGATGACGTGGTCCACGTCGCGGACGCCCGCGCCGCCCGAGCAGAACCAGTCGCGGTCCGCCTCACCTGCCGGGAAACACACACATGAGGGGGCGATGACACGGCGATACGAGGACACTGTTTCAAGCCTGTGTAAGCAGCTAAGAATCGCGTATGAGAGCGACTTCGGATGGCCACCGGGTAAAGACAGTGTCCACGGGGAGAGCAAAGGACAAGCAAAGGGAATGACGTGCCAAGCGTCTGGGATCTGGATTTCTGCCGCATCATATCATTCTCCGCGGCCTGCTGTCCTGCTCCCACCCACCCCCGCTAAAATGCTCACCCTGTTTTCGCACGCAGGGCATGACGGACACCATGCATATGTCTTTGGGGTCGATGCCCTTCTTCTCCGCCAGGTACGTCTTCACCATCGCGCCCAGCATCATCTGGGGCGACTTGCAGGACGAGACGTACGGAATGAGCTCCGGGTACGACTTCTCGAGAAGGGCTGCAAGCAGATGTGGTGAAAGTAAGCCACAGGGCAAGCGGGCGGGCACGGCAGAGGGTTTGGACGTTGTTGTAAGCCGGAGGACTGTCCCGAGGATCGAATGTTCCGCCAACAGCCCACAGCACATGCACGTGCTGTCGCGAACGTTGTGGCCGCTACTGCCATTGCCTTGCTACTGCTGGGTTCTGCTACCGTTGTAGAGATCCGCAACGAATGGACGAGGCCCCCCGGTGGTAGCGCTCACCGATCCATCCGGGGCAGCAGCTGGTGAACATGGGCAGCGGCTCGGCGGTGTGGGGATGGGCCTCGAGCGACGCCTCCAGGCGGTGCAGCAGCTCGGTGCCCTCCTCCATAATGGTCAGGTCGGCGCCGTACAGCGTGTCTGCACAGCGGAGGGGGGGGGCCAGGACGCAAAAGTCGCAACCCACTTCCGATGGCGGTGCCTGCGCGCCTGAGCCTGACTGGTCCACGGACCCATGACCCCTTGGTAGGGTCCGCTGTCTCACTAATGAGGGGAGGGCGGAGGCTGGCTCTGCGTCCCCGTGCGCACTGCGTCGGGGGGGTCTTAGCAAGTTAGCATCCGTGCTCTCCGCCAGTCAGTCACACGCTGTGGACAAGGTGACCCAGATGGCGAACTCACCAAAGACCATGTCGAAGCCCAGGCGGCGCAGCGCCTCGGCAAGCTGGCCCGGGGTGGTGGCTCCCGGCGCCAGGCCGAAGCACTCGGCAATGGCCACGCGGACGGCGGGCGCCACCTGGAGGTAGCACATTGGGAGGCAGTGTTAACCACCTGCGGGAAGATGGTCGATGCGGCTCTTCATGGCTATGACCGATCGGGAAAAGCACGAGTAACGAGTCCGTTAATAGCAAGTGGGTTCGGAATGACTTCCCCACCCAGTGGCCCACCTGGACAATCATGACCTTCCGCTCATCCTTTGGTGCATCTGGCAGACGGCAAGCACACGCATGCGGTCTTCAGTTTGCAGCACAGACGGGGTCTGAGGCCAACGGTCGACCATGGAACCTATATGCAACCTTTACACGCACATCAATTTTCTACGCCACCAGCATATAACAATCATTGTCGCAGTGCCCTGAAATAGGCATCTGTCCCATGAGAAACCCTTCAATAAACCTTTAGTAAACCCCCGCCGGCAGTAGCGTTGAAGGAGACAGCGTTTGTTCGCTCACCAAGCTCAGCCAAAGCTTGCTTCCAATGCGGTAATGCCGGCGTCGCGGCGGGTGGGGCTGCTGCGGCGGCTGCGGGCGTGACTCCCCCAATTCGATGCCCTGCCGCAATACCCATTCAAGTGTCCAAGAGAGTTGTCAGTAACAACACCCGAAACAACGTTTTCAATTCTTGAAGTATCCTACCAAGAGTCTGAGCGCGCAAAGGCGTTCTCGGAATGCCGTTGCGGAAAAAGACACATCGAACCGCTTCCGGCACCGCTTTGACGCCAGAGAATGATGGCTGCAATGCCCCAGCCTGAAAGCGAGTATGAGTCAGAGCGGTCTGCATAATCGATGGCGGACGTAATTGATGACGCTATATGTTCCTTGAAGAAAAGTAGTCGTCAATCGAAAAACAGCCACAAAATTAGGCGCTATGCTGTAGAGGTCAATTTTATAACGATTAGTTTGCTCGGCTGTAGGCCTGGAGGGCATCTTAATGACCGCGACGGAAGCCGTACTACGCTGTCATCAACGGTACAAGGTTGTACCTGATGGCAGTTTTCAATACGTGTTCCTGCCCAACATTTGTTGGCAAATCCGATTTGTTAACAGTGATTTTGTGATTATCTCATGTGCTGCGATATTGAAGGTCTTCATGGCCCGTGACCAGGACAGTAGTCGCACGTAGCTGCCGTGGCTGGTCTCATCACGTGTAATTGAATTTCATCTTCATAGTTTGCTAAATGATAAGACTTGAAACCCTCGTGAACCTGAGATAATGTGCTCTTTAAGCGACCTTGGCGGTCTTCGAGACGCTGTCTTGCAAACAGAACTGCTTGCATATCGCAAAGCGTCCCGAGGAATTCAGTAGTGTGCAAAGTTCCGTATCTACATCAAGTGATGTTTTTGATTAAATGTCTTCCCTGGGCTCAGACATTGGGGTTTGGGGTCTTGCAGCCAACCAACTGCCGCCCATGTTAAAAACGGACTGTCGGACAGCAGTCAAACAAGTGCATGCTGAGGCCAGCATGCATTGCAAAATATTGTGATAGATTACTGACAGCGAAAGAGAAATTAGCATGCGGATTCCGTTAGCAGGGTCCATTCGTCCGACCTTCGCGAGTCCAAACGGCAGTGCGCACTATCTACGAATTGAAGGGTAAACCTCTCAGAGCTTTGCTCCTTTGGTAACCGAAAGACGACTCGAAATACTTAAAAAAAGTTCTGAACTTTCCGACTGACTTCTTCCGTCTTGCCGACTGCCAACCCATTCTTAAAGACTCCGAGCTCACTGCAACCTGACAAAGAGTTCATGGCGATGAGTCCGTATGGGGTTGTTGGAATAGTTTCGTAATTCGTACGGAAACCTTTCGCATAATTTAGACGTGGCCCAAGCATTCATTGGAAAACAAACTGTGCGTCTCGACATATCAAATGAAAAGGATACGTGACCTCTTATAGAAACAATTATCGGTAGACGATTTGACCACTCATGGCACTGCCGAGTAGTGTCGGTGAATTGTCGCGGCAGGCGACTGGTGTTCAATTTACAATATGTCAGAGTTCTAGAAGCATCTTAAGTACTCGACCGCGTTGCTTTCCAGTTCCGCGCGCGGCTGACTTGAGGAAACGGTGTCGCCTTTCCGCGCATGCTGCCGATGTGGACGTCCCTGCCGACCAGCTACCGCCTGCACACGCACGAGCAGCGGTTGCTGCTGCAAAGCGGCGCGCCAAAGCCCAGGCCGATGCCGAAGAAAGTGCGAACGTGCTGGGCCGGTTCCTGGGGCTTGGCCCGGGAGGCCTTGCTCCTGCCGCGACCGTGGACCTTGACCGCGACCAGGTGCGTACCGGGGGCCCTTCCGCTCACAGGACAGATTGAAGGCACAAAGTTTGTCCCACCGCGGCTGCCATTAACACCCATTCTATATCGCGTTGAGCCGCATCAGAAGATATCGCTTTCCAGCGCCCCCCGAGGGAACATCAAGGCATCGCGCCTTCCCCGCAATCGCTGGCAAGCCGCGTGTCACCACTTTCGGCCATGGGTGCCATTTGCACTGCAGATCCTAGGCGTGCTGGAGGCGGTCTGGCGACGAGGGGACACGAACCTGGAGAAGGCCCTGTACGGCCACGCCGCAGCTGTCACTGACAAGTGAGTCCGTCCAGGCGGTGCACGTCCTCCCCCTCCTGCTGAGCCCGCACCAGCTTCCCACCCCCACCACCATCTTCCCACCCCGTGTTAAAACGCGGCACTGACCCCCACCCCCTCCCCCTGGGTTTGGTATTTCTTTCTTTCCCCTCACTCCCCCCCATCGCGTCCATTGCCCTCCTCTTCAGGTATTGCGGTGGCGGAGTCTACTACCGCGGCCTGGTGGAATTCTCCAACATCTGCCAGAACGACTGCAGGCAGGACTGGGTGTGGCTGGCGGAGAAGTGGGGTATTGGCTGGCGGGTGCTGAGTACCTGGTATCGTAGCGGGGAACACGTTACAGGGAGGATGGACCCCGCCCCCCATCCAAGTGAACCCCCAGGGGGCCCAGGTGCAGGCGCGCGGAGTTGAAGGATATGAAGCGCCGCAGTCCGCGGGGGGGGGGGCTATACCTAGTTGCATACTCGCGGCTTTGGGATGGGATCTGTTTGGTTTTGGTTCCTAGCAGCTGCGGAGGTCTACCCAGGTGCTGGGTTGGCCGAACACTTCCCCCCGGTGGCATGCCTCCGTCTGACCCACCCACCCACGGAACAGGAGAGGAACGCTGTGCTGCTTGGCAGCTCCTCTGCTCCCCGAGTAACTCCCCTGACACCCACCCACCCACCCACCTGCCCAACCTCCAAACCCTGACACCCGGACGGACGCTCGCCCGTGCCCACCCCCCTCCCCCACCCCGACCCCAACTTCGTCCTCGTCCTCGTCCGGCAGCTATTGCGGGATCCGCAACAACCAGAAAGATGTGTACAGGTGGGTGGGTGGGTGGGCGGCTGGGGAGGAAGGGCTGGCGGGCGGGTGGGAGGGTCGGGTGGGAGGGTCGGGGGGGGCTTTACATGGTAGGCATGGGCCACTTGTTCCCCGATGGCACCCTGATGGCGGCGCACCCCTCTTGTACTCTCCGTCGCAGGTACACCATGCCCGAGGAGGAGGTGGTGGAGGTGGCCAAGTGGGCGCTGGAGAACGGCATCCGGAACATCATGCTGCAGGTGGGCTGCCGGTCTGCCGTCTTGCCTTCCGTAGCGGTCGAGGGTCCGGAGGTGCAGGGTGCAGACGGGCGGGCTGCGGAGGCGCGGGTGTTGGTGGGATTGGTGGCAAGGAGAAGTGGACAGTGGGGCCGAGGTGAGGCAGCAGAGGCCCAAGGCTCAAAGAAGCCCGGCTTACCCCCGTCTATGGACGGCACCATCAATCACATCAGGATGGCTGTTTCATCAAATGCCGGCTGCCGGAATCGGGCCCTCTGCCGGTCACCGCAGCAAACACGCATTGTTGCGGTAACACTTACTCAACTTACTAATCCAAGACGAACACACGGTTACGGTGACGCACTAACGCTCTATCAACCCGACCCGACCCCGTACTAACCGCCAACCATCAACCGTCCGCTCTTCAGAGCGGCGAGCTCCACACGGAGCAGCGGCTCGAGTACCTGGAGCGGGTGGTGAGGGCGGTCCGGAGGGAGACGGTGGAGCTGGACAGGGCGCGCAGGGCGGCGGTGTCCTGCGGAGTCGGCAGCTTCGCGCCCGCGGCCGCGGCCGCCACGGCTGCCCTCACGGACGTCCGGGATTCCCCCGAGGCGGAGGACGAGCTGGGGGTGGCGGTGTCGCTGTCGGTGGGGGAGCTGCCCGCGGAGCACTACGAGCGCCTGTTCAGGTGCGTGGCGTTCGTGCGTGTGGGGCTGGCTGGCGCCGGTGGTGTGTGTGTAAAAGAGAACTGAGCCGCGAGAAGCGAAGTCCAGCGTATCAGGCGATGTAGGCGAAGGAAGTAAATGACACCCGGGACACCGGGAACCTGAAACCCGAATGACCGACAACCCAGATGGAAGTGAATGGTGGCGGCGACGTAGAGGACAGTCGCAGACCAGCCGCATCCGCGAGCGACCGTTGACGGAGGCGGGCGCCAGAGCTCCGGTAGCAACCGCCGGCGGAATGGCTGCTGTATCGTAGTCTAAATCAGGAGACTAGTGGAATTAATTATCCTAATGCAACAAAGTGCGGGTTGGGTGCGACCACAGCGCGTGCAATGCCGCAAGCAAAACATCGTGCCCAGCACAACCGGCCCAGCCCGTGCAAAGGATGCGATCGTACTGACCTGAAGACAAGAACACGGGAAGCCAGGCGTTGCAGCACGGTGGTGTGTGTGGGGGGGGGATGTGTGCCTTGCACCGTCTTGGACCGCATCGGTTTTCTCCACAAGGCAGCTCGCTGCGACCTCAAGGTCCTGCCAGCACTCCCCCGTCGCCCACGCCCCTTCCTCGCCTGCCCTTCCTGCCCTATCCAACCAAATGCCCTATTCCCTTCCTCGTGCGGGTCACCCCCTGCCCCTCCCCCCCCTCCACCAGAGCCGGCGCGCGGCGCTACCTGATCCGCATCGAGACCTCCAACCCGGAGCTCTACGCGGCGCTGCACCCGCCGCCCCTCAGCTGGCAGCACCGGGTGGACTGCCTCCGCGCGCTGAAGCGCATCGGCTACATGCTGGGGACGGGGGTGATGGTGGGGCTGCCGGGACAGACCCTGAGGGACCTGGCGGGGGACGTGCTGTTCTTCAAGGAGGAGCGCGCGGACATGATCGGTGAGAGGGGTGGGGTGGGGTGGGGGGAGGGGTGGGGGAATGGATGGGTGTGTGTGGGGGGGAATGGATGGGTGGGTGGGGGGATGGGTGGGTGGGAGGATGGGCATTTAAGCGAACAACATACCCAGACCGAGCGGCGGGCGGGTGTGGGTGGGGGGTTGGGTGATGGTTTGATTGGGAGCCAGCGGCAAGGTGGAGAGGGCGGCGGTGGCTGCCAGAGGCGCCCGGTCGGCATCAGGGCGGGATCTGGCCGCGCGGCGGCCAGGCGGACAGCGGAAAGAAGACACCCCGGTCTGGGGTTTCCTTTCCGCCGTGCCGGCAGCCCGTGAGACCGCAGCGCCCCACCCCCATCTCCGAGCGGTGCCATTCCGCGCAGCCCCGTCCTTACGGGTGCCGGAAGCGACCGCACCCCCATCCAGTCCCTTCTTTGCGTCCCTTCCTTCGAGTCCCCATCCTTCCTCCTTCCTCCTGAATTTGGATACCCCCCGTTTCCTACACCCCCCTCCTGCTGCCGCCCCTTGCCGCACCCCGGCCCCCTCCCCGACCTCGGGTCGGCTCTCATCGCAGGCATGGGCCCCTTCATCACGCAGGACGGCACCCCCGCCACCACCGCATGGACGGAGCTGTACCCGCTGGTGGACAAGAACGCGCACATGAAGTCGATGTTCGAGCTGACCACCGCCATGAACGCGCTGGTGCGGATTACCATGGGCAACGTCAACATATCCGCCACCACCGCCATGCAGGTGGGGCAGGGGCGTGAAGAGGTGGGGTGGGGGTGAGGGGTAGGTGTAGGGGTGGAGGGAAGGGCTGGCGATAGGGAGGAAGGTGTTGGGCGTAAGGGGTAAAGGTTAAATTGAAAAACGAAAGGGGGTTAGGGTTAGGGTTGGAGGGTAGGGCTGGCTATAGGGAGGAAGGTGTTGGGACAAGGAGGGGCTGAGAAGGCGGGTCATGTGCTCACGCAGGTGGTGTCGAGCGTCTGGACTTTCTGGAGTGGTGGGCTTAGAGGTCTTGGGATCCGGACAGGCTTCCGTGTGCTGGTGTTGACTTCCAGCCGCGTCTCCGGCCGCCGTCACCGCAGTCCTGCGCGCGACCCGCCCCCTCCACCCCTCTCGCAGTCTGAAATTGTCTACCAATTTCCTATACCCCTCTCTCCCTCCCCACCTTTCCCCCCTTCCTACCCCCCTCCTACCCGCCCCCCCCCCGCAGGCCATCATCCCCACCGGTCGCGAGATCGCCCTGGAGCGGGGCGCCAATGTGGTGATGCCCATCCTCACACCCACAAAGTGAGGGGCCTGCCGGAGCACGAGTGAACCGCCCCTGAGCAGCGCCAACAACATGTCTACCCAGCTCCTGCATCCCCCCGAATGACCTGCCTGCACACGGGACCTGCCCGCACGATTGGTGCACCCCCACCCATTAGTGGCCTGCCTGTCTTGCAAAGTACTCAGCAATGAGTTCTTAGCTGACCTTTCGCAGCATCTTATCCGTCAGGTTGTGTGTTTGTGTGTTTGTGTGTTTGTGTGTTTGTGTGTTTGTGTGTAGAAGATAGCTGAGCCGCTGGTGTTTGTGTGTGTACGCTCAGCGAGGATCACCGCGTGTCCAACTCCTGTCGTCGTACCATGGCAGGTACCGAGAGTCGTACCAGCTGTACGAGGGTAAGCCCTGCATCACGGACACTGCCGTACAGTGCCGCCGCTGTCTGGACATGCGGCTGGCCTCCGTCGGCAAGGCCTCGGCGGCGGGGGTGTGGGGCGACCCCGCCAGCTTCCTGCACCCCATGACGGGTGTGCGGGTGCCGCACGACGGCGCCAGTCCGGCGCTGGAGGCGGCGGCGGAGGCGGACGGCATCGAACGGGTGAGTGGGGTTGGGGGGTTGGGGGGCTGCTGCTTTGATTGACAAGAAGGGGGACTGCTGCCGCTCGGATGTGTGTTTAGGGAGAAACCCGCCCGAACCGCCCTGTCTCATGATACTTACCGCTGTGTGTGCGCGCGTGTGTTTGGAGGGGGGCAAGGGGAGGGAGCAGAAGCCGGGTGTCGAGGGGGCAAGGAGGCTCACTGCGCATTGAGGTGGGGGCAGCGTCTTCGACCCCGGGGGTGGTGGTGTGCCCCCTCCGGCATCGGTCCCGCACCGGAGAGGGTTGTTGCACCCGCCTCCGTCCACCCGCCTCCGTCCACCCGCCTCCGTCCACCCGGCTGATCCTCCTCTCCTCTCGGCGCCGTACTGAGGCCCTCACCTCACGTCCCACATCCCGCTCCCTGGCTGGCTGGCTGTGACAGGGCGCCACCCCCTGGTCGCCCATCCCCCTTCGGCGCCTGGTGGAGGTCCCCGATGACCACGACCCCAAGGTCATGCAGCCGCACGGCCGCGGCAAGAAGGGCGCCGCCGCCGGCAACGGCAACGGCCACCATGACCACGGGCACGACCACAGCCACGACAGCCACGATGAGGACGGCCATCATCACCATACCAGCACCAGCAACGGCCACGGCTCCGCTGCTGCGGCTGCTGCCGCAGCCAGCCCCACCGCCGTGGCCGCACGGGCGTCCCCCCGCCGGAGTGCTGCCGCCCAGCCGGTGGTCGACGGCCGACCGCTAGGTCCGGCGTCATCCGCCGCGAGGTCGGGTCGCTCTGGGCTGATGGCCAGTGTCGCCAGGCGGGGGGCGGCGGCTGCGTCGCCGCTGCGGCCCGTGGTCGTGACGGCGGGCGGCCTGAGGCGCCGGGGGGCGGTCCGCTGCGCCGCGGCGGCCCCCCCGACGCCGGGGGCGGGCCTGGGCAGGGGCCCCGGCGGCTCCACGGGCGCGCCCGCGCCTGGCGGCGGTCCGAGCATTGCCAGCACCACCGCAGCGGGGGTGCCCCGCATCAACATCGGCGTGTTTGGGATCATGAACGCGGGTGAGGGTGGTGCGCGGGTGAGGGTGGTGGGCGGGTGAGGAGCATCATGAACGCGGGAGAGGGTGGTGGGCGGGGCCTGTTTTCTATGCATGTTCGCTGGGGGGTTGGGGAGTACGATGTGGGTGAAGATGGGAGTTGCAGGATGGGTCGATGCACGTGGGTGCCACAATACACAGTGTCCGGGCGCTGCAGGAAGGCCTCCTGCGCCGGCACCGCCTCATGCCCTCCGGCAGCCCGCCTTCCTCCTCTCCCCGCGGCCGACTCCTCTCCATGCCGCGGGTTTGCGGGTCATCAGTTTCACATCCAACCCTGTACCTGTGTGTCTTGACCGGTTACACGTCCTTACCCTCCCCTCCTCCTCCCCTCCTCCTCCCCTCCTCCCCTCCTCCCCTCTTCCTCCCCTCTTCCTCCCCTCTTCCTCCCCTCTTCCTCCCCTCCTCCTCCCCTCCTCCCTTCCTGCCCCGCCAGGCAAGTCCAGCCTGATCAACGCGCTCGCCCAGCAGGAGGCCTGCATCGTGGACTCCACCCCCGGCACCACCGCGGACGTCAAGACGGTGCTGCTGGAGCTGCACGACCTGGGGCCCGCCAAGCTGCTGGACACGGCGGGGCTGGACGAGGAGGGTGAGCAGGGACAGCCCCGGGGCGGGAAGGCGCGGGTGAGGGGTCGCGCAACGAGAGGAGGGGTCGCGCGGCGAGAGGGGGGGCCCGAAATTCTTATGGGCACACCATGGGTTAGGTGCGTTGTGCAAGGGTCACACAACAAGGCTTACAAATTATTTTTCAACCGACGGGTGCAGGGTTTGCGGCAAACCTCGCAGTGAGCGTGTGCTGCACCGTTTGCGAAAGTCTTGCTGCTCTTCACGCTGTCGTGTGCCCCTAAATGACGGCCTGGCCTGGCCTGTTGCTTGGCTGCTTCGCCCCGCCTGCAGGTGGCCTGGGCGACAAGAAGCGGCGCAAGGCGCTCAACTGCCTCAAGGAGTGCGACGTGGCGGTGGTGGTGGTGGACACGGACAGCCTCAGCAGGGCCAGGTGGGGACGAGCAGGGGTTGGGAGGGCCAAGCCGCACGGGGCCCAGGGGCGCGACTGTATGTGAGGCTGTGTGGGGCTGGAAGTCAGCACAGGCCGTATTGGCATGGTTACTGGAGGTCGTGCTGTAACGAACTGCCCCCGAAAGACTGGCTCGCCCCAAAACACGGGTTCCATCTTCGCTGCCCCGTATGTGCGCTTCGGCCCCCTGCACGCTGCACCAGGTGCCAGCCCGGCTACAGCCCCCTCGCCCACCTGGACTGGGAGCGCAAGGTCATGGAGCAGGCAGCCAAGTACGGGGTGAGCAAACTGCGGCCTGGGGGACGTTTGGTTTGAAGAGTCCTGAGGATGGCTAGCCATGCTGCGCGAATGACATTCCTCGTCCAGATTCTGTCAACTGGGTCTGCTGCACCCGTAGCAATTGGACCAACGGGTCTGCAAGTTTTACCTTGCAGCACAACCCCGTGTCCTTCTGTGTGGTGCGCTGTCCCTTGCAGGTGTCGCCGGTCCTGCTGCTCAACATCAAGGCCCCCCAGGGCGGCTCCGCGCCCTCGGCCGCTGATGTCGAGGCCATGATGTCCGACTTGTACTCGGCGCTGGACCCGACTCGACAGGTGGGGACCGGGCTGGGTGGGGGCATGGGTGCGGAGTGGCCCAAGGGCCATCTTGAGTGCGTAAGTGGGCGTGAGCGGTTCACGGATGCATCAAAGCACTACAAGTCCGCACCTTCACACAGTTCTCTGCCCCTCCGCGACCCCGCAGATCCCCGCCATGGCCATCGACCTGGCCAACACCCCGCTGCACGAGCGCAGCACCCAGTGCTCCGATTTCGTCAAGGTAAGTCAGTGGTTTGGATGTAGGGACAGATAAGGAAGATTAAGAAAAGGCAGGGTTGGGGTCTCTTGCTGTTGAGGCGGGTCAGTGACTGCTGGTGCTGCCCAACCGCTGAACTGATGGCGCCGCCCTTTCTTTCCCTCCCTCCCTCCCTCTCTCCCTCCCGCCCGCCTGCCCCCAGGTGGGTGCCATGCGGTCTCCTCGCTGGGGCCTGCCCCACCCCGGCTGCCTGCCCCGCTGGGCGCTAGACCGCGGCGCCATGCTGCTGATGGTGATCCCCATGGATGCGGAGACGCCGGGCGGGCGGCTGCTGCGGCCGCAGGCCATGGTTCAGGAGGAGGCCATCCGCCACTGGGCCACCGTGCTCAGCTTCCGACTGGACCTGGACGCGGCGCGCAACAAGCAGGGGCCGGAGGCGCGCGAGAAGGAGCGGCAGCGCTTCCTCAACACCATCCGGCTGCTGCAGGAGAACAAGGACGGGCCCGTACTGGTGGTCACGGACTCGCAGGCGAGTCCCGACGTGTCGGGGGGCGGTGCAGGGGGTCATGTCACGGGAAAGTGCTTCCTCATGTTACCTCCGGATACGATACCTCCATAGCATGTGTCGGCACTGTTGCTTTCTTGAAGCACGGCAAGCCTTCTGGGCGCGTGCGATCGCCCCTGCTGTCTCCATCAACCCGCCCCTGTCCTTTTTGTCATCGGCCCTTCCCCTGCGTCCCCCGTCGCTCGTCCTCTTCTTCCTCTTCTTCCTCTCTTCCCCAGGCGGTGGACGTGGTGCACCCCTGGACCCTGGACGACAACCGCAAGCCGCTGGTGCCCTTCACCACCTTCTCCATCTGCATGGCCTACGTCATGAGCGGCGGCCGGCTGGACTCGTGGGCGGGCGGCCTGGAGGCGCTTGAGGGGCTCCAGGAGGGCGACCGGGTGCTCATCTCGGAGGCCTGCAACCACAACCGCATCACCAAGGAGTGCAACGATATCGGCATGGTGCAGGTGGGGGCTGAGGGGGGCCCAGGAGGCGGGGAGGGCAGTCGCGTTTGAGGGCGGCCGACATGGTCGGGGAGTAATGGTCGGGCGTGTTGATCAGGCGCGTTGATTCCTGGTCTTGGTAAGGAGCTGGTCTGCGAAGGAGGTAAGGACGGGTGCGGTGTTCGGTGCAGACGGGTGCTGTGCTGTTCGGCCCAGGCCCCAAAGTCAGGAGCCTGTTGTGACCTTCGCGCACCTGTGGCCCCAGCATTACGTCATCTCCCCCCTGTACGACGCCCACAGATCCCCAAGAAGCTCGAGAAGCTTGTGGATGGCAAGAAGCTGCAGATCGACCACTCCTACGGCCGGGGTGGGTGGGTGGGTGAGGGGCACCGGACGAGGCGGTTGTGTTTGTTGTTTGTAGGGTGGTTGTTGTTTGTTGATTGTAGGAGGCCGCATATTGGTTTCGCCTCCGCGTGTCGCAGCTTTGCTCCCTCCCCCCGACGCGCACACGCATCGCCGATGGCCTGTTTGCGCCTGTGGCTCACCCGCGTCGGCTCCCCCTACCACCTGGCAGAGTTCCCCGAGCTGGAGACCGGCGAGCTGGGCGAGTACAAGCTGGCCATCCACTGCGGGGCATGCATGATCGACCAGCAGAAGGTGCGCGCGCACGCGCGCGTGTGTGTGTGTGTGTGTGAATGTGGGTGTGGGGGTGAGTCCCGATGGATCGGGGCCTGGGAGCTCGGGGCGTGGGGCCCGCTGGAAAAAGCTCCCGTGCGGCTGTCCGATGTGCGATCTGATGGACAATCAGCTGCTGGTGTTGCAGGTGACCCTGGTCTGATACGGTATTGCGCCCACTTGCCCACTGATAGGGCACCGCGGCATCTACACTAACCAGTGCAACCGTGCATCCTGATCTTGGACATGTGCCCCGTGGCCCCCCGTGCCGCTGGTCTGGCAGGTGAACCAGCGCCTCAGCGACCTGGCCGAGGCCCACGTGCCCGTCACCAACTACGGCATGTTCTTCTCCTACGCGGCGGCCCCGGACGCGCTGCGCCGCGCGCTGGAGCCGTGGGGCATGGACCCCGCGCCGCGGCTCGCCAACGGCGGCGACAACGCCGCGGTCACGAAGGAGGAGCCGGCGCCTGCGGGCAAGGCCTGACTGTTGGAAACAGGCCGGCTTACGACACCAGCTTGTTCACGGCGGAGAGGGAGAGACGCCTGGCGGGTGGGGAGGACATGCGAGTGGGGGTGGGGCAGCGCCGCGGCAAGGTCGGTCCTGGCACTGGCGCATCTGGGTCATCGGTGAGGGCCGTTGAGAAAGTTTGTTTCGTTGGGTGTCAATAGATTCGGGGGGCACTATCCTGTGTGCCTCGACAGGTTGGGCAGTGAAACCGAGCTGCACGTATCTTTGGCGGTGGGGGGGAAGGCTCATTGTGGCTGTTATTGAAACGATTTGCGGCATTGTTTGGTGGGCGGTGGGGGCTTTGCGTGGCTCTATGAAACGACTTGGGGCATTGCTTTGTGCTCTCTGACCCGAACTGGGCAAACTCGCCCGGTGAACGCAACAATACACGGGGGGTGGTACACTTGTTGTGGCTTGGACGGCATGTGGGATGGTCAAATCCAATAGTTATTCTCATATGTAGGCGTTGTTTTCCTCGCAGCCAATTTAGACACATTTGGACTAGAGAAACAGGCTGCCGTGCCCCAGCCGACGGGGCTGCACCTACTGGCTGCTGTGGCGAGACCGCCAGCTGCTGTTGCACGGCTGGGGCGTTGTCGTGCCCCAGCCGACGGGGCTGCACCTACTGGCTGCTGTGGCGAGACCGCCAGCTGCTGTTGCATGGCTGGGGCGTTGTCGTGCCCCAGCCGACGGGGCTGCACCTACTGGCTGCTGTGGCGAGACCGCCAGCTGCTGTTGCATGGCTGGGGCGTTGTCGATGTGGCGTTGTGGTCAAGGTCGCATATTGTCAATCCCTGGTTATAGGAGAATTGCCAGATTGTTTGCATCGACTGCATCGCTGTCGTAGTCCGTCTGAGATGTTTGGGGGTGAGTGTGTGCGGCGGTGGTATTGATTTTAGGGCAGCGTGTCCCGTCGTGTGCTGGACAGGGCTTCTGGTCCAAAGCCCAGCGGGCACGCCGGTGGTCATTAGCTTTGGTGTGCGGTTGTGCTTTGGTTTTCGTTGTGCGGGGAGTCGCCCGCCCAAACATCAGGATGTCCTGATGCATTTCCGGCTGCGACCGCAGCCGTGTGTGTCAGTGGAATGACACACTGGGGCGACAAGCGACGATGGTGCATGGTGGTGTGCCCGCGGCAGCTCACTTCAAGGCGGAGCAGCCAGTCGCCGGCGAGTGTATCGTGGTGTACTCACGGGGTGTGGAATGAAGTCGGTCATTGTGGAACCAGCGAATTCGCGAAATTTTATTCCTTCCTTGGAGGAGGGACTTATTGCATGCGGCATGTTGCGCGAGGTGATTCTCTGCGAGTGCGACGAAACATGTCGGGTTGTCAGGTTTTGCAGTTTTTGCGATGGTCGTGCAGCAGGGTCGCAGGACCACGTAGCATTTATTGCCCCCCGCTACGTATGTGTAAGGAGATGGATGGGTCCAAATGACACGGACGCCGCCGTGTATCATTCCCTGGAAGAACATGAATCGTTCAACGGCTATCACGTGCATGTTTGCACCCTTGTCACGGAAGCGGATTATGCTGCCTCAGTTGAGAAAGTAGTACACGGTGAGTATTGTACAGAGCACACATCACGCGTTCTGATTCATGACGTTCGATAATGTGCTGCCTGGCCCTCGACTGCCTGGCCCTCGACTGCCTGGACCCCGACTGCCTGGCCCTCGACTGCGGTCTCAGGCCCTGGCACGCGCTCTCAGGAGCTGACACGCGGTCTCAGGCCGTGGCACCGGGTCTCAGGCCCTGGCACGTGGTCCATATATGCTGCTGCGGGTGCGGCTGCCGCTGCGCCAGACGAGGCGGGGGGAGCGGATGCTCACTCGGCGGGTGAGGGCGACGGCGGCCGCTTCAGCGGGCCCCCCCTCAGTCTGGTGGACGCGGTCTTTGGCAGCGTCCTTCGCAGCGACGTGAACTGCTCGGTGTGCGGCCACAAGTCCACCGCCTACGACCCCTTCCTGGACATCTCCCTGGAGATGGTGGGGGCGGGGGCCCGGGCAGCTTTTGGCGGGGGGAGGGGCGCCCCGGCGGCGGGCAGGGCCCAGGGCGGTGTAAGGAGCGCCCCGCCTTCCTTCTTCCTTCCCCCGGATTCTCCTTCAGGGATCCAGTTCCCATCACGAGATGGAGGGATGGATGTGGTCCGATGGCATTCGTACTGTGCCGCCTTTACCTTGGCGCAGGTCTCCGCGGGCCCTCCACCCGTCGGCCTGCTGCTGCCGGTGGCGGTGCCCGCCGGTAGCCGGCTGCCGCAGTCCGCCACGACGCCGGTCTCCTCGCCTACGGGGGCCGCTCCCAGGCTGGTGGGTGCGGAGACGGAGGCGGACGGTGGGAGCCCGGTCGGGCGCGCGGCAGTCCTCCAGCACCTGCGGGGGGCGCTCATCGCTGTCCACCGTGTCGCCCGCCTCCCCCTCGCGCTCGCTCTCGGCCGGGACGGGGACGGCGACGGGGACGCTCGCAGAGGACGAGGAGGACGAGGAGGAGCGGGAGGGGGAGGAGGACATGCAGCTGCCGCAGGGCCGCAGTGCAGCTGGGTGCGCGGCGCCCTCGACTGGCAGCGGCAGCGTGCCTGTGGCAGCGGCAGCGTGGCGGGAGGAGGGAGCGACGGCAGGTCGCAGGGGCCCCCCGGGGGAGATGCCATGTGAGTGTTGGCCGGGTGATGCGGCGGCGGGGCATCGGGTACCGCGGCCGGGCTGCTTATGGGGTCCCACGCGGGCCGCCAGTGCAGCGGAGACAGGGCCCGTCTGTGTGCACCACTCGTCAGCGGCCAACTGGGTCCAGCGGACGTCCTCGAGCCGCGGGCGCCTCCGGCGGTCCAACGTCGTGTTGCGGCAGCAGCACCGGCAAACAATCATGTCATTCTGCGGTCCCACCCTACCACCTCTATAAACCTGTAGTCGGTTCCTTCGTCGCCCGCCTCAGGGCGCGAGCACGGCCTCGGACGAGAGCTGCGGTCCACCGGGCCGCCCGGCAGGTGGGTGGGCGGGTGGGTGGGTGGGTTGGCTGTGTCGCTGCTGCCGTGGACTGGGGACGGAGCGTGTGGCGGCGGAGGAGCGCGAGGGAGGCCCTGGTTGGGGGAGGGATGAGATGGAAACTCCTGATGTCAAGGTGGCTTGGCCAGGCGCGTTTGTCTCGCAAATGAATTCCTCAGCTGGGCGCGGCCACACTGCCGCCTGGCCGCCTGTGACCTCCTCTCCCTCGTCCGTCGCAACAGGGGCTGCGAAAGGGGTCGAATAGGGGCGAAGGGGCCGGCGGCGGATGCAACGGCGGGCCCGCAGCCTGCTGAGCGTGCGGCCGGGGGGAGGTTGTGGACCGCATCACCTCTCCGCGGAGCGGCAGTGGAGCACGGGGCGGGTTCGCGGCCAACCTCGGTCCCCGGGCAGCAGCAGCGATGCCGGGTCCAGCAGGTGCGCCTCCTGGGGGAGGGGACCTGTGTGGGCCGGTCTCGGGTCTCGGATGTCTGGGTCTGGGACGACTAGTGCAATGCCGGGTAGGACAGTTAGGCGCGGGGGTGCCGCAGCCTGGCGGCGGCTGGCGGAGAGCGGAGCGGGGGGCCGGGACCTGCTGCGGGACGCCGCAGAGAGCCTCTCCCGTTCAGGAAACGGCAGGTGGCGCGGGACAAACGGGCTGTATCTTGCTCGATGGTGGGTCCTTTGTCCTTTGTTTCCTTAGAGCAGGAACCGCACGTGGGCCTCACCCCCGGACGTCTGCCGCCCTCGGCCCGACAGTGCAGCGCCATCGACCTGGTGGAGGGCGGCTTCGACCGACCCGACTGGCCGCCTCCGTCCGGCGACCTGCGCCCAGACAGACGGGGCCTCACCCCCGGGGTGAGCACTTCCTGTGTGGATGATGTGGACGCGGATGCAGAGGCAGTGGCCGCTGCCGCAGGCCCCAGCCCTAGCCCGGGGACGGAGGAGGACCGTCCGGAGGAGGAGGAGGGGGAGGGGGAGGACGCGGAGCCGTCAGGGATGCAGACCGCAGACCCGGCACAGGTGGCACAGGGACGGCCGCGGCGCGGAGACTGGGGTGGTCGCCGCGGGGTGCGGAGCCGGCGGGCGGGCGACTGTAGCCGCCGGCGGCCGCGGCGTCAGCCGGCGAGGCGGGCGCGGTGCTGGCGGCGGCGGCGGCGGCTCTGTACCTCAGATGGGCGCACCGGGGGCCTCACCGGATGCGATGGTGGACCCCAGCTCCACGAGGCGGCTGGGAGGCGCAGCGGACGCGGAGGCAGGGCCCGGTGCGGCACAGGTGGGTGGCAGATGGGCGGGTGCGTTGCTTGAGGCCTGAGGCCCCGGGGAATCGCGGAATGGGGAGTCCGCGCGCAAAGCGCCGCTGTGGGGACGTGACATGACAGTATGTGGTGTGACCTCGAAACGTCATTAGGGTCATTGACGTAGTGTTGCAGCTGTCTGCTGCGCCACCCCGGCAGCGCCCTGTGGCGAGGGATGCCACCCCCCCCCGGTTCGCGCTTTCCTCCTCTCCCTCCCCCCCGGGGCCCTTGCGGGGCCGAGGACGCAGGCGGAGCCACCGGCGCGGCGGGTCATGCCACCCTGCACGGCTGCCTGCGGCACTTTGTGAGTCCGGAGCGGCTCACCGCGGGGAAGGCCTGGGTCTGCAGCGCCTGTCAGCGGCGCCAGCCCGCCGTCAAGCAGCTGTCCATCCGCCGCCTGCCGCCCGTCCTGGCGCTGCACGTGAAGTAAGCGCTTCGAGCACCGCCACCACCACCGCCATCACCGCCATCACCGCCATCACCGCCACGACCCGCAGCAGCATTTGCGGTTCCAGCAGCTGCAGCAGGCGGCGGGGGACCTTGCGGGCTCCCAGGGCATCGGAATGGCGTGCGGGGCAGCACCTGCCGCGTGCGGGTGCGGGCGTGGGCGCACCGGGGGGAGGCGACCTGGCGGCCTTCCTGGCGCCGCCGCGATCCGGCCGCCACGCGCCGAGGAAGATCCAGGTGAGGGCGGGGTCCGCTCGGGTCCGGTGGAACAGCCGCTCCGCTCCGGATGTGGTGCTTTTCTGACGCAGTACGGCAGCCACGATGAGCGTTGGGGGGCACTGCCAGCGCCATGTGCAACAGTCCTGAGCCATGGGTGGCCTTAGGGCCGTTGGTCAGTGCTAGGTGCCTGGCACGCGGGCATCTAGGGGTTTGGAGGGAAGGCGGGAGGGAAGGGACGGACGCACCTCACGGACGCCGGAGTCGCATCTCACGGCGCCGGAGCGCTGTTTCCATCACTATCGCCATCACCATTCCCAGTGGCCTACCCGCCCGCAGACGCAGCTCATCTTCCGCTGGCTGCACTTGTCGCCGTACACGATCCCGACAATCCGACAATCCTGCGCGACAGGTGCGGACGATGGCGGGGTTGGATGTGTGCTACTCCTGGCTAGTGGACAGCCGGGCGCGCATGGAGCTGCGGTGGGGGCTGCCGGAGGCGCTGGGCCTGGCGCTGCCGGCGACGCTGCTGTACGACCATCAGTCGGTGGAGGAGATCGTGGATGGGTTACGCGGCCGACCAGGTGCGAATGGGGGTGATGTGTGGGTGTGGGTGCAGCGGATGGTGGCAGGATGACGTGATGTGGGGGACAGAGGTGGAGGTCCGGACACGGTGTGTTTATTGCGTGGGGCGTGGGGCGCTGTCATGCAAATGGAAACGTGGCCACCAGTGTCGGAGGGCCTGTTTTGCAAGTGTCTGGCCAACTAGGACACGCAAGGCCAGATCACGCGCAAGCGTTTGTGTGCGCGACCATGTTGGTTGAAGCATGCGGGCGGCTCGCTGCTGGAGGGCCGGAGGACGTGCCCGAGGAGCAGACGGACGCCGACGAGTCCTCCGACGGAGAGGCGGGCAGTAGCACGCACCCAGCAGCACCACCGTGCCGGTGCCGCGGCCGGCCACCCGGAGCGCGGGACGGCAGCGGCGCCGCCTCCAACTCGGCCGCCTCCGCCGGCGGCCGCGACCAGCCTGCCTGAGCACCGCACCCCGGGGCCCAGCGCCGTCGCTCGCAGGTCAGAGCGCCGCCGCCGTCAGCGAGAGGAGCAGCGGCAGCTGCTGCGCGGGAACCTCCCGTGACGCCGTACGATTACGGCGCGGCAGCGGGCACGAACGCAGCGTCTCTTCCGCCGCTGCCGCTGCTGCAGTCGTCAATTAAGGTCAAGAAATCCACAGCCTGACGGACGGCTCTGTACGGCCGCTGTACGGCCGCGTTCTGCCTCCAAGCAGCGACTGCGTGGAGCGTGCCCGGCTGCCGCCACGTGCCGTCCACGTGCCAGAAGGATGTGGGAGCGGCCGGGAAGGATGGATGCGGGGCGGCAGCGGCGGTGGACGGGCGCGCGTGGCGGCGGCGTGGGAGGGGCTGCTGCTGGCGTTGCTGCAGCACAGCCGTTGGTCAAAGTACGGCCTGGCGGCGGCGGGCGCCGGGAGGTGAGTCGGGTACTTGGCCCGAACTGGGAGTGGCGCAGGCGGGGCTTTCACTGACAAGGCTCTGCCGGACGAACGATTATGCGAACGTGAGCGTGGCATCCGATACCGCTCGACTGAGTGTGGTGTACGGTAGTGGTACGACACTGCGCACCTCCCGGCGGCGACGTCCGTTACGAACGCCGGCTTCACGCAGACGTGTTGCCGGATCTGACCCATGGGTCGCTGATGTCTCAACCGTACATCCTTGGCCCTCCCGAGCTCCCGCAGTCCCGACGCGGTCCCCTGCCGCCGTACAATCCGTGGCGCTGCGCCTGACGGACCTTCTTCTTCAATCTTCCGGCACCACCTCCGCCACCAGAAGTCCCCACCCGCGGCGATCCTGCCCTCCGACGCGCCAGCCTGGCGCGTCCTCTCCACCGCCGCCAACGCCCTCGCTACACACATGGCTACGACGGCGGAAGCGGCGGCGGTGATGGCGGCGGCACCGCTGGCAGGGGAGGAAGGGTTTAGGACGCAGCCGACTCCGCCCCGTGGCGTCTTCTCCACGCCGCTGAAGGGGGACGCCACTGCAGGCGGGGGCCGAGGACGCAGGCATGAGTAACCGGCGCGGCGGGTCATGCCGCCCTGCACGGCTGCCTGTGGCACTTTGTGACTCCGGAGCGGCTCTCCGCGGGGGAGGCCTGGGCCTGCAGCGCCTGTCAGCGGCGCCAGCCCGCCGTCAAGCAGCTGTCCATCCGCCGCCTGCTGGTGGAGCTGATGCCGGAGGACGCACTGCCTTGTTTGCGCCAAGCACCTGACCGAACTGGTCAACATCGCCATCCGGGACACGGATCCGGAGCTGATCTGTTTCGCCCTGGAGCAGTGTTCCGCATGGGATCAGGACGGTCCGCCGCCGCCGGCAGCTTGCCATGGGTGCTTTGGATCCAGTTCTGCGGCGCCACTGTCACTTTGGGCGGAGGCGGTAGCGGCGTGGCTGGCCGCCATCGCGGAGTTGAAGCCTATGGATGCGTGTGGCGGTAGCACGTCGGACTGGTGGGCCGGCTGTAAGGTGGATCTGCGGGGATTGCTGCTGCGGGATGCGCGACGCCGCCGCGCCCGCCGCCGCCGCGCCTGGCGGCGCTCAGCTGCCCCGCGCTGCGGGCGCCGCCGCCCCCACCACGGCCGCCGCGTCCAGCAGTCGAAGGCAGGTCGCCGTGCGGCGGCGCAGATCCGGACGGCGACGGCGCGCGGGGACGCACCCGCCGACCCACGGGCCGGTCGCCGTCCCCTTCACCGCTGCCGCGGCTGTCTCCCTCGCCTCTCCCCGGCCACTGACGCGACCATCCGCCGCTGTCACCCTCCCCGTTCCCGGAGGTCGCTGTCGTCCGATGGCAGGGTCAGGCTCTGGCTGGGGCCTTACTGGTGGCGGCCCATCGTGCCCTTATGCCGCTTATGGCGCTTTGGGAGGCCGCAGCCGAGCTGTTGATGGGGACGCGGTCGGGCGAGGACGCGGCGGGGAAGCCCCAGCGGGGTCTTGATGAGGCGGCCTCGCTGCCGCCGCCACGTCAGCTGACGGGGCCGTTGGTTCCGTATGCCTGGCATCCGATACCGCTTGACTGAGTGTGGTATACGGTGGTGGTACGACACTGCGCACCTCCCGGCGGCGACGTCCGTTGCCGGATCTGACCCCTGGACCGGAGCTGCTGATTGCCGCCGCCACGACCTCCCTGACGGCGGAGCTCCGGCGGCAGCGAGACGGGCGCCTGCTCTCGCGCTGCTCTGTTGGCTGCCGCTGCGCCGCTGCGATGTGACGGCTCAGCTGGAGTCGCTGGCGCCGCTGCTGGTGGCGTGCCTCAAGTCCAGGGAGGGAGGGCGCGGGGGCCCGGGCGGCGGTGCCGTGTTGTCTCAGGCCACGGCCCTTGCGCGGGTGGCGGGCCGCATGCCCCGGCTGCAGAGCGCCGTCGCATCGCATCGCACCTGCGGGGACTGAGGCTGCGGCAGCAGCAGCTGGCCATCGCGAGGGCAGCCGCCGGAGGCGGCGGCGCCGCGGCCGTTTGTTTCGGGGGTCCGCCGGCGACGCCGCCGCCGTCCCCAGGCCGCGCGAGTGCCGGCGCGGCAGCTGGCGGCGGGCTGCAGCAGCTCTTGCTCGGCGCAGCGGACAGCGCCGCCGCCGCCGCGGTGGCCGGCGGTGGCCCCAGCGACGCCGGCGGACTGCCGCCGCTGGAGCTGCCGCAAGCCGTGCAGCTGGCGGTGGGCGAGCTCGGATGGGACGGGGTGTTCTTGCTGCCTGACAGCCAGCTTCAGCCGGAGGTGCCGCCGAAGCGGATGTATGCACTGCAGCCAGACCGTCAGAAGCCTCAGCGGACAGGAGCCGCGGGACCTTCGGCGACACCGCCGCCAGCGGGGACGGGTACCAAGGGCGCGCCGTCAGGCCAAGGCCGTACTGCAGGCAGGACTTTCATGCCCGGTGGTGACGAGGCAGCGACACCGGTCGCTGCTGCGCAGTCGCTCGCCACCGTGGAGACGTACACCGCGGCCGCCACACGCAGCCCCTGGTTCGGAAACGTGGGTGCTGCGTGTCGTGCGCGCGATGGCTACCGAGGTGGCCGCCGAGGGCCGCGACTTGCAGCAGCGAGCAGTGCTGGCGCTGGCGCTTGGTGCGGCACACCGAACGCGGGCCGGGGAAGGGGAGGGCGATGCAGGCCGCGGTGGCGAGCAGTGCGTTGGTGCTCGTGGCGGCGGCCAGCGGGCCGGTGTGTGTAGTGGCAGGGGCGTGGGTGCTGCACGGACTGTGGCTGCTGGCATGCAGTGCATTTGCTGTGTGTCCAGCGGTAACCCGTGTTGGCGCGATGGTCCGTGTGGTGAGCCGGTTCCTAGGGGGTTCATCGTCCCCATTACCGATTTGCCTCGTGTGCCCCCATGTATGTGCTTGCTGGTGAGAGGTGCGGGGGCGTGCGAGCAGGCCGGCCCTGTGGACCTCCCTTGCACTGCGGGTCAGCCCGGCTAGGGGCCCTGGGCGGGGCTAGGGGCCGTCTGCGGGGGGCTAGGGGCCGCCAGCATTCCACCGTACGGCATGTGTACGGCAAATTGCTCGAAGCGCAAACCTCCCTTTGATGTATTGCGCACGTGCTTGAGGTGTCGTCGCATGCTCGGGCGGCAGAGATGAGCGTACTGGCCAACCGTGGCGCAAGGATACGCCTAGTTGAAATGATGAGGCCATGTCGCCATGAGGCAGGATGTTTGGATGACGTGGCGTTCCTCCGGCAGCACCCACCAACGGGTGGGTGACGGGTTCAAATTCTGACAGTGCTGAGCGTCCAATGGCATGGTGCAGTGGGCGGCTGGTCTAATTTACAAGGTATTAAGGATGCCATGGAGGGGAATGGCCTAGGGGTAGGGTGGAACGACCAGGGGGATGATGGGAGGGTGCAGAGGCCAGAGGGGAGGTTCGTGGTCTTTGGCGGGTGTGTAGATATGAAGCCGATCACCTTTGCATCCCCGGGTCCCGCTTTTATTGGGAATTCGTTACGGCTCCCAGTGGCCGGATCGGAGACGCCCATTCCTTCCCTTAACCCCGCACTCGGTGCAACGCCGCCACTCCGCACCACCACACAGGCCCATACCTGCGGGCCGCAGGTGTGTGCAGGCGGCGTGTTCGTGGTGGCTGCAAGGATGTCCCTGCCGGCTTTTGTTCTGACCGTTCTTTGCCTTGCAGCAGCAGTGAGCAGTCCGGCTGGGGCGCCGGGTGTACTTCCACGTGTATGAGAGACATGACTATCGTGCGTGCTGCTGGCCAACTGAGAACGACCAGACATGCAGCCGGGCACAGCGGACTGTGCTAATGCACTCGGAAGTACCGTACGGTGCTGTCAAACGTCCGCATGGTGCCACCCCACATCACTATGAACAACCCGGTGATGTGGCCGGCGGCAACAGGCAGGTACCGACGTACCGTGCACGTGTCATGTTGCAACCCTGCGGGGGGGGGACTTTGGACATGCCGGGTATAAGCAACGACTACAATTCATGATGTCTTACATCGCATGGGCGGCCCTTTTTGCAGAGCAGCACCTTTGGAGAAGTGGCCATCCTGACCACACTGAACGCAGCAGCCTTGCAGCAGCGTGCAGTGTCACATGCCAGGAGCCTGCTCCCACTCCTGGTGCGCAGGGGTGAAGGCCGCTGTGGAGACTGGCATGCCGGACTTACCGATAGCCGCGCAGACCTGGACGGGCTGTGGCGCAGCCAGCACTTGCAAGCCGCACATAAAGCCGGGGCATAAATGCGGCCCAGATGCTGCACCACAACAGGAGCCAGCAGTGAAACGGAGGCATGGCGCAGCTGCTGACCTGTCGGAATCGGCCAGTGTGTTCAAACTCGTGGCAATCTTACGCAATTGAAGAGCTCACAGCAGCTCACATCCTCTGACATCATCCAACCGACAGCTTAGCGGACTGATCACCGCGGATCGCCAGCACCCTTGCCACTGCTGACCACTTCTCACAAATCAACGCCATGGAATGAACACAGAAAGTATCAAGGCCATGGAATTCACCATATAAATCACCTAGCCTCATTCCCAATGCCAGCCTTGACATAAACCTTGTCTGTGTGTTTCGTTTTTTCATCACCCCTACCATCCACCCTTCATCTTCGGGTCACTGATATGCAACACACACCCCTGACATCCGCAAGTACACGACACCCATTCATCTTACCTGCCTGCTGGACGGGCAAACCTGGCATGCAGGATGTGTGAATGATCATCCCCCACTTCACTCTTTAACTACCTGAACGGGACCAATCACCCCGCATGAACACCTGCTCAACACTACTGCAGAAGCCCCCCAAAAGGACTGGTCAAACTCAAGCCACAGCAGCAGTAGCAGCAGAACACGTTTTGTGGTCTGTAAGACCCAACGGCTTATATCCCGCGGATGCTCAGGCACAGGCCCTACAATCCCCCCGTCAGGCCATGTCACCTCGCTCCCGGGTGCATGGCAATATCGGCCTCAAAGCACGCACACGGGCCAGGTGCCCCTCCAAGGCCAACTCTTCTGCACGTGAAACACCATGGGTAAGCAAATACAGCAACTGCATAAGTAATGCTGTGTTCGCGACCGCGCATCAGCCGGGCATCCAACCCAACATCCCTGCACTCAACCTGCCTTACGTTCACACCCTGACCCTCACCCCGGGGGGCCCGCCCACCGTTCAAGTGCTGCCCCTTCTGCATGCTGGCAAACGGTACACGCCCACTTGACCTGAACGGCGAGCACTGGGTGCGGCCACTGCTGCAGCTGGCATTACAGCTGGCGCCGACATCAGACGTGGTCAGCGGCCCAGCAGCAATTGTGAGTCCTGCAAGCGAAGTTGCATGCAAGCCACAATCTGGCACTGACACTGCATACAGGTGCGTCAGTGTCACGTATGTCATCCATCCAATCCAATTGACAAATGAACTCCACACGCATACATACACACACACACCAGCAGTCCCTTGTAGCTCGCCAGCAGTCTTCCCTAGTACCTGGTCACCCGGCTGCATCCCACTCAAAGCAACATCATAACAAACAACCACCAACCCCAGCAACGAAAATAAACTCGAGGCAGGCACACAACCCATCTAATACTTCAACAGTGCTCTTCGCCTGTGGGCCCACAGGGTGTTGGTACTGTAGGAACCGTTCGACAAGGCAGGCAGCACATACACCTGGCTGGGACAGGTGAACCCTGCAAATCACCCGCCCCCCTCGACGATGCTTGCTGTTTACAGCGGACCTGCACCAAGTGATGCGGCCAACACGCGCGATTGCATCTTCGATTCCCCCCTGTTGTGCATGCGCTCTTGCAGGTGAGACCCTTCGTGAATCGGATGCGAGGGATGACCTCGCGAGGGCTGTTCACTGACATGTGTACAACATGCAGCAATGAGTTTTGCAACGATTCCACACGACAAGTGTTCCCACATAAACCCCGTGAGGGCCCACGGCTGGGAGTGGCGATGGCGAGTTGGCAGGGGGTTGGGAGGCACACCATCTGTGCAGCCTCCCCCTCTGATGACAAGCGGTCAATGCCCGGAGTAACAGAAAGGACCCCCTACTCCTGCTGAGCGCAAATGGATGTGCGGGAATCGGCTCTCTGCTGAGACGGTGGCGGTGTCAGCTAGCACTTGGAAACACGTCCGCCACCCTCCGAAACGCAAATTAGGAAGCACAGCGGAACTGACTCCAGTGCGCACTAAGACGCAGCGTGCCTGCTAGCCGCTGCCCACATAAATAAATGTGACCAGGGTCTAACAGCCCGCCCGAGCCTGAGGTCCCTTTCCAGGTAACCCCCCCATTCCATGACCACAGCCCCGCCACACACTGTGTTTTGATGCACGTGAGACCCCCCCAGCAACATACCCCCCAGCCACCCCGCCCCACCCTGCCCTGACCGGCTGCACCACTCCGCACCCTCCGGGCTGGCGGCCGTGCAGCAGCGAGCCAGGTAGGTGGGGACCAGCGCGCCGGTACACACGACCGCGGCTGCCTTCCGGCCATCAACGTCACCCCGCAACCCTCATATGCCTCGTGTGCCAACCCATCACCTAGCTAACGGCTTTCAACAAACCCCAGCCACCGCCGCCGGGGGCCTCTCCTTGGTCCCGGCACAGTACCCCTTTGGCGCCAAACCCATGCACATAACACAGGGGTGGGAGTTGCGCGACACAGGAGTTGCAGCACTCCGCTGCCGATTGCTCGTAGGGATAGGCACAAACGCGCATCTGGCCACATCGAGCCACTGCAGCCAACATCCTATCAAAACTGCAGCATCGCCGCCAGCACCAGCACCAGCAACGCACCCAGCAGCAGATGCAGACCGACAGGACCCTTCTGCCGGCTCGTGCCGAGCTCCAGCGACACATCCGGCCGGACACCAACGGGCCCGTCCCCGACGACATTGTCAATGTCACCCGCGTCATCCTTCTCGAGTGGTGCCGACACTCCGTCGCAGCACCCCGAGGACGCCGCCGAGCATGCCTCCGGCGCTGCTCCGATCAGCATAAGAGTCGCACTCGAGGATGAGAAGGACGACGTGAGCGACGAGGACTGCGGCGGTGACAGCTGCGGCTGTGTCGCTGCCTTGAGGGCTGGGTGGGGCGCACGCAGCTCTGCATTGTTCAGCATCACCTCCTCACCGTACAGACAATAGTAGGTCAGGTGGCCCTGCCCAGCTGCGTTCGCAACATCCGCGGGCGTCAACCCCTCCGAGTCGCGCGCCTCCAGCCAGGAGTCCTGCACCTCGGGTCCCAGCGCGAGCAGCAGCCGCGCGATCTCGCCGCCGTCGCCCCGCCGAGCCGCTACACCCGCTGCCAGGTGCAACGGTGTAACGTTGCTCGCCCAAGAGCGCTCGTCCAAGGCCCAGGGTCTGCCGTACTCCTCTGCCCAGTCCAGCACCTGCATCACCATGGGCACGCTGCAGCTGGCCACCGCCAGGTGCAGGAGGCTGAGGCCGTTGCTGAGGTTGCGGATGGAACTGCGCGCGCTGCTCGTGCTCGAGCCGAGGCTGCTATCGTCGGTCAGGGGTTCGGCCATCAGGCCACGGCCGCGTCCCAGCTCCAGACCCGGTCCAACGCCCAGGCCCGCGGCGGTGGTGGCGGGTCCCCGCATGGTTGCCCTGGCGGCGCGCAACACCACCCTCTCGAACACATCTCGGACGGTGAGGGACATACAGGGCTCCCCCAGCTCGGCCGCCGCCAGGCCGGCGGGATGACCCGCGCCAACGCCCAACCGGGGCGCCTCCAGGAGCATCAGCCACTGCAGCAGCCCGCTCGCCAGGTGGCGCAGGCCAGCCGCCACTGAGAAGGCCAGCAGTCTGCGGTCAGACGCGGCGAGGACAGGAGTACAGACAAGGGCGCGCGCACACGAGACCGGGGCCGAGGGTCAGGCCAAGACGTTAACGAGTGGTGCAGTGGAGTGGAGTGCAGTGCAGCGGGGCCAGGGCCCAGGGGCCAAGGAGTCCCTCAAGACCAGACGGGACAGCCACTGCTCAAGCTGACGTCAACGTGCGACCACCTCCCCGCCTGGGACAAAAGATTCTTATATGGTGAACTTAAATGATCCAAAGTAACGGCGGACAGTTTTTCATTGGGGTTGTAGAGGACCGTGCGGATCCTCTGCTTAGCTGCGGCCTTCGTGCTGAGCAAAGTCGATCTGCTGTTCGCGATCTTCCAACATCCCCGGCGCCATCCCAGTACACCCTTCCCGCTCGGCACACCCAGGGCGTCATCCCCCGCAGTCGACCCTCGGACCCGTCACCCGGCTGGCTGGCTGCGTCCCTGGCAACGTGATCGTCCCCACCAGCCGCATCACCCCAGCCCGGCCCCGCTCACCGGGACCCCGCAACAAGCATGGCCCGCCGGCAGCCGGGGTGCAGCAGCGGATGCGCCAGCAGCCGCCGCATCGACTGTCCGAGCAGCCGACCAGGCGCGTCGGGGACCTGCACGCCGATGGTGGGTGGACGCGAGGTGGTGGCAAAGCGCACGCGGCTGCGTCTTGAGATAAGCGGGGGCAAGGCGTTCGCACTCGATCACCTTCAACAATCGCCACCAAAATCAGACCTTGAACAGAATTGCTACAGGACGCCCCGCAGTGTGCTGGGTGACCACTGCCCCTCCGCCCCTCCCGACATGCGGCCCCCCATATACACCCACACCCGGCATGTGGCGACCTCTCACGCTCTCTCACCCGGGTGTCATCCGACAAGGCGGCGCGGCGCTGTTGTTGCTGCTGTTGATGTTGATGTGTAGTGCGTGGGGCTCCTGTGCTGGTGTCCGGTGATAAATCCATGAGCGGAGACGACAGGGGGCCGGGACGCGCTGCCCCGACGCGGCCCGACCCCTGCCATGCCGGTGTGGCCGCGCCGCTGCCGCCGGCTCCTGCTGTTGTCGCCTGCCCTGCCAGCTGCTGTCGTGACGCGCCCCCTGGAGCGCGCCCCTGTGTTTCTGAAGCCAGCAGCCGCAGCTCCAGGGAACCGTCTGGCCGAGAGGTGACAATCGGTGGCAGCTCGGACGACGACCCGGCGGCGGCCCCCAGGGGTACAGCAGTCAGAGCGACGACGCCCGCCGCCGCCACGGCCGCCGACATGCTGCCCCGGTCCGCCGCAACCTCCGGCGGATTCGTGAACATGGCCATCACCCGCGGCCCGACCTGGGGGAGCCGAAGAAGAAGCTGCTGCTGCTGGGACTGCTGCTGGTGCTGGTGCTGGTGCTGGTGCTGCTGGTGCTGCTGCTGGGACAGCTGGTGCTGCTGCTGGGACAGCTTGTGCTGCAGAGCCCGTTGGTGGCCTATGCGAGCGGGTACATGGCCGGCCGCCGGTGGGCCGTTTTCGGCGGCCGCAAGGGCCCCTCCGATGGGGCTGGCGAACAACGCCGGGGTGTCCGCAGCCGCTGCAAGCAGCGCCACGGGGGTATGCAACAGAGATGGCAGCATGGCATCGTAGTCCAGCAGCAGCCCCAGTTCCTTCAGCAGCCATTGGCCCCTGCACGCGGGGCAGGCAGGGAGGACGAGATGTAGCGCATTGGTGGCGAGGGAAGGAGAGAGGGATAGTCGGGAGAGATCGGGGATTCAGAATCTAACGCAGTCTCGCTGTTTTCATTTGCGACAATCAGCGGTGGAGTGGCATTCCAAAGGGTGCCGAGCGTCCCCCCTCCCTCCCGGGAAGAGCCCACAGGATCAGGCCACTCTATAGTCGCATACGACCGCATAGCGCCTTGCACGTTAGCCAGGCAAATCGCACCCCAGCGCGCGGGTTTATTTCTTTTTTTAATTTAACCCCAGCGCCGCTCACCCGGCGGCATCCGCGCTGCACCTCAACCAGCCATTGAGCTCCGCCGCCGTCGAGGGGTCATGGCAGGCCACGCCCGCCACCCAAGCGCCCATCACTTCCACATCCGGGCTCACTGCCTCCACCGCCAACAGCCCGTGCTGCGCAAGTGGCGGCAGGTGCACGCGCACCGACTCCAGGACCGTCTCCCTCCCACACACCCAGTCGCAGGGCGCAGCCCGAGCAGGCGCCGGGGACGGCAGCGTCGGCGCGCACTCCGGCCCATCGGCCGACGTTTGCTCCACTGGGCCCTGCTCCCCCTGCATCGCCTCGCGCCACTGACCGGTGCGGAGGCTGTCCGGCGAATCGGTGGCACCCACCGGCACGCCATCCCGACACATAGGTCGTTCCGGCGTGCGTACAGAGACTGGGGACGCCCACGAGCTGAGGCAGCCGCCAGACTCAGACGGCGCGGGGCCATCGTCCCCGGCAGCGCTGGCACCCGACCAGTGCGCGGGGGACACCGCCTCGCGCATCGCAGCGCCAGCTTCCTTGGGGCGCACGTCGGGACTGGGCAACTGGATGGGCAGTCCCGGCATCGGTGACGGAGCCCCGCGGAGACCGACGTCGCCGCCCGACGGAGGCGCACATGCCCATGCGCCGTCGGCGGTGGGGCCGTGCTGTGGCGAAAGCGGGCGCAGCTCGTGGGAGCGACTGCCGCAGCGCGCATAGAAGCGGACGCCCGGCCGCAGCAGGTTGCGACCCGTCAGCACCACTACCACTGGCACTCCTGTCCGGGAGGGAGGGCGGGAGGTGAGGGTCGGAGGCCATTCGACACACAGACACACACACACCGGCCCGGCAGATATGTAACTGTTCACATACACACACCACACTCCCCAACACACGCACACGCGCACAATCACCGCCTGGTTGCCAAAGGAATCAAAGACACGCATCCACCACATGCATATGTACGCAACGGTTCACATGTGTGATAGTGTAATGAAACAAACATCCTGGCAAGCAACAGCAGCTCGATAGGCCTCCCCTCTACCCCCTAGGTAGTGAACACACAGGTCATACAGTTCGTACGGCACGCACCGCATGGCACGACTGCCGGCTGCATCTTCATGACGCTGGGGGCGCGCGCCACGTCCGTCTCCGCCACCCAGTGCGCCGCTCCGCCGGCAGTACCGTCGTACACGAACGCGCAGCGCGGCCCCTCGCCCGCCTGCACCACCACGCGCCGGCCGCGCAGCAGACCGCTCGAGTCGAAGGCCCTCCGCAGCGCCGACACCGCAGTCCCCAGGTCTCCTCCGCCCAGCACGTAGCGCTCCAGGGAAGCCGCACCCCCGCTGCTGAGGCGGACGTTCATGATCAAATGCACGCACCCCGGCCGCATAAAAATCTGCGAGGTGCGGCGGAGAAGTCCCAGAGAAGGTTACTGGAGGTGAGAATGTATGCGCTTGAAAAAAGGGCCCGAGCCTGAACTACGGAGGTCGGCGGGGGTGTGCGGGCGTGCACGAGAAGCGCGATGTCGACCAGCATCACGCACGCACTGCGTGGAAGGAGGGCGCTACGAGGCAGGTGCGGGCACTGCAACGCGCACGATGCTGCGGAGGATCTCGTTCGGGGCGGGAACAGAGCGGCGACAGAAATAACCACCAGTGGACACGCAGCTCGCCGATACGACTGGGGGAGCAGAACCTGCAGACGGCATGGCGGCGAGATGCTCGACGCCCGGGGCTACAGCAAGGGCACCTTGCGCGCGGCGCGCACGGCCATTCCCGTGCCGCAGCGCGCCCACTCTGGCCATCCCCGCAGACGCGACACAGGTCATGTAACCCGCTCATCTCTCGTGTTCAGGCTCAGATTGGGTGAGGGCCGGACCTCGTGACGGCCGCTTTACCCCTCCCCCCCTTCATCCACCCACCCACCCACCCACCCACCTGCAGCACATCGGACTCTGCGACCGCGGCCCACCGCCGCAGCCGCATCAGCATGTCCCCGGGGAGGTCCTCCGGCACGCAGCTGAAGAGCTTCAGACACACACGCGCCGCCAGCGCGTCCTCGCGGCCCGCGCCCCCCGGGAACAGCACCGAGATCAGGCGGGAGCTGCTGCCGCCAAGACCGATGCCCGCACCGCCCTCGGCCGCCGCGGCGCCGCCGTTGCCGCCGTGGTCGCCCGCGCCCTGAGACGCGAAGCTGCCCCCGCCAGTCGCCTCGGCGCTGTCGTACCTGACAAACGCACCGCCGCCGGCACCGTCGTCGCCGCTCCCGCGGCCGCTAATTGTGTTCTGCTGCAAGCTGCGGCCGACATGACCACCGATTATTGCGTCCAGGGAATGGCCACTGCCGCCGCCGCCGCCACCACCACCACCACCCAGACGGGCACCGCCGCCGCCGCTATGTGCGTACTGCTCCAACAACTGCAGTGTGTCGAGGCCGGGGTCCAGAGAGGTTTGCTTCCTAGACGACCCCAAGGGAATTTGGCTCGTGAAAGGCGACAGACCCGACGATCCGCCGCCGCCGCCGCCGCCCATGCCGCCGGCCGCGCCCAACAGCCTCCCTGCCAGGCTGCCGTGGGCGTCCAGCGCGCTGCTGACCCCGCCGCCGCCGCCGCCGCCGCCGCCCGTGACGCCGCCGCCGCGAGTGCCGAGCATGTGCGGATTGACTACATCCGAGAACTCATCGAGGCCGGTCGCCATGGCGCCGCCGCCCCCGGGTGGGATGGCCCCGCCGGCGCCCACTTCGAGGAGCCGCAGCTGCTCCGCCGCCGTCAGGCCCCCTTGTGTGATGGACCCCTCCTTGAAACCTGCGGTCCGGAGCACCGCGACCTCCGTGGGGTGCAGCAGCTCGTGCGCCTGTGCCTGCTGGCGTTGCTGCTGCTGCTGCTGCTGCTGCTGATGTTGGCGGTGCTGCTGCTGGAGCAGCTGCTGCCGGATAAGGGCCGCGCGGCGTTCCTTCACCTGCGCCGGGCGGGAGCGGGAGCAGAGGATGCCGAGTTAGCGGGCCGAACTAGCGGACGGCAGAGGCCGAGCGCTGATTAGTTGGGCATCGAGCTGATTAGTTGGGCACCGAGATGGGAGAATGGAGCGCACAGTGCGAGTTGCCTCCTCCAGCGGAAATCCAGTAGGCGCGAGATGGGAGCGGTCGACAGGATACAGTCCGCAAGATACAGCTCTGTGCAACTGTTTCAAACGGAGAGCAGTCTGCAGTGGTAACGCTTACGGGAGGTCGCATCAGTACAACCGCGACAGTACGGGAAAGCAGTGCGGCGTATCCGCCTCCGACAGAAACCGGGCTTCGCAGCCAATCGTAAAGACGGTGACCAACACCCGCAGCTGGGAGAAGAGACACAAGGTGGGGAGACCCCCAGAGTCCCTCCCAGCTCCCAGCTCCCAGCTCCCACGCACCATGGCCAGTAAGTCGTCATGCCGCTGCACCGATGCGGACTGCGGCAGCAGTGAGGACTGCGCCTGCGCCTGATGATTCTGCGCCGCCAGCAGAGCCCTCCCTGCCGCACCCGCCAACGCGCCGCCTCCCCGCTGTCCTTCCAGGTCCGAGTCGGCCGCCCGCAGGCTGCTGCCCAAGACCCCCGGGTTGCCGCCCCTCTGATCCCCCTGGGCCCCTAGCAAGCCGACCCCAGACAGCTCCTCTCGGACCGCCGCCAGCACGCTCCGCACGCCCGCGCCCGACATGGTCCCCTGCAGCTGCTCCAGCAGCGCAGCAGCGGTGCTGTCATCGCTGAGCCCACCGCCCAGCGTCAGCTGCTGCGACCCCGCTGCCAGGCTGCTCCCCTCGGCGCCCAGGGAGGGCTGTCGGACAGTCGCCATCCCCGAGCCCCAGGTACTGCCCAGCAGCGAGCCCATGGACGAGCCGTGGAGGGTCCGCTGCTGCCCGGCTGCCTGATGCTGATGTTGGTGGTGGTGCTGCTGCTGTTGCTGCTGTTGCTGCTGCTGCCCGGCCGCCTGATGATGATGTTGGTGGTGGTGCTGCTGCTGCAGCAGCTGCGACGCCGCTGCCTGCTGCTGCTGCAGATTCTGTGGCCGGACGCCATCGAACAAGTCCTGCAGCGCAAGGGGTAAAGGCGCGCCCCAGCTGGCGGCCCCCGCGCTGCCCCCGCCTCCGCCTCCGCCCCCACCCCCAGTCCCCAGCTTGCGGAGCATGTCCATCGCCTCGTGCGCGCGATCCGCGCCCCCGGCGCCCCCGGCGTCCAAGGTCATCCCCGAGGTCGCGGGGCCCCCCGCCGCCTGGAAACGCCCCGCATGCGCACCGTAGGCACTGGCGTCACCAAGCAGCGTGTCCTCCACGTCCATCAGCACAGAGGCGCCAGTGCCAGCGGCATCCGCCGCCCCGATGCCACCTCGGCGCGCCAGCGCCGCTGCCAGCGTGGCGGGCATGCCCGCATCTGCGTCGTACGACTGTCCCACGTGCTCCATGGAGTGCCAGCTGCCCGCACGGCCTCCTCCCGGCGCCTCACGGACCCCGCCGTCGGGGTTGCCACTGCTCGCTCCGCGACCGTTAGCCCCACTTCCCGTAGGCTGATGCCGATTCTGGTGCTGTGAAGGAAGGCCCGCCTCGAACAACCCCGTCGGCAAGCGAGCCCCCACGGCGGCGACACCGTTGGGGCGTCCGACGCCGCGACCCATCCCCGCTGGGGCGTCCAGACCACCGGGATCATCCAACGAATAATCGGAGCCGCCGCTGCCAGCAGCCTCCTGACCACGTCGCGCCACGGCTGCACTTCCACCCTGGCGGCAGAGTTGGAGGGCGACCCAGTGCCGGGCGAGGGGACCCGCGAAAATGGGCCGGGTCACACGGGTAAGACGGTCTTTGAACCACCAGTCCACGGGATCACGCAGGATGCCTGGCCAGGGCTGCCTGGCAGGTTGGGGCATGGAAGACACCCCAGAAACCCGCGGCAGAAACCCGCGGCTGCGGCTCCTCCAATGGGAGCCAGCGATGAGCAGCAACGGGCAACAGCTCACGGCGACAATTTCGCGATCATGCAGCAGATCATGCAGCAAAACACAATCTGAATAACCGTTTGGCTTGGCGGTTCTGAAGTGCTGCTGTACAAAGCAGCCGCCCTCCCCCCTCGCCGACCCCTCCTACCATGGACGCATCGCCGCTGCCGGCACGGCCACCGCTGGCGTCCGAGCCCGCGCCGCCCGGGCCCGCCGGGTCGCCGCTCTGTCCGGGGCTGCGACTCTGCGGCAGGAACGCCGAGCACCGGGGCGGGGTATGCGGCAAGACACCTGACGCACATGGCCTCACATGCGCCCTCCCGGAGACCCTCTGGACATCCCTACACGTGCCAATCCGACCGGAGTGGCACGTGTAGGGATGTCCAGTGCCTGTGCCGTCGCAGGCCCAGAGGTCCCGAACGCAACGCTGCTCCAACAACCCAACAACCCTGGCTGCTTCTGCGAATCCGCGGCCAACGCATTCACGCCCCCAACCCGTGCCCGATGCGTTGACCTAAAGCATACCTGCTGCTGCTGCTGTTGCGGCTGCAGGTGCTGTTGAGGCGGCTGTTGTTGATGCTGTAGCGCCTGCTGCTGCCGCGGCTGGGTGGCCAGCAGCTGGTGGGCGGCGGGCATCATGAGGTCCTCCGCGGGGCCGCCTTTCTGCAGGGTCGTCTGAAGCCGCCGGCGGAGGTTGCGGTCCTTGGAGCGAGCCGCACAGCTCCTGCGGGGAGCGGACAAGGACGAGCGCGGGAAGAGGCGGGGTCGGCAGCCAGGCGGATGGCGGAAGGCAGCGGCCAGCTGTGGCGAGGGTTCAGCGACGCCAAAGCATTTCGCACTCTGTGCGAAACACAACAAACCGTACATCGAGGCATGCAAGCTGGCCGTGCCACAACCAACGCAGCGTCCAACCATGGAAAGCGGGTTAAACACACGGAAGATTGAACCATTCACGGAACGACGGGGATGTGCGTGGCTGGTAAACAATCCAAGGCCAGCGCCGCAGAGCCTTCGGCAACTTTTGGGGGTCACTTGTTGTCACGCTGCCCGCGGGCAGCACCAACTTCAGCACGCTTGGCGCCCCTCCACCAGTTTGAAAATGTCTACCAATTTCCTATATGCCCCTCCGCCCCGCGCTGCGACCTGGTCGTGTGCCGAATGTGGAGGCAGACGTCGAGGCACGACCCAGTCCCCCCTGTACATTATCGGTGCTGGGCCGCGCCCCGCTGCCCACCTGCGCACCCCCTCGAACTCCTGCAGGTCCTGGAACTTGTTGCATTGCTGGCAGAACCTCATCTCCTGACCGTGCACCAGTGCGACATCTGCCTTAAAATGCACATCGCACACTGAATACCGTTGCAGATAAGCTTTCTCGCTCGAGAGGTCCTTCCCACAGCCGTCGACCTGCAGCAACAGGCAACGACGCTTGTTCGGTTGGGAGCCACGGAGCCCTTGCATACCCACCCACCGTATCAACATCAAAAAGGAGCACAACTCCAACTGCTTTTTTCTCCCCAAAGCAAAGGCGAGCCATTCTTCGCGGACTGGATCATACGCAGGACTGTCGGCATAGTGCTTTCATAATGCGCAGGGAGCTGTAAAATGACTGAACAATCATTAGCTGCATCCTCTCCGCCAAAGCGCGCCAGGTTACACGTGCATGAACGAATCCAAGCATCAGGTTCAGTCGCAGGCAATTACCAGAACCTTTGAACAACATTTCCAGATAAAATGGCGCCCACAATGTTATTTACGGCTATCTGTCGACACGCCAGCAAGCGTACCTGACAGGTGGTCATGCGCGCGGCACGCCGTGTCCTTCTTGATAACAAAGCTGCATCCGAATTTCCTGGCGCGTGTCGTAGGTCGTCGCCGGCTTTCCGCGCGTCCGAGCCTGCCAAGCAACCACGACACCGTTTGGAAACGCCAGGGACAAGCGCGGGCAACTGGATGTCATGCACACTCACCTTGGGCGTGGGCTAAACCAAGGTAGGGATCCATTATGTAGGCAGTACCATCCCATGCAACCTTGGGAGCCCGGCCTGGTGCTTCATCGGACATTGTGGCCTTGTGCACGCTTCTGGACAGGCAATCGCTATCCCTTGTTTGCAGATGCAATCATTCTTTAATATGAACAAAAAGTCATGGTGATCTCGAAATCATTCGCGCCGCAGTTGTCCTGGCACTACAAGTATAACCTCCTGCTTCCTATTGATTACGACATATTTCGGCGACTTCGTTTTGTACAATAGACCACTATATGCCATTTGTGGCACTGTTTTCCCTTATTGTTGTACTAGGTTTACTGCTGTACGAGTACATGTCCCGTATACAAATGGATACGGAAGAAGAGCTGCAATAAGCGAGATAAAGAGGTGTAATCAAAAGATCTTGGTGATACGCGATTTGTAATGTGACAGGCGCCGTGCTGGGACACCAGGAACATAAAAACGGCTTGAATGCGGTTTTGCGGCATGTCCTTGCGCGTCGTCGCAGGTTTTCGATGCGGCCGTGCCCGGGGGTGAGTAAAGCAATGGAATGCTCTGTATCTCTAGATCTTCGTCCGATGCGGATGGCGTCGACCCCATCGGCCCCCTTCTCACTCCTCGGTTACATTCGTTCCACAACAGTACGCGCGAAGTGCAAACAACAGTCCAAAAACACAACCTGCGGGGCAACACACGTCAGCATTTTGTTCGACGCTGGACGCCTGGACCGTAGCCGGTTGTTGCTGGATTGTCCAAACCGGCTCCGTTTCAACCGAACAACAACCCACATCCGCATCCGCCGGCAGACGACCGGGTTGGGGGCCTGGGAGTATGCCCTGGCAGAAGGGCATTAATATAAATGTACAGACAACAACGGCAGATAACGCGCTCTGTCCCGGCCGCCGCTGAATCAAGCTGCCATGGTGACGCATGGCGTTATCCGCGGTACGTACCCAAAAAAACTACCAAGCAATTAAACCACTCGTCGCTGGAACCCGACTTCCCTGCGATTCATACGTGATTCCTAGAGAAGTCAACGTATCTGCCCCCTCCCCCCTCCTGGCCCCAGCACGGCCCACCTTCCAGTGTTCGACCGCTCGACCATAGGCCCCGCAGTATTGGTTCTTGTGCCCACCATCTCGACCATGCCTGCAGTTTTCGCTGACCTTCTGAGGAACACCCTCACGATCCGACAGGCACGAACCGGTCAACATGGAGATCCGAAGTGACGCTGTCACGGGCTGTCCGTGTGTTAGTTCCTTCCGACCCGTTCTGGGTACCATACGGTCAGTGCTCCAGCAAGGGGATGACAGTCGCACAGTTACACCTGACCATGCAAATGGCAGCAAGTGTCCGTAACTGTCATTGTGGCTGCTGGGAGGATCCGATCTCTTCCCACGGCTACCCATCGGTAGCACAGGAGGCTCCCTGCTACACAGTGCTACAGATGATGACCCGGTTCGACCCGGTTCGACGGGCATCAAGGGCGATCGTCAACGTTGCAGATAACGCGGGCAATATGCCACTGGACAACCTCCCTGCTGTGAAACAAGTCATCCATTGTCTTCGTCATGCTCTAATGGTCGTACGAAGACGCATCTTGTCTTGGATGACATACGGTGAAGGCTAACCAATCGTTCAGCGGAGTTTGGGCTCGTCTACACATCGCATGTGACGCCCGAAGGCCGGCCCCGCGACCTTCTACACTGTAGCTTCAACATACGCAGACAAAAGGCAAGACATTAGATGCCCCTTACGTCTTTTGCATGTCACGCGCTGTCACGGCCTTCACACAAGGTAAACCACATGCCTTCGGCGTTGGTTTAACTCTACACGTGAGCGCAGACCTGGGTAGCGTGAAGGCGGCCAGGGCCGTCGTCATCCCGGTTGATAAATAAATTGTTTGAGAAATTGCGACATCGGCTACCTCCTGTTTTAAGTCCGGCGGATTCCCCCCCTGTCGAGTATACGACGGCTGGGTTCGACCAGGACAACCATGACGAACCTGGACGAACCTGGACGAACCTGGACGAACCTGGACGAACCAGGACAACGCTGGGTGTCCCGGCATGAAGATAATCACAGTGGTGGAGATGACACATCAGTTGAAAAGAAATAAGGAGAACGTGGGCCTTGTGTCGACGTGCTTACCATGGAAGCACGACACGGCGGTTATGCGATTTCATTGGGATCGGGATACGGGTCCACCTTGTAACGGTTACATTACATTGGGAACAAGATAAGACATGTGCGTTACTCGTATTGCAAATGGCAAGTGAATACGGATACAAGCCCCGATCGGAGCACACGTGCCGTTTGTATGGAGGGGGGATGTTCAGGTGGAGTGCCCGGCTTACCGCTTACTGCAGGATGCGAGGACAGTATGCAGGGAGGCGATGTTGACTAAAGACCCAGTGCACGTTCGTCTAACACTTTTACGGTTACAAAGCACAAGCGCGCGTCGGCGCGTGTGCGCCCCTTCGGTATGGATGTTGTTCGTTGCTGCAACGGCTTATGCAATAACAATAAACTGTCATGTGTTGTTAGACGTACAATAAAGTGATTGCGCGACGCTACCTCAGAAATACTGTTGTAGGAATAACTTGCGGACAACAGTATCATCCCAACATATGTTATGAACACATACGGTATCATGTGTTGGCAAATTGTTATGATATCATTTCGGTAAATGCATGTCAGGATGCATTATTGTACACGATAATATCAGAAATGCATGCAACCGCGCAGTCCAGTTCAAGATCAATCGGGTGGGCATCGTACAACCGTGGACGGTTGAGTAATAATCAGACCTCACATGAAAAAGTTTTTTTACACATTTCTGAATGCAATCTTATCTTGCATAATAGATTATGTCGTCAAAACGGCAACGAGTTAATGTGGAGCTGGCCGCTTCGGGTCAGGCGGCGCTGCCATCTGTATGCTACTTGCCAAGCCTTCCTGAAGGCACTGGCCATGCAACGGAACCTTCATCTGCGTCCAACCACCAGGAACCATCAGCAAAGCGACTGAAGTTTAGTGTTCACTCCAAGCCACGACTAGGTTCCACCGTGCAATTAGTGCAGGCCTCGGCCGGCGACATCGATTACGTTGGACGCAGCGACGGAGATGAGAATAAAGGCAGTCAGCCTTGCTGTTTCGCTCTGGGCGTGTACCGGCCAGGCGACGGCAAGTTGAAGCTCGTCAACGTGGCTGGAGACCGCCTCTTTCGCCTGGACGCCAGGTACCGCCTTGTGACACGACTGCTGGAGGGGACCTCACCACGCCCTTTCGCCACCATCACCTCCACCCACATGCACGCACGGCATGCAGGGAACACAAGAGAATCGCACGCACGCACAGCAGTGTGGTGTGAGCCCGTGAGGCCACGGCAGCCAACCCACACCAGCTGGCAGTCTTCCGCAAAGCAGCGACCCCAAAAGCGCGCCGAAGCGACAGCATTCCTCCGACACCGCAGCCTTTTCATTACCTTATGGGTCGGGGCATTGGGTATACTTCACACGCATACGGGCACTGCTGTGCCCCTTGCATGTCACGCACTCCTGTTTTGCCGGCCTAAACAACACACGGGATGCAGCTTTTGCAAGGATACGGATAACACACACACGGGGGCAACACACGGCTGACGAACAATGGCATGCACGCCGCCACCGCGCCCAGGCGTCAACCACACGGCACGATCGGACCCCAACGGCGGCCTTGAGCTCCCGCACGGCCCCCCTCCCCCCCGCGGGAGAACGGCCTCCCATCTTGTAACTGTCTTGGATGTTGCACTCTAGGGAACGATTCCCCCCATCCCCATCCCCATCAGGCTGCCTGGGCTGGTGTACGACCCCACGGGTGCTGGAGTTCCAACGGACGCCGACGAGCGGGAGATACGCAAGGCGGCGGCCAGGAGGTGTGTCCCTCGCGGGGCATGGGGCGGGGGAGGGGTATGAGGAGCTCGGGTCCGTACGGGTTGTGTGTCGGTGTGGGGGGCCTGGGGCCGAACCTCTGCATGGCGAGGAGCTGTACCCTTGTCCTGGGGGAGAGGCACCCCTTAGGCATCTCGCCCTCCGTTGTCAGCGCTTGGGGCGGGGGGACGTGTCGCAGAGCAGCGTCGGGTGTCGCATCCGAGCTACCTCGCGGTTTGGCGCTCTGTGGGTCAGAGACCCGCCCCCCCTGGAGGACCACGTCGCCGCGTCCCACGGGGTCGCTCAGACCCCTTGGCCCTATACAGCCCGGGAGGCCCTGGACCTCCTGCTCCGCCCTTCCTCTTCCCCTTCTCCTTTCGCCGTCAACTGCTGCTTAGCTGTCCTGCGCTCGGTACCCCCTCGCGCTCCCCCTCGGTCCCTCCATCAGGCTGGTGGATGAGTTCGGGTCCACTCGGCGGCGGCGGCAGATGACGGCCCGGGAGGCGGGCATGGTGACGGCTGACCGGATCAACAGCGGGGAGGCGGTGCAGCAGCTGCTGGACAGCATTGCGGCCAAGGGACAGGAGCAAGGGATGACCCGGGACGAGGTGTGGCAGGGGCTGGCGAGAAGAAAAGGAACCACAACAAGGGGTTGGGAAGTGGGTTGAAGTGGCCAGGGAGATGGAAGGGGACGGCTGAATAGAGCGGAGGGGCGGGCGGGTGGCAAAGGCGCGGCCAGGGAGCCCAGCTGCGGGGCTCCACATACCCGATTCGGAGCACTTATCACCCCGGCATCCCCCTGCAGCACCCGTACGGCATCCGTACTGCACTCATAAACCATACGGTTGTACGACGACTGTACGGCAAGTCTGTTCGCTCGCCGATGCCCCCAGGTTACCCGGCGGGCCTTCGCGCAGCGCACCATTCCCCCCCACAACCCCGCCGCCACCAGCCCCGCGGACGCGTACCCCTTGGAGCTGCTGTTGGGGCGGCCGGCGGCGGAGGGGCAGGGTACGGGGGCGGGCGGCGGGGATGCCGGCGGCATTCAGGCGGATGACGGCACCCTGGCCGGCGAGCTCAATGTGGGCCAGATACACAAACTGATCGAGGATGACCAGGTGGGGACTGGGTGGGGGTCTGGGGGTCAGGGAAGGGTCTAGGGCGGTCTAGGGGTTGAGCTTCGAGGGGCTAGGGGACCAGGGAGGGGGTCCTGGCCATCCGGATGGCGGCATGCACTACTGTTGGCGTCCCTCCTCAGGAGATGAGCTGGGAGGGGCCATGGGGTTCGGGTCGGGGGGGTCGGGGGCGGTCCGGGGGAGAGTGTTGCTTGCGCAGGTGGGGTTGGTTGGGGATGCTGGGGTGCAGATCCCACACATGACAGGGTGGGCCATGCATAGCCTCATTTCGCTAGGTGTGGTCATGTGCGGTCACATGGAGGAATGGAGGCGTCGCACGCGCCGAGTGGAGACCGGCGCTTTGTGCCTCATTCAGCAACTGACCTGCCGCTGGGTCTTCCTTTTGGCGCTGTCCCGCGCTCCCCCGCCCCCCGGCCCTCCCCGACCGCTCAGGAGCTGGCCAAGGCCCGGGAGAAGGAGCTGGTGAGGGCACTGTGCGGAGGGGGGGACTGTGTGGAGGGGTGGCATGTCGGGCAGATTCGCCAAGTACCCACCACTGGACTTCCATGCGCGCCGTCCATGTCCACGGCTCACCCGGTCCTGCCCTTCTCCCCCTTGATCAGTAAAGACAGCTCGTTTCTTCCCCCCGCCCGGCTTCCTAGCCCTCGTCTTCCGCTGCGCTGGGTGTGTCTGGGATTGCTTTGCTTTCATCCCCATCTGCCTCTCATGTGCTCCCGGTCCCTCTCCCTCCCCGCTAGGTCCCCGCCTACGTGATCAGCCGGCTTGGCCCGCTCCGCAATCTAAAGGCCAACGCGGCGGACGACCCCGCAGCTCGGAAGAGGAGCCGCGAGAGGGCTCGGTACCTGGCGTTGCTGGTGGTGCTGCTGAGGATACACGTGGGTGAACCAACGGGGCAAAGGGGGAGGGGTGAACCAACGGGGCAAGGGGGGAGGGGTGAACCAACGGGGCAAAGGGGGAGGGGTAAACCAACGGGGCAAGGGCGGAGGGGGCGAGGCGGGGCAGGGCAGGACAGGAGGCAGGACCTCAAACCGGAAGGGCGGTAACCTTCAGAAGATTGGTGCCGTAATCACAGCAACCGTCAAGCGACGATTCCTTGGGGGGGTTAACGGTGATACGGTCCGGTAATGACATGTGCGGTAACCGCAAGATTCTCAAGCTTCAGTCGCGAAACGATAGGCTATAACCCCTTCCACCCACCCACCCCACCCCACCCAATTACCAATTTCCTATACCCCACCCACCCAAACACCCCCGCCCCCGCCCCGCCCCTGCACCTGCAGTCCCGCTCCAACCTGAGGCCCAAGACCGAGGGGCTGTCCGGGGTGGCCAAGGAGCTGCGGGTGCGGGAGGGGCTGGCAGAATTCTTATTGGAAAGGTTCTTCATCAAGTCGTGAGTCGGGTGGGGTCGGGGAGGGGTGGAAGGACCGGGGCTCTGCACCGTCGTGCTCCAGTGGCGGGGAGGGGCGGGACCGCATAGGGGCCTGCGAGGGTTCAAGAGGCAGAGTCGGAGTTCCCGGTTCATGAAGGGTATTGGGTTTCAAGTAGGGCAGTGGCAGCGGGCGAGGCGACGCAGCCGCGGTTGGCTATGGCGGCAAGCAGATGCGGCCGTCCGTACCCACCGCCCACCCTCCCTACCCCACGACAGCCGACCGCCACCACCCCACCGCCACCACACGGGGACCCTCTCCTCGCCCTGAGCCGCGTGCATCCTCTCTAGGGTTTCCGAATTCCCGGCACGGACCGGCGTGTTCCCCTTCAGTTACGCCCAGCCTGCCCTCCTCCTCATCCCAGCTTCCGGGCCCACCACCCCCGACCGCTGCTGCTGCTCTTACCGTAGGGAGCATACCCTGTACGGACTGCGCTACGAGCGGCCGGCTGCGCAGTCCCAACTGCTGTTGTCGTACATCCTGGCCGTTGCCATGGTTGTGGAGGAGGGCTTCATGGACAAGGAGCAGTTTGAGGAGCTGCGTGCCGCGCTCAAGGTGGGGATCGGGGGGAATGGGGGGGCGCCGGGGCGGGGAAATAGGAAATGGGTAGACATTTTCAAGCTGCGCTGCTGCCAGAGCGGGGGGGGGCTGGATAATAGGTAGCTGGGCGAAAGGTGACCGGGGAGAGGGAGTAGGAGGCGGGAAGCCTCCCTCGAGGACGGCTGGGTCTGCATGTCCGCACGCGACTACCGTAGTCCACCTGGTGGGGGCCGGGGATGTGAAGGGCCCGCGGGGACCCGCCTCTCCGCCGCACCCTGACCCCCGAGGCGGGCTCCTCAAGTGACGTGAGCATATGGCGCTTGGGCCTTGACTGCCTTCCTCCGCGGGCCCAAGCCACCGGTACCTCCCTCCCACCTGCCTCTTCCTCCGTCCCCTCGTCTGCTGACAGATGGACGCGGCCAAGGTGGCGGCCGCGTTGCAGCAGCTGGGCTGCACCACCAAGTCCGCCAAACTGCGGGTGCGGACCGCAAGCGGGGCCCCTGGGACGCTGGGAGTGGGGGCCGGTGATGATGGGACAAGGCAGATCAGTGAATTGCGGGGGTTGCTGAAGGGCGATGACTGGTTGGGCGGGGTGGGATTTTCTTGGTAGCCGGCTTCTGGGAGAGCAGGGATTGGGTCGCCTCGTCCGCGTTCTACGTACCGTAGCTTCGTCCGCGGATGCCACGGCACGGCCGCTGCCACTGACACTTGGTGCATGGCCGCTGCCCCACGTCCGCCTCCCCCGCCCATGAATGCTGCATACTTGACCCTTGTGCGGTACTTGACCCGGCCCCACCCCCCTGGGCCCCTTCAGGTGGACAAGGGCGGCGACCAGGCGGTGGAGGTGGCCTCCTACACAGCCAGCCTGCTCAAGCAGAGCGGCAAGGGCCCGGGCCTCAAGACGCTGGAGCAGTGCTTCCCCGCCCTCAGGCTGCCCAAGGCCAAGAGCAAGGGCCGATGAGGGCCACCAGAAGCCGTGGGGCGGGAGTGGGGGTTGAATAGAAAAGAAAAATAAAACCCAGGGAGTGGGGGCAGCAAGCGGCTGTCCCCGCCCCCTGGCAGCGAGCCGGGCGTTAGAGGGACAGGAACATGGGCAGGCGCAGGCGGATGGGGGTCGCCCTACGTCTCGCAGCAGCACCGGGTGCGGGGTGGGTGGGTGGGGGGATTTTTTGGAATTGTGGTGGGCGGCACACAGGAAAGGTTGGGCCATTTAGGTCTATCCGGCTGCACGGGGGAAGCAGTGCTCTCTGTCGATGGCGCAGTCGGAACTGAATGCGAATGCGTGTGCGAACGTGTTATTATTAAGGACGGTACAGCGGACCCCGCGGGTCATCGGTGAAATGGACCATGTGCAGAACGTGTGCTGAAATGGACCAGCTGAAAGTGCGTCTATGAGTGGGATCAGGGGGCACGGAGAGTGGGACACCAACAACTGGCATTGCAACGGAGCTCGCAGCTACTGTCCGAACCACAGTAGTCAAAAGTGGCTGCACGGCTTGCTTGGAAGGGCCCTACGCGCCGGGTTTCATGGATGGCCCGATACCCGAGTTCAGTTGTATTGCGCCTCACGGTGCGGAGCTGCGGACGTATTCCGATGCGGCCTGGCTGTGCGGCTTTCTCCTGCGGCCGTCAGTGCCACTTGCCGATGGCGGACTCGGCGCGCTGCAACGCGCGCTCCAGGTGACCCCTGGTGTTGAAGCCCCTTTCGTGCCGCCCCCACGCACCGGCCCACGCCACGTTCCTTCAAGCCCGCCGTCGGCTGCATCCAACCAAAGAGGCCTTCACTGACCGGTCCCACACCGCCCCGCCATCGCCGGACACCGAACAGCTGCGCTTCACACCCGGGTGGGGGCGTGCAGCTGCATCTTACCTCACCCCGCCGCATCCGTCCAACGAGGCCCCCGTGCTACCCCACCCCAGCGCACCGCACCGCCGACCCCGAATCGCCGCCGCACCGCACCGCAGCCTGGAAGGTACCTGCGTGTAACATCGTGTGCATCACAGCCACCCTCTCTGCTGCCTCTCTGCACAAACGCGCAGCTTCTCCGCCCCCAACTCGCTCGCGACCCTCTCCCTCGAAATACCCCCCCCTAGAGAGAATCACAGATGCCCCAGGTCGGGCCCTTCTGGGGCTTCCTTGCCCTCCTTGATACCCCCACATCCCTTCTGCACCTGCGGGGGGGGGTGTCAAAATTGTTCAGCGCCCCGCCACCCTCTCTCCCTCACGCGCGCCCCACTCTCTCCAGCTCCCGCTCCCGCTCGCTCGCGGGCGGCTTCACGCGCACTCCGTGGGCTCGATGCCCGCCACCGACTTGCGGTTGTGCCACATGATCAGCTTGGTGATCTTGGGAGCGGCCAGACCCGCGTACTTGGCGGTCTGCTTGCAGCTGAACTGGCCGTTCGCGCCCTCCGCCGTGGCGCCGGCAGCGTGGCCCACCACCACCTCCAGGGGTGCGTTGTCGGGCCTAGGCGCGCGGAAGGGGAGAGGAGTCCAGGCGAGAGGGGAAGGGGGGACGTCAGGCGGCGCAGAGGGCAAACCACGCTTCAAAGACACGGCCGGCGCGGGTGGAAACGGGGCGTGGGGTGCGAAGGCGTGTGGGTGGCCGCCCAAGGGAGTGGAGTGGATGGCGTGCTGGGGTTCGGAACGTGGCCCGGAGCCCGTTATCAGACGAGCCCGGAGCCCGTTATCAGACGGGCCCGGAGCCCGTTATCACTGCCGTCACTGTCGCAGCGCGTGGCGCTTGCCCGCCGCCAGTGGGAAGGAACGCTGATGCAGCATATCCCCGCTACCGCGCCCTGACACCGCCGCCAACGGCCCGGGTCCCCGAGCTGTCGAGCCCCGTGCAGGGCACTCCAAACGGATGAGACGGGGTGGGGCGACCTCCTCGCCGCCTGAAACCCCGAGAGGCCGTCGGATGAGTCTGGTGCGGTCGGGTACAAACGCCCAAGTCCGCTCCCTGCCGCTAAGCCCCCAACGCCCCGACCCCGGCGCCCCCGTTTTATCTTCACGGTTATGATCAGCAGTCAGCTCCTCCCCACACAGGACCGTACCCTCCGCCGCTGTCCGCGGGACCATGGCCCACAGGTCCCGCAGGTCATAGGCGGCACCTCCTCCCCGCGGCCACCCCGAGACCCCTCTCGCGCATTCCGCCAGTGAACACACAACCACCCCCGGCCCTCCATCCCCCCAGATGCCCTCGCTCCGTCCCTTACCTGTTGCACAGCACCACGAGCACCGCTTGCCTCGCCTCCGCGCCGTCCGGGTTCTTGATGCCCGCAGGGCGCCACTTGAAGCCCGCCACCCCCAGGTTGCCTTCGCACTCGGCTGCAAGCAGGGTGGGGAGGTTCGGGGGCGGGTTGTCAAAGATGCCGTGGGGTCCGCGGCGAGGCGAGGGGCTGACGTTCCCCGTTCAATGGGGTACCACCAGACGCGCCACCGGAAGGGAATGCGATGTTCTGGCGCATAGAAGCCCAGAGAGAGGATCCAGATGGATTCCACGCAGTACGCCTGCGGGCCGCCCCGCGCTGCGCGGGGACTTGTCTCGGGTTGTTGGTGAGTAGTGGCGATGTGCCACCTGCGGTGTAGTGTTAGCTGCAAGTTGGCCCCCAGCCCCCGGGTTGCAGTCTGCAGCAGTTCGCAGGGACCGCCACAAATCGGTCGCCATTCGCACCGGATTGGCAAGGACTGCACGTCCACCCAGATACTAACGACGAGTTGGCCCGCTTGCCCATGCTTTGATGCTGTAGTGAACACACCTTTCCGGATGGTCTTCAGCTCCAAACGACCGAAAACATAGGTGTCCGGCACATCACCCAAATATTGCACGGACAATTTGTTGCTGCGCGCAGCATTTGGGGCCGACGGGTTGTTCGTCTTGCAACACCACCGACAGAACCGACGCAGAATTCTGGTCCATCTCCTACCTGCTGCAGATCAAGCGCACTGATCCAATGAAGGGCTCCGCAAATTGCCAGGAATCCTCAACGTAGCCAACTTCGACGCCCCTGAGGAAACCATCTTTGCACTCCACGACTCGCCGTGTGCCCTCATGAAATCCAATTAACGCAAGTGGCTCTACATGGGAAACAAGTGTGCATTTCAGCGGCTATGTGCGCCTGTGAGAGCGGTTGACCTAGAACGATCGGAAATTGCAGACCGTACCCGCTAGTTCAGCAGCAGCAACCGCTCGAAGGGCGATAAGACAAATGGTCAGTGCCAGATAGCGCAGCATTTTAATATGATAGCCCAGCACTGACAACTCGCGGATGATGATAGGTCTCAGAAAGCATACATTCCAACGCCTCGCGTTTTGCAGCTTTTAAGCAAGTAGTGCACCTAGCATACAGCGTAGCAGCAAGCAGGTTTTCCCATGCAACGGTCGTACACAGACACCATAGCATGATTTCTCTCCCTTTTAAATCTTCTTTAAACACATTCAAAGTGTTGGTGTTATTCTCTCCTTGTTATGACGTTGCTTGGATAGTACTTCGGCGCTTATACAACTTTGTCACAGGCGTCCTATCAATAAGCTTACTAATTTACATTCAATTAGTTATAATAAAATATCTGTAAAATCATTCCCACATGCTTACGAACCGACAGAACTGCGTGACGGATGGCATGCGAATGCCACGAGACTTCGTCTTGCGGGGCCATAGAGCTTTAATTCTTCTTTAATACTAACGTGAATCAGACAAATTTGACGCTGAAGCCGCTTACTCATAGGCAGCGGCACGCGACGCGATGAGTTGGTGAGCGGTGCCTGGGAAGCACCCACGACGCCCACCCGCGCCAGTTACAGACAACATCAACGATGGCAACAACTCTTCTGGGTGATACCATCGCAAACGATGTTTGGATGCGCGGGCTGCGCGATGGCGATGCCGCAGTGTGGAGCCGCCCCGTGCGGTCCCCCCGCCTTGATGCCGCCTATGCGGCGGTGCACGGCGGCAATGGACAGCCCTTCCCCGATGACCCCCTTCTTATGCAGCCGCAGCAGCATGGTGGCAGCAGCCGGGACAGCTCACCCAAACTCAAGCGGTGAGCCTTTCAGCGGCGCCCTTGTGAACCAGCGGTACAGGCGGCATTCGGCCCCGGACCCCACCCAAAGCGGGGTCTATCGGATGGACCCAGACTCCATCAAGGGAATGGAGGATAAGGCTGACTGTGGTCTGACCGGTTGTTGTGCTGTGGCTCACGCCGCTCCCTTGAAGGCCAGCTGCGCACCCCGCCATCGGGAGCCCCGGGACCGGCCCCCTCCAGCAATGCACCCCGCCCGGCCCCCGCCTCTCGAGTCCACCCCACGACCGGGACTCGGCCTCACCTGAACCTCCCCAAGCACACCCGTACCGGGGGGCGGTGACGTCGCACCCCACCGCACCGACCCACCGACCCACCCACCCACCGACCCACTGGCGCCGCTCCCCCTGTCCGCACTGTGTTGACGGGATGCATCCGGGGCTGGCGCCGCTTCTGTCCGATCTTCCACTCTCTCCGGCTCCCCACGCCGGTCCCCCTTTTTTCATCGCGCTCGCTTCCCCTACTCTGCTCCAGGGGCGGCAGTATGAAGGCGCAGGGCGGTGTGGAGGTGGAGGGTGACCTGCGGGCGGTGGGGCTCTGTCAGAAGCCCACGGCGCTCAGGACTCAGGAGGACATCAAGTGAGGGCGGGGGGGGGGAAGGGGAGGGGAGGACATCAAGTGAGGGCGGGGGGAGGGTGTGGGGGCGGCGGGGGGGGCGGGGGGGGGGAGGGGAGGACATCAAGTGAGGGCGGCGAGGGGCGGGGGAGTGGGGAGGGCGGGGGGAGGGGCGGGGGGGGCGGTCATTGGGATCCAACCCTAACAGGCCCTAACAGACGTGAGGGAGGGTAGGTGCCCCCACTCCAGCAAGGCCTGGGGCTGAACAACCCTCCGGCCTCTCTTCTTCGCTCCCCCGGCCCCCCCCCCCAGATTCATCCAGTCGTACATGTGCCAGCTGTCGTACTTCTTCAGCCTGTGGCCCGCGCCGCTGCAGTGGGAGCTGGCCCGCCTGATGTCGGGACACATCCTGGCGCGGAGGGAGGTGGCCCTCACCCGGGGCAGGCCACCGGATCGACTGTACTTTGTGGTGTCGGGAAGGGTGAGACGCGGGGCGGGGGGACGACAGCGCTGAGGTGGCGTCCCAAAGGGTGATCCTCCTTGATTGTGTTTGGGCAGTCGGTCAGAGATTCAAAAACCGGAACCGGAAGGGATCCGAAGCCCGGGTTCGGGTCAGCTCTGCTCGGGGTTGGGGGGTGAAGGGTTTGGATCTCGGGGAGGTGTGAAGGGCGGGTCCGTGGGTGTGAAGGGCGGGTCCGGAGGTGTGGGCCCCGTGGGCCCATTGGGGGGAAGGCGGCTTCACGAGGGCGGAGGGCGCCATGGCACGGAGGCACGAGGCCGGGCGGGGTACAGGCTCCTCGAGGGGGGGGGCAAGGGAGGAGGGCGCTCTCTGGCGCGGAGGGATCCCATCGGGGATTGGATGCGGAGGGGACGGAGGCGAGACGCGGCTCCGCAACGTCCGCCCGGGTGGCACCGCTGCTTCACCAGCTCGGCGGCTCGTGGCCCCCTCCCCGTCCCACTGCTCCCCCCTGCCCTCCCCGCAGCTGGACGTGCGGCTGCCGGTGCCCACCCCGGGCGGAGGTCGAGAGGAGCGCACGCTGGCGGTGCTGACCCGTGGGCACACAGTGGGGGAGTCGGTGCTGCTGGTGAGGGCGGGGGGGGGCTTGGGTGGGCCGGGGGAGGGGGCGCGGGGGTTGAGAGGGCGCGGTCCTGGGGAGGGGAGCTGGATGGGTGACATGGGACATGGGGCCCGGGTGGGGGAGCGAGGAGCCGCCCGACGAGGGGTTCGCAATGGGGGAGAGAGCACGGGAGGGTAGGCAGTAAACCCCTCGCACACCGTCACCCCTCGTTCGTCCAGGGCACCCAAGCCCAGCACACCACCGTGGTGGTGTCGTCTTCCTCCGCCATGCTGCTGTCGCTGTCCCGCCCCGACTTCAGCCGGGCGTTCAAGGAGGTGCTGGACATCCGCCAGGTAGGGGGAGACGAGGGGGCAGGGGGAGAGGGGGGTAGCAGGTGGGGGGATGAGGGCAGGTGGGATGAGGGCAGGTGGGGGGGATGCGGGCAGGTGGGGGTAAGCAAAAGAGGCGAACAGGACCGAGGTATCGCCTAGAGGGAGGAGGTGCGGGCCGGAGGTCCGACAGGAAATCCAGAAGCAACGGACACCACTCTTCCTACCTGCCGACCTGCCGACCTGCCGACCCATCTGTACCATCCTGTCCTGATTCCTCCCCTGCGGCCCCCGCAATCGGCCGGACGCCCCCTTACCCTCCCCTCCCCCCTCAGGCTGAGCGGCTGATGTACCTGCGGCTGCACCCGCTGATGGCGGGTCTGGAGCTCAAGGACCTGGAGGCGGCCTCCGAGGTGCTGGGGCTGGCCTTCTTCCCGCCGGGTGGGTCCAGGCACGAGGGCGGACGAGTGCTCTTCTGTTCGCTGGGGGGAGATCTGTGTGTGCTGCGGCGCGGCCGTGTACCCCCCCGTCCGGCCCCAGCACAGAATCGGCACGGCGACGCGGGGGGCGCCAGCACTTCTGTGGTGGAGACGGCGGGCGGCTCCAAGTCCGGGGGGCAACCTGGCCGGGCAGCCGTGATGCAACCAACCATGGGGTCAGCGCCACTTACCGTACCCCTCGCCTCTCCCTCGCCTCTGCCCCCGCCCCCACCACCCCACCCGCCCCCACCCCGGGCCCTCAGGTACCCGGCTGTGGCCCCTGGATGAGAAGGAGCGGTGCCTGTACTTTTTGGCGGAGGGCCAGGCCAAGGTCAAGAGGGGCGGGGGGGCAGCGGCGGCGGCGGCGGCCGCTGCTGCGGCGGCCGCTGCGGCGGCGGCGGGCCACGAGGAGGGGACCCCCAACACCAGGTGGGTGGGTGGGTGGGTGGGCAGGGCAGCTGGGTGGCTAGTCAGGATGAGTCCCATTGCGTTGTTAAGGGGGCAAGGGATGCGGTGTTCAAGGCATATGGGGAAGGGATGAGGTGCAGGCCGCGGTCCTGGGTGGCAGGTAGGGGGATGGCTGAGGGGCGCCCTGCCTGGAGCAGAGGTCTGCGGCTTCCCCTCCGACGAGGGGCCCCCTAGCCCCCCCTAGGGCCCCCTAGCCCCCCCTAGGGGGCCCCCTCGCTCCCCCTAGGGGCCCCCCAGGGGGAGGACGGCCGCGCCGCGGGACCGACATCGGCGGGTCGTGCAAGCAGCCTACTGGGGCTGTCCGGAGGGGATGGGGGGGGTTGGGTGGGAAGTAGAGGGAGGCGGGGCCGGAAGGGGGGAATGGGCCCCTGAGTCAAGGCGGCCCTGGAGGTGGAGGTTAGCTATGGGACCGTTGAGGCGGCCCGTGGGGTGGGTATGGATTGGGGAAGAGAAAAGGAGGGCAGCGGAGCGCAGGGAGTTTGCAAACCATGACGGCTGGTTCGGTTCATCGTGCTCCTGTGCCTGGCTGCCCCATCTGCCTGCTGTTGTCTACCTGCACATGCTCCGTATGTACCGCAGCGTGAGCATGTACGACAGGTACACGATCTCGATCCTGGGCCCGGGGGACATCTTCGGACTTCCCTCCACGGAGCAGGCCCTGGCGCTGCAGCTGCAGCAGTCGGGGGCCACGAACTCGGGCGGCACTGGCGGCGGCGGCGCCGGCGGCATCGCCGGAGACGCGTCGTACAGTCCGGCCGCCGCCGCGGCGGCACTGGGTCTCACGTCGCCCGGCAGCGGCGGCGGCGGCGGCGGCAGCGGCGGCCAAGCTGCTACAGCCAATGTGGTGATTGAAAGCTACAGCCAGGTTAAGGTGTACACGGTCAAGTACTGCGACTACCTGCGGCTGCCCGCCACCGTACGACAAGTACTGCAGGTGAACTGCCTGTGTCCATACCTTGGTACCTCGGCGAGCGGGCAAGGTACCAAGCGCGCATTCGCAAGGTCGGGTGTCGGGGTGCGGCGTCGAGGCCCCCTTCGGGCCGATTCATGAATACGGTTACCCGGAGGCCCACCCCCTCACGTCCGGGCGACCACCCCCCGGCCCCCGCCCGCACCCCCTTTTGACCGCCGACCCCCGCTCCCCTCGACCCCACTTGCACGGACGGACTCGCACCCGCCCCCGCACACACGCCGCCTTGTACCCGACGACGTCGTACCCCACCACCGCTCCTGCGGCAATCAGGGCGGCGCGGCCCTGCCTGACTGTCTGTTTGCCTGTCATCTATCTGTCGGTCTGTCGAGGCATCACCGCCCAAATACGCCCACCGCCCTGACCCACACGTACCCCAACCGCCTTCCTCCTCCTGTCAACAAGTAAAGACAGCGGACCGCACAAGAGCACCGAGCCACCTTGCCCTCTCCCTTCGTCAATGAAGATAGCGAAGCCGCAAAAGGGCAACAAACCGATAACCGTTAACCTTGCCCTCGCCCTACCCCCCTTCACACGCCCCCTATTCACACGCCCCCCTCCACACACACGGCCCCCTCCCCCAGGCCGCCAATGCCTTCCGCTGGTCCTACTACGAGGGCCGCATCGTGGGCCTGGCGCGCATGGACGACCGCCGCCGCGACGCCCGCCGGGAGCAGCTCCGCCGCCACCAGAACAACGCCGCGCGGGGCGGCCGCGGCGGAGCCGACGGTCCGCTGCAGTCCGCGGCCGCCGCCGCCGCCCTGGAGCTGGCGGAGCGGGACAGGATCCTGCTGGCGCGAGTGCCCATACTGTCCGCCAGCGTCGCCTTCGGCACCGCCGCCGCGGCCGCCGCCGCCGCCGGCGGCCGCGTCGGCAGCGTCGGGCAGCATGCGGCTAACGCGCGGCGCGCCGCCGCTGCGGCGGAGCAGCAGCAGCAGCAGCGCGCACAGATGCGGCAGCGGCATGGCGGCGGGCTTTCCGACGCTGACGGCGACGGCGCGGCTGGCGGCAGCGGTGGCGGCGGCGATGTGGGGCTGCCGTCGTGGGCGCTACCGGCGGCGGGGGCCGGCCGGTTAGGTGCCGGCGGCACATCCGCTGCGGCCTCGTATTCGAATTTGACCGAGACCGGCGCCTTGATGTCGCCCTTACAGGGCGGCAAGCAGCGGCAGCACGTGGCGGCGGCGGCGGCGGCAGGTGGGAGGGTGGGAAGCGGCGGCAGCCCCCAGAAAGGCCGCCCCACGACCGCAGACACGGTCGCGTCGGCGGGTCCCAACGGCAGTGCTGCGGGCAGCGTCGTGGGCGGCCCGACGGCCGGCGCCGGCGCACCCGCCGCCGCGCGCGGGGCCCTCAACGCCCAAATCCACCGCTCCGCCAACGCCAAGGCGCTGCTTGCCGTACAGGCGACACAGTTGTCGTACGTGCTCGACGCGGAGCGGCAGATGTACGCGCGGAACCGCCGGCCGGTGTTCCAGGGGGGTCGGGGGGGGAGCGGCGAGGGCGCGGAGGAGGGCGGCTTCGGCTACGAGGGGGACGCCAGCGGCGATGAAGAGGATGAGGAGGAGGACGAGGAGGGCGGCCAGGACCTGCCCCCCTGGACTGGAGCCTACAGCTTGTAGGTTGGGGTGGGAGGGGAGTACAGGAAATTGGTAGGCATATTGATACGGCGCTGCTGCCAGAGCGAACATACAAGGGTGGGGTCGGAGGGGAGAGAAAGCACGGCGCTGAGTCATTGTCAATGTGTACAGTGCGCGGGCCTGGGTGGCGTACGGCCAACATCCCTGCACTGCTTCACGCCTGGCTCAGTCGGAGCTGGGCCGCCAGGCAGGGCCCTAGGGGCAAGGGGTACTGCCCCATGGGTCAGCTCCACAGTCCGCGGCGTGCGGGTTTGTGCGCCCGGGGGGCCGTTTGTGCCGGATGGGGTCTCAATCGCCTCTCCATTCTGCCACCATGTCTTCTTCTTCTTATTATTATTATTTATTTGATATTTATTGAACCCATTCTTATCCCTCCCTTGCCCCGCTTGCCGCGCACCTCCCACCGAACAGCTCCGAGCCCCCAGACGGCCGCCTCAGCAGCGCCGCCCAAGTCGCCCGGGGCCGCCGCCGCCGCCGCCCGCCGCCCGAGGGCTCCACCGCCTCCTTCGCCCCCTCCGCCTCCTCCCCGCGGCTGCCCCCCGCCGGCGGCCCCCGCACCCACCAGTACCTCACCTGCCGCGCTGAGCCCCGCCCGCCCTACCAGCCCCGTATCCCCATCCAGCCCACCCTGGGGCTGCTACCGCCCACCAGCACCGCCTTCCCCAAGGTACAGACCTACCGCCGCCGCCAAGACGACAGCGGCAGCGGCGGCGGCGGCGGCTCCGTGGGCGCTACCTCCTCCTCCGTCGCTCCAACCCATTCGCCGTCCCCCTCCCAGGCCGGGGCGGTCTCGCCGCCGTCCCCGCAGCACTCCCCCTCCCCCTCCCCGGGGGGCTCTCCACCGCTGCCGACCCAGCGGTCCCATGGGTCGCAGCCCCGCGCGCCCAAGTCCGTACATGCGCCGTACCCGAACCCGCACGCGGGGCTCCGGGAGGCTCTAGGGGTGGCCCTGCCCCCGGATGCGGTCGTGGTGGAGACGGAGGAGCCCCGCAGTTTGGTGGTGGCTCAGACCCCGCGGCAGCGCCACATGCTGCTGTTCAGGAACACGCTGGCCATGGTGGCGTCCGCGAGCAACGCCCGGCCCTGGATCAAACCAGGTGGGTGGGGCCCCGGGTCCTGCTCAGCCCTCTGTTCGCCCTCATCCCAACCACGCGCTCGGGTCCCCCCTTGCTCGGTGACCCATATGGGTGTGGGTGCGTCCTTCGGATGGGCGGGCCACCACATGGGGCGCCTCCCAACCCTTCCGTGAAACCCTAGACACACTCGGCGAGTCCCCTCGCTACGCTACACGCACACATACACACACGGTTATGGGTGGACACGCCACGGTAACTCTGGTCTCGGTCTCAGTCGTCGGTTGCATTGCTGGACACTTATTCGCGGCTCAGCTTTTCTCCTTGCTAACACACGGTTATGGGTGGACTTCTTGTTAAACACACACACGCGCGCGCACACACACACACGCCTTCCTCTTCTCTAAACACACCTTCCTCCCGCCCCGACCCGGCAGCGCGCCAGCCCCGACCCTCCTACGCCCGGCCCCACCGGATCAGCCACCCCGGCAGCGGCAGTGGCAGCGGCTTCAGTGCTTCGGACGGCGGCGGCGGCGGCGGCGGCGGCGGGGGTGCCGGCGGTGCCAGCAGCGGCGGCGGTGGCTACGTTGAGTCGCGGCGTCGTTCGCCCCTACGCGGCCCCGTCTCCGCCGGTGTCGCCTCGGCGCGCGCAGCCGGCGGCGGCGGGGCCGGCGGCGGCAGCATCAGCGGCTCCGTCATTCCGCTGCAGCGGTACGACAGCCGCGGCAAGCCCCTGTCTGCGCGCTGCGATTCGGGCGGCAGGCTGGCCCCCGCGCGGCCCGACGACCGACTCTCCCGGTACGGCTCCTTTGGGCGATCCAACAGCGCCGGGGCCGCCAAGCGTATCAATAGCGCCACGGGGCGGGTCCGGAGCGCCTCCTCCTCCTCCCCCTCCCCCTCCGGAGCCGTCACCTTCGACGCGGCCACCGCTGCCGGTGTCGTACTGCCCCTGCTGCCCGCCGACCTGCCGCTCCCCAAGCCGGGGTTCGGTCGCGGCGGCGGCGTAGCGGGCGGCGGCGGCGTAGCGGGCGGCGGCGGCGGCGGTGCCACCGCCGCCGATTTGTCTGAGTTGAGCTTTGCGCACCTGGGTATCCGGGAGGTCGACGATGAAGACGGCAGTAGCAGTAGTGGCAGTAGCAGTAGCAGTGGCAGTAGCAGCCCCAGCGGCAGCCCTAGTGGCGAGGAGGGAGAGGGCGATCGCGGGGACAAGTTCGCGGACTTGGATGATGAGGCGCTGCTGGCTAGGGTGCCGGCGGCGCTGCTGGGCAAGGGCGGCAGGAAGGCGGCCGGGGCAGGGGCAGGGGCAGGGGGAGGAAGGAAGGGGGGAAACGGCGATGGAGGGCAGGCGGATGCGCCCGGCAAGAAAGACCCTGACAAAGCTACGGGGAAGAATAAGGAGATGGAAAAGGCCCGGGAGAAAGCAGGGGCCGGCACGGCGGCGGTCTCGACGGAGCAGCAGCAGCAGCAGCAGCAGCAGCAGCGGCAACTCCCCGCACCAGGGGGTGCTGCTGCTGGAGCAGCAGGAGGAGGTTCAGGAGGCGGGCCCGCGGCGAAGGCGGGTGCGATGGGGAGCGGGGATGGTGCGGCTGCCGCCGCTGCGGCGGGCGGTGGCGGTGGCGGCGGCGGCGGCAGCGGCAACGCTAGTGAAGCGGGTGCTGCCGCCGCCGCTGCGGGCGGCGGTGCCCTCAACGTCACCATGCGTCGTCGGGCAGTGGTGCTGGCGGCCGCAGCGGGAGGTGGCTCGGCCGGATCGGCCGGGGGGCCACCTGCTTCAGCCGCAGGAGCGGCGGGTCTGCCGATTGCGCCGGCATCTGCCGGCAGTGGCAGTAGCAGTGGCAGTGCTGCAGCTGGCCCGGCGGCAGCCGCTGCCACAGCCGCAGCCGCTTCGACGCCCCCGGCGGGTTCCGGAGCTTCCCCGTCGGCGGCGACAGCGCTGGGGCTGACGGGCGGTGGCCGGCACGGCGCCACTCTGCAGGCCAGCGGCCGGGGCGGCGGTGGCACCGGACCCCGGGGCCCCATGGACACCGAGTTCCCGCAGGTGGGTGGGTGGGTGGGTGGGTGGGTGGGTGGGTGGGTGGGTGGGTGGGTGGGTGGGTGGGTGGGTGGGTGGGTGGGTGGGTGGTGGGTGGGTGGGTGGGTAAATTGTTAAAAGAAATAAAAGCGAATAACGAACCCAGGCACACCCAGAAATACTCAGTGTACTTACGTGGTGAGGTAAATGCATAGCAATGGAAGGATAGTGACTGCGCGCGGGCACGTGGCGGCGCGGCCGCGCTGGGTGGGTGGGTGGGCTCGTGGCTGCCTGCTGCGGGAAGGGAAGGGAAGGGAAGGGAAGGGAAGGGAAGGGAAGGGAAGGGAAGGGAAGGGAAGGGAAGGGAAGGGAAGGGAAGGGAAGGGAAGGGAAGGGAAGGGAAGGGAAGGGAAGGGAAGGGAAGGGAAGGGAAGGGAAGGGAAGGAAGGGAAGGGAAGGGAAGGGAAGGGAAGGGAAGGAAGGGAAGGGAAGGGAAGGGAAGGGAAGGGAAGGGAAGGAAGGGAAGGGAAGGGAAGGGAAGGGAAGGGAAGGGAAGGGAAGGGAAGGGAAGGGAAGGGAAGGGAAGGGAAGGGAAGGGAAGGGAAGGGAAGGGAAGGGAAGGGAAGGGAAGGGAAGGGAAGGGAAGGAAGGGAAGGGAAGGGAAGGGAAGGAAGGGAAGGGAAGGGAAGGGAAGGAAGGGAAGGGAAGGGAAGGGAAGGGAAGGGAAGGGAAGGGAAGGGAAGGGAAGGGAAGGGAAGGGAAGCGCAGCCTGTTGGGATAAGGAGGGGGGTATCCGATTTCCTTGGACAGAACGACACGCGCCGCACGTGTTTGTTCCTGTGGCGGCTACACGCGGCTCTTCTTCCTTCGCTGCAGTCGCGTCCGGGTGGGCGGATGGGGCGAAGCAGGAGGTTGGGTTTGTGGGGTGGCAGTGGCGCGTGCATGTGCTGCTGCATGGAGCCGGGGGAAGGGGGTCAGCCGCCGTCTCAGCCAGTAAGGGATCAGGGCACCACCCGTGTGGAGGCTGACGGGCAGCAGGCGAAGGAGGCGGGAGGGGCAGGAGGCGGCCGACCCACTCCCGGCCGGTGCCGGAGGGCGCACCCACGCGGGCGAGTCATGCAGCCCAGTGAGTGCTGCCCAATTCACACCGTACACTACTGACTCTGATGCCGTACTGACCGTACAGGATCTGGACGAGAAGCTCCTCCATCACCACCATCATCACCACCAGCAGCAGGGCTCGGGCGGCAGCGCCCTGCAGCTGCTGGGACCCATGGGTCAGCCCGGCGCCCACCACCTTGCCCACCACCCCCAGCACCCCCACCCCCACCCCCACCCCCACCATCAGCAGCAGCAGGGGCCCCCGCATCCCCACCCTCCGCAGCATCACCACCAAGCCCATCACCTCGCACCGCTGGCGGCTACCGCGGGCTCCGGCACCGGCGCCCTAGCGACCGCCACTCGAACCACCACTGGCGGCGGCGCGGGCAGCTCGCTGCCGCTCCCCGCCCTGGCTCAGTCGGTGGGAGCCCTGCCGTATGGCCAGAGCTCCTCGGCGGGGCTGCAGTCGCAGTCGGGGATGCCCTTGGCCTCACAGCAGCAGCAACAGCAACAGCAGCAGCAGCTCGCTTCGGCACAGCAGCAGCAGTCGCAATCACAGCTGGCGGGCCAACAGGCCGCGGCCCAGCAGCAGCAGCAGCAGCAGCCGCAGCAGCAGGCGACCGGCCAGGGGGCGCTCGGAACGGGTGGGGCGCCGGTGGGGCTGCCCCCGGCCATCGCCCTGGGGTACGAGACCCTGGACCCCTTCGCCTGGGCGGCCCTGGCTGCGCAGGTGGGGCCACACATCCGGACGCCTTTCTCGCAGGAGAACATCCTGCCCAAGCCGCAGTGGTAGGGCTCCCGGCGCCGCGGAGCGAGGGCCGCCGGGACTGATGCGGGGGCGAGGGAATGAAGAGTTTGGAGTCGGGTAGGGTTTGGGTTAGGGCCCAGAGGTTGGTCGCCTAGGGGTGCGGTCTGGGGAGCGATGGTGGGGCTGCACTGCACTGCAGGGGCGCTGTCTGTGTGCGTTGGGGACATTACTCTAGCGGGGGAGCGGAAGGGGAAGGGATGGCAGCATAGCGTCTGGCCGGGTCGCTGGCGAGCAGGACCCGCAAGCTGCCGCAGCACATGTCTTTGTCAGGGGGCGGGCGGGTGAGAGGGTTGAGGGGGGAGAGGGGGACGAGTGTGCAGCCGGCACACGGCACGTTGCGGACCGAGGCAGCGCGGTGAGACTGAGGAGGAGGGGGAGGAGTTGCTGGGGGAGAGCGCGGGAGGGGGGAGGGAGGAGTTTTGAGTCGGCTGAAGATGTGAGGGAGGTCTGACGGATGAGGGGTTGTATTGAAAAAAGAAATAAACCCGGATGGGGGGTGAGAAAGTTGTTGGGCAGTTGTGGAGCTGGGCAGGCATGGCACCAGCGGGCCCCTGACGCTCCAACGGCTTAGGGGGGATGCCTCAGCCTTCCCCTCCCCCGGGGAGGGCTGTGCGGAATTCCTGGATCAGAGGAACTGCCTCTAATGGGCGGAACGCGGCTGTCTTGTCGTACAGTTCTCGCCCGGTAAGACAACGCTGGAGTGCGGGGCCCGTGATGGTGGGGTGAGGGGTGGAGGGGGCAGGTGGTGGAAGCTGGATCTGGCAATGTCGGGGTTCTGGCAGTTACGGCAGGCGACGAGGTTCCCACATGCATCCACGGACCCTAGAAGCCCAAACGTGAGCGACGGGGGGCGACACCCCACGGCGGGTGTGTGGGGGGGGCTGAGGGCACTGAGGCTAGCCGAATACTATTGGGCGCCGAGCAGGCGACGCGGGCGCCGAGGTGGTGGCGGAGCTTCAGGGCGCGATATGAACATGAGGGTCTGGAGACGATGGAGGGGAAGCGGCACCTGCCGTCCCCCACCTGCTTAACTGCTCGACATGTGTGGGACCCCTGCTGGGAACTCCGAACTGGCGCATCCCTCGCTGGCGGTACGTGGAGATGGGATGTGGACCTCGCACCTCGGCTGGGCTGGGGGCCCCTAGGCGTTTCTCCTCTTCCTCTGTCCGGGAATCCCAACACGACCAGGTACCCGAGATCCCCTCCCCTCCCTGGAGACCCATCCTCTCCTCAACACACGACGACGACGACGACGACGACTAATGCTGGCGGGGTCGCCTAGGCTGCCCACCGCCCTCTCAGAGGGCCTTGCAGCGAGCGGGCCCGAGCAGAAGCACTGCTGCGCGCCACACCGCCCGACTGGAGTCAAGTGGAGTTGGGAGGCACCTGAGCCCGTTAAACGGGCCCATACCCGATCATTCTGAGGCGACCAGAGACATCAATGCTGTTAAATTTTCGCGCAACGCGCGCGGTGGTGGTGGGGGGCCGCGTGGCGGAGGCCAGCGGCTGCGCACGGGGCACTCAGCTCACAAAGAGGTGGCATTGCTTGTCGTTGAGGCATCCGGCCATGTGACCCCGCCCAGGTCATCCGCGAGCACGAGGCCGCAATGACACGTCTCCTGCACCTCCGCGCACACATCCATATCAACCAGGTGATTCCGTAAAGAGCCGAGTACACTTGCATGAGCCGACTTGTGATGCAGCTGTGCTGAGCTGCATCTGAAAACGTCGAGTCGACATGTGGACACACGCAAAAAAGGGTACAAGACCGGCAAGGCCATTGAGTTGTCATTGGGCGACAGCAGCTCTTGCCTGAAGATCGACGCTCCGTACAACCGTATTGTACACATCGTACAATAATGGCCACGTCGCTTACGCCGGGTGGTGCCCACGCACCACGCCACTAATTGATTACGGCTGTGGCGCAGTGCTTCCGGCATCCCGACCTCATAAACACTAAGAAACACACACACACACACACACACACACACACACACACACACACACACACACACACACACACACACACACACCAGTAGGCGTAGTCGGGTGGGGTGGGGGATATGCGCGTACTCGACATTCGCTACGCAACATATCGAAATGTCCACGACACCACGACTGCCTTGCTCCACACACCCATGCCGCCCATTTTCCCCCCATTCTGATACGCCATTGCATCCTGATGGGGTGCTACTGCGGCATCGGGTGAAACATCAAAAGCCAGCAAGGAAGTGTTGCAACCCGACCGGCACTACAGCCGCTGCAGCTGCAGCGCCCCTGAAAGATCTTTCAAATACCCCGGGCTCTGGAGGCCACAGCCCTGGCCCTTATACCTGAAGTCGGCGTTGATCAAATGGCACAGGGCGTGAAGCCCCTCACGCCCCAACCCCTAGATACCCGATACACTCGTCCCCTCGTGCGGAACAGCGACGCCGGGGCAACACACATCGTCCGGGGCCCCCCTCCAGACTCCCGTGAACCCCCCATTGGGCTGAACCCAGCGACTGATGGAACCTTCCGCCTTCCCAGCTCAATGCGCGGAGCGCCTCCCGTACCCTCCCCAGCGAACCGCCCGTCTTCCAGCCACACACTCGACAGCGACCGTCTCGGTGCAGAACCCGAGTTTCAAAGACAATGCCCCGAGGTTGCGCCAAACCAAGCGCAGGAGCACTCCAGATGGGATTGTAGGCGCATTTGTATCCGTTAGGCTTTTGCGGCGCCAACGAAGTTAGGCGCATTCGTATCCGTTAGGCTTTTGCGGCGCCTAACATCGGGGTCCCGGAGTTTTCGAAGGGGAAAGCACGAACGTCTTCCCCGGCCGCAGCAGCAGCAGCAGCAGGGGCCCCCAAGTCGTCGTCGTCCATCTGAGCCCCGATAAGCCGACCCATGGGGCACCGCGCGACGGCGCCACCGGGGAATCCATTTATGAAAGTCCTCGCATCTCGAAGCCGCACCGTGTATTATGCGATTTCAACCTGCTGTAGCGAACACGGCCATCCTGGCGGGCCGGTTGTCGTAGCCCTTGTTCACCTCAATCGTGGGGGTGGGAGAGCAGGGACGCTGCCCTACCGAATAAGCTCACCACCACCACAACCACCTCCTCCTCCTCCTCCCACCGCCCAAAAGTAACCGAGCACCCCGCCGCACCACATTCAACTCCGCGACAGGCGCCGCAGGTGGGTGAACAGCGGCAACGCACCTGGCAGCCAGCTCCGCATACACACATACCTACCTGTACCCATCGAACCCGGAAGCCCGTACCCGTACCCATACAAAGATGACAAGATGAGGTTGGGCCAACCCACCACCGACATGAGACAACACGATCATGCGGCGGAGGCAGGAGCGGACGCAAACAGCCTGGCGACCCTTCCGAACTCAGCTCTTGAGGACCTCTCGTTTTGCGCTCCCTGATTTTCACAACAACCCCTCCCAGCAACTGACCAACGACAACACACACCATCTCGGACGCAGTGAGAGGCGCGCAGTGCAGTGAGGCTGCAGCACCGCGACGGCCTCTCCCGGCACTGGCACCACTCCCACCTCGGGTACAGACAGAGCCTGAAGATACAAGATGCGGGTCCCAGCCACAGGGCGGCAGGAACCCCCGCAAAACCCCATGCCAAGCAAGTTTCTTTGAAGACCTGACGCTTTGTGCAATGCCGACAGGACCCCCGAAGGCGCACACGGGTGCATCTCCAGGAAGAACGACGGATATAAATACAGGACACCATAACACAAAATGGCACATGCACACTGACATGGGCTGCTACACGGCGGCCACCCATTTCGGCTCTGTGTTTTACCCATGGCCAGCTCGGACGCGGTCAGCCATCCTCTTTTAGGCTGCTACCACGTAGAACTTCTCGACTGCGTTCTGCCGCCTCACGATAGCGGACCTGACGTCTCAAACCCAAATGATAAAACATCATTCACACACATAGCTGCCAACAAAGGCCAAGAGACAAATTTTTCTTGGCCTCCGCACACACACAGGGTGTGGAGGGGGCGTTCTTCTCTCTCTCATGGAACATGAAACAACATCATTCACGATGTGGACTTCTCACGTACTGCTCGCATTGACACAATACCCGTGGCCGCGCCGTACTCTTCTCTTAAACGCCTATCAGGCATGCTTCGAAATCAAATCCACCAGGCTCTTCACCTGCGCGTTGAGTGGGAGAGTGGGGCCAAGGGTGGGAGGAAACAGCAGCGCATGTATCAGTGAGTCAGAGTGATCAGAAGCATCAGGGCGGCAAATCGTTGCCCCAAAACGTCGTTCATCCTCAGAACCTCAGGACATCGCCCTTGGCTATCGTCAAATGTGCCAACAAACAAGGTCAAGGATAAGGTTTAGGAGGGGGCGGACCAGGTCGAGGATCGGCCCGCCCGCCTGCGTAATGAACAGCGGAGGTGAGCGGTGCAGCGGATGGGAGACGATGGGGGTGATCGGGTTGCGGGCGGCCGTGGGTAGCCGGGGGGTACCCTACGCTGCCGGGGAGGATGAGCTCCACCTCGCTCGCCGCCACCCAGCCCGGCCCGCACTTGCCTTAGCGCCCGTCATCGTGTCCACCAGCTTGGCCCCCTTGTACAAGTGGAAGGTGGGCAGCGCTTTGATACCCAGTGACATGGCCAACTTCTTGGACTCGTTGTTTGCGCCTGAGGACATACAGCGCGCGCGAACAAATCAAACATCAAGAGCAACACATCACCAAATGGCAAGAGGTTTTCTTCGAGTGATGACGGCATCACGGATGCATCCGACTACGATACTGCTCTCAGTCGGACGTCCCGATGCGGCCAACACAAACGCACTCGCGCGCGCACTAGCGCAACCAGTACTCCTAGCATAACATGAGATGCACATGTGACCACGCGCGTCTCGAGCTGAGCCAAGAGGTGGACTCACCGCAATCGAGCTTGGCGAAAACGAGCTTCGAAGGGTCACTCTCTGCTGCCATGCGGTCCAGTTCAGGAGCAATCATCTTACACGGCCCGCACCTGCGGCATTGTACGTGTTTGAGGTCAGCTTAAACAGCCTCACCAGGTAACGCTCGCAAGGGTTGCGAGGAGAAAAACGATCATTCCGACACCTGCACGGCCGTAAAATAAACGAAGGTATTGCGGTTCTCACCACACAGCATAGAAGTCCATGGTTACAAGCTTGTCGGAGTGCTCAGCCAAGAAGTCATGGTACCGCTCCGCTGTGATGGCGTGCACAACTTTCGTTGGCACCTCCACGGTATCCGTCGTCACCGCCATGGACGCCATTGTCGCCTTGTCCGTCCGCGCAGATCGCCGGGCGGACACAGTCTTGCGAGGAACAGCCACAGCCATGGCCCGCACGCACGCTCGCTCCGCACGACCTGAACGCAAATACATCACATTGATCATGCGAACGCGCGTCATATTCGAGGACGCGCATTACCAAAGAAGACCACTCGGGTCATTAGCCAACACAGCGACAACCTACGCGCGCGAGTACCAATAAATCAATATCGGCTCCATATACATGCCCACAGAAACCTACCGGTCTGGAGGCCGGTGGCGGCCCGCGAGGTAGGAAACTGCATGGCGCTCATAAGTACGTGTAAGCGTTGGGCAGAAATGAATCGGCTGCGTGATCGGAGCTGTAGCGTTCTCCCGGCAATCCAACAACAAGGCGCCATGTACAATTTTGCTGCCAACTTTTGCCGTAAAAAGTAGAACCGCTCAGCGTGACGTCGGTAAGGGCTTCGGAGCCGCAGCAGTACGCGACGTCCATACAGAAGTACTATTTATAATATTGAAATCCTTCCATTGATCGGGTAAATATCCACAAAAATGAGCGCTTGCACCGAGTGTTGGTGCTAGCTATTTCAGAGTCGCGTCATTTCCGATCATAAACGACGGACCAATTCGCTAATGCTAATTTGATGATCACCATCCGGCGTGGGATGGACAATGGATTCTTTGTTGGTGTCATCATACGAAACGGTATGATCGAATCAGATCGTTTACATTCACAAGAATCACGCGGTAACAATCATCGAATGAGATCGTTGACAATCACAGGGTTACCGAGCAGCACTTTTCGATGATTTCCAGGGACACAGGACCGCATTACTTTTACGACAATAATCGGGAGCTAGTCGATCTTACGCAGCTGAATTTGCAGCAGCGAGCAAGTGGCTTTAGCTGGTTCCATTCGCTTCCTAATTAAGACGATGCAGAGACTCGGGGAGATGTTTTGCTCATATTTCCGTTACAATTATGTACTGACAAATCCCCGGTGCAAGCCGGCCACCTTACACCTAGCGAGGTTGCCTCATAGCATAGTACAACGGCCAGACCTGTCCTGACCACAGCTTCACTCTCGAATCACGAAACCAACCAAAAAATAAGCCTCACTGCCAAAGCAGGGTGCCGATTAAATGCGACGCTCCAACGAGCAAAATTGCCAGAAGGCTCTCATCACTCGCTCAGTGCGCAGCATCACGTGGTCGGACATTTACGCCGACGGGGTGAACTTGGTGGCGTACTGTGGGTGGGTGGGACATCACGGGAACGGGAAACACACCATCAGTGGGGCGGGTTTTGCGGTAGCGCAAGGACTGGTGGCGGTTTGCTGGGTTTGCTGGTTGCATGCGCTGCGTGACCTCATCTGCGGGTGCATGAGAGCGCATCCGGTATTCGCATCCAAAACCTCAATCCGAATACGACGCTTACCGCGAAAGCGTTGTTGACGCCCGGGTTGGCCAGGTGGTCAGACAGGTTCTGGAGCGGGCCCTTGCCGGTCACGATGGCCTGCACGAAGAAGCCGAACATCGAGAACATGGCCAGGCGGCCGTTCTTGATCTCCTTGACCTTCAGCTCGGCGAAGGTGTCCGGGTCATCGGCCAGGCCGAGCGGGTCGAAGGAGCCACCCGGGTACAGCTTGTCCTGCGGACCAATACAGAAAACAGATAACGTGAGAATTTCAGCATGTGCGATTTCAACAATCGACATCGTATATACAAGTGGATTAGTCCACAATATGACAGACTGACATCACTGAATTCAGTATCATGACAACGAACACCGTTAGTTGCCATGTCCTTGTCCTGTGGAACACATCCATCCATGCAGCCAATCCCGGGACTTACCAGGCCCTCGCCCAGCGGGCCGCCGTTGACACGGTAGCCCTCAATGGCGCCCATCAGCAGCACCTGGGTGCCCAGGATAGCCAGGATGGACTGAGCGTGCACCAGCGAGGGGTTGCCCAGGTAGTCCAGGCCGCCCTCCTGGAAGATCTGAGCACCAGCCTTGAACCAGACGGCCTCGCCGAACGGAACACCGTACGAGCCCAGGAGCTCAGGGAAGATGCAGCCCAGAGCGCCAAGCATGGCCCAGCGGGCATGGATCAGCTCCAGCTCGCGGTAGCGCTTGAAGGTCTCCGGGTCAGCAGACAGACCGGCAGTGTCCCAGCCGTAGTCACCTGAAAGGTCAAGAACCAAAATAGCTCAGCCGCTAAATATAAAAAAAATCTTGCGTGCGTGCGCAAAGTTCGCTTCCGAACGTGAAAACGCCCCTTAGGAAAAGGGCGTATCTAAGGCAAGGACCCGAATCTCAGCATCGCAAACGCTTTCATCGTTTCCACCCATCCAGGCAAGAAATACTGTACATCAGGTACACAGAACAGCAAGGGAGATCTCATTCCGTCAATGCGAAGTTCCCGATATCAATCCCCGATATGACTTACCAGGGAACTCGCCGGTCAGGTAGCTCGGCGGCTCGCCAGTGAAAGCGCCCAGGAACAGCGGGCGGTCAGGGCCATACCAGAAGCTGCGGGACCCCAAAAACGCGTCGACATCGTCAGACCGGAGAAGCACCGAGATAGCATCGAACAAGGTCAAGGCCATACAGCTCCGCCAGCTTCAATACGAAAATATTATTACACACCTGTCCGGGGTGGACGACTTGGCAGCGGGCTTAACGGTGCGGCGCGCCTCGACCTTAACGGTCGTGCGACGCGACACAGCGGCCTTAGCGGCAGACTTGGCGAGGGCGAAGGCCATTTTTGCTGATGGGTTCTCACTAGCTGGGTGGAACTGATGATAGTGGAAATGCGCTGAGTACAAATAGCAGCGTAGCGACCGCCGTACGAGATGGAGATTTTGGCTCCGGAGCGCTTGAACCCATGCTGCAGGTTGCACTTGGAGTTTCTGAGCAGATCATCATAATCTCCAAACCGATTCTTCTATTCGATGGTTAGGAAATTTCCGTGCAGCTTACGAAAGCGTGGTGTGCGGCGAATTGTTTTTCCTTCCGGAACCAAAGGAGGTCGACCTCTGTGTAACATATTGTTCACTGGGTGTGGTTGCAGCGATAGTAGAGCTTGCACTCATATGGACCTGCGTTGTGAAACTGTCCTATCAAGTAGCATGTTCCCTACACGGGCTTTAGTTGCAGTTCTGTCAGGGATTCCGAAGGCGCCTTACGTTTGTTGTCGATAGTCTTGGGCTATGCTGTCATTTTATCTTCGAAAGCGTCTGCATACCTCAGGAGGTCTGTTTGTACGCTGCCATGCGCACTCGCTGTCATGTGTTATGAGGTTGACCCAGCGACATCAGACGGCCGACACATCCAGCGGCATCACATCGCGCTCGCGCGGCTTCACAGCTGGAGGTATCAGCCATCGTTGGTCCGGGGGTTTCACAGCGGAGCGACGCACAGTGCGTCGCAGCACCCACTGAAATCTACGGAAATCCTGTGCGATCGCATGAACGTAGTGCATGAAGACTCCATTGCATGCCATGTTTTCTGCGAAATCTGCATCTACGGCGTGACAAGGGTACTGGTGTGGTTGGAGTTTGAAAAAGCATACATGTTCGAGCCACGATCGCCGCGACTGGGGCACGATCACCGCACTAGCCTCAATAGCTGCTTTAGTCTTAGATGAATCTGTGCCCGCTATGCCTACCTGCTGGTCAGTGAGGTGGTCCGTCATCTCCCCGATATAGTCGTAACGGTACAATACCATAAGAATGAATGAATGAACGTTACAGCGGACCCCAAAGGGACCAACGGTGTATACCAGGGCAAGCCCCAGCAGGCCCCACCGCCAAGGCGGCAAGACACCACATCTAAACGCCGCAAACAGAAAACACACCGGGCGATGACCCCACTCGAACAGACACCGAAGCAAGCAGAGGCGCACGGCGGGGCAACACTACCAAAGGGATAGGTACAGCAGAGGGCAGAAACCCCTACAGTGGATAAAGCCAAGCACAGGGGAGGTCGCCCACACAGGCACCCCATTCCCCAGCTACCACCACCCCTGAAGCACCCCGCGCTGCACCCTCCCGAGGTCTTGGAAGACCCACGCCTAGCTCATGACACTGCCCAGCGACCGCCAGTGGAGTAGCCCGCATCAAAAAGAAACACCGTGGCCAAGCAACAACATATCAACGGGAGCCCTGCCTGCTACCCCAACTGAGGGCAGGCCAGGTCCCCAACTTGGGACCATATGTCACGCGGTCCCGGCGCCTAATGTGCTACAGACGGCTATAGGTGCGATGCTGCTGCCCTGGGTGGCCTGGCTTTGGTTGCCCACTTGTGGGCCACCCACCGCAGCATTCCTGGCGGTGTTGGACTGATCATCAAACCCATCGATCCCATGATTCCATTCGGCGCCCAGCCATGATGGATACGAATGCGCACTGTCATTGAGGAGCTGATGCGAAATGTGAAGCCACACTCAGAGGGCTCCGGACGAGAGAGAAGGCCGGGCGGGGGTTAGAGACAGTTCATTTGGAGCGAAACCACTCTTGGCTCGCGTGGGCCATGAACGCACCCCCAGCCTGCACGTCCAACAACCTTTTCAATCCAGGCCATCCTCTTCAGGGGGCGATGTCCATCTGGTTGTTGCAACCTCAGGAAGGTGATCAGCTGATCACGGTCCGGGATCATGCTGCGCAGTTTTGCAAGCCTTGTTGGGGCCGGGGCTTGTATACGGTGCTCCGACACTTTCCGACATACATACATGGGGAACTGCTGCGTAACCCTGTCGCAGACTGTTCTGCTGTACCTGCAGTACAGGCCGCTGAAATCTGACGCCGTACAGATGTCACATTCTGGAAGAGCGCAAGACCAGGCCTGCCACTGTTTGTACGGCGGCGATTTGTGAGTTGTTTCCCATATCATGAAATACGTCACGTGGGTTGAGCGGAGTTGAGCCTTGCCTTTCTTGGTTCCGTGGGTGGCCTTAGAGGTCCGCTGGTTTCTACCCTCAAGGGTCTTCTGCCTGGGGATGGTCCGGAACCACCGAGATCCCGTAACAGTGTACGCGGGGTCACCAGCTCACCACACGTGGTTACAACCTCCAGTATCCCCTGTACCCCAGGACAGGCTGCCGGGTGCCGGCGGATTGCCGTCCACAGTAGCTACGGACGTCGATCGCGTCGCCAGCCTTCGCAAGCACGGTGTTGCACTCAGTTACACTGCACATTGTGCTCAGCCTTATCGTTTCCAAATGGGGTTTCCGCCGGCGCGCGTGGCTCGAGCTGCAAAAGCACGCTCGGACTGCCTTGCGACTGCAACCTCTTTGTTGCTGCGCATCGCGCGCACATGCAGCGCATTGTTGATGCCAGCCCTAGCGCACATGTGGGAATTGGTTATCGTATGTTGCCCATGTCATCAAACGTTTTCGCGTCGCGACCGTAGCTTGGTACTGCAGGGCATGCGGGGTGTTGCACAGGACCGCTGTGTCTGCGTCGCTGGCACCAGAGGCTGCCAGAGCCAAGCACGAGCAGTTGAGACGCATAACAACAGTGTATGTGGAGTGAAGGTCGTTCGGTCTAACCGCTACCATTCAGTCGTCGTGCGTCAGTGTCGGAGTGTCGGGTACCCAGGGGTACCCCTGTCCGTTCCGCGTCCCGACCAAGCCCCTGGGTTCATTATCCATCCAGTCGCCATGAATGGGTTGAAAGGGTAATCATCCAGCCGTGGTAATTATGAGAGGGTTTGCAATTAAATATGGAATGCGCAGTGCAGATACGGTAAGTGAGTTGTTGAAAGTACAACGGTCGGAAGTAACGCGAAAAGGGTCGCAACGGCGCCACAAGCTCAAAGCACTTATTACATTTATCAGGCGTGGGCTCCTCACCTATGTTAATGCGAGTCGACAACTTACGGTACGGCACCGTCTTCGAAAACCAGGTTATGGAGCCGAGAGAATACCGCAACGGAAATCAGTCCCACCCCCACAGATAACGCGCATTCTGCAATATGATTAAATAAGTGCCCTGCGGGCCGCGAGTGAATAGTATCATTACAGGAAAGCGCGTGTGATTTGCGTGGCCGCCTTCCTTATGAAATCTTTGTCAAGGATTATTGCATTGCGTTGTTGAGACAGTTCAGGGTTTCGTTGTGGGTCTCCTGAGCTTTGAACTTGACAAGTATAGCGTGGACTGAAGAAAGTTATGCATAAGCTTGGAACATCAACAACCGGACATGCTGGAGGCGCTGCTGCCTGAGTGCTCGCGGTGCAGTAGGGGCGCAGCTTGGTGGACATGGATTCCCCACGGCTGACTGGAGATGGCATGGCGGCTATCTACTTCAGGGCGGAGGACCTTGCGCGTCGCACCGTTGTAAGAACCTGGAAGAACCCGAGGGGCGTGGTGACGGTGTGACGGGGTGGAGGGGAGGTGGCGTCCCGAGACGTTGGAAGATGTGACGCACTCCACCACGTTCTGCCCACATAAACCCACGCCCCCTCACTCTGCCCACTTGTACCTGGCAGCCCTTATACTCCCAACAACCCATATACCAGCGAGCAGCAACCCCAGAAGCAAACCCCACCCCCCACCCATCCTCAGCGTCCCTTCCCCCCACCAGCTCATTAACTCCTGTGGAAAGGGTGAATCTTCACCCCCTGGCTAAGGCGGCCCTGAACCTCCTTCCCCCTGTGTACCCATGTGCCCTCCTCTCCCTCGTCGTCAGGAGTATCACCGCGTTCGGGAGGCGGAGCACCGCTCCAGGGAGCGCTTCGGCCGCCGCTTCCAGCCCTTTCCCTGGAGCGAGGCGGTGGCGGCGGTTCTGAGCGATGAGGCCCTGGAGGACGAGGAGAGCGTGGTGGCCCTGATCCGGGAGCTGGGGAGGCAGGGTGGGTGCGGGGTGCGATGGTGCGATGTACGAGGAGTGGACGTGGGGACACAGAGCCTTGAGATGTGGGGAAAGGGAGGGAGCAGCAGAGCCCGGGACCGCATGGGGGCGGGGACAGGGCGGGTGCGTGGGCGGCGGTATGGGTAAACGGGTGGCCCTCGCAGGGGGGGGGGAAGAGAGGCAGTGAGAGCCCCCTGGGGAGCCCCCTGGTGGAGGGCGTCGTCTCCTCGGCCTCCTGTGGCGCACGCCGCTCACCCCATACTCTCCCTGCCCCGTTTCCGGGCAGGCAACTCGGAGGTGGCGCTGGCGGCCCTGGACCTGGTAGTGACCCGCGGGTCGCCGGCCCCCACCAAGGCCATGTTCGATGCGGCCATCCTCGTTTGCGCCACCGAGTACCAGGTGGGTGGGAGGTGGGGGGAGGTGGGGCTGCAAAATGGGGTGGGGGGTTTGGGCCTTGGGGGTCCGGAGGGGTAGGGGGCGGTGGGCGCTTGGTGATGTGTCTGGGGTGCATGCGGCCCGCCCTCTCCCTAGGTCAGTCGGGTGGCGGGCGCTTCGGGGGTGGTGGGATGTCCCCCCCTGGATGGCGATGGGCGGACCTCACGTGCCGGGCTGGTGGTCTCGGTAGCCTTGTCCGCTTAGGCCCGAACGAATAGGTTACCTAGCAGACCTCCCCACCTGCCGGGGCTCGCATCCTCCCTCCCGGGGCCCCTCGCACATCTCAGCATCTCACCCCTTGCTCGCCCCGCCCCCGCCCCCGCCCCCGCCCTCGCCCCTCCCCCTTCCCTACTCAGGACCAGCGGTGTGTGGAGCAGTACCGGCGGATGCGGTCCCTGGGCCTCCATCCCGACCTGGGCACCGCCAACCTGGTGCTGACGGGGGTGTGCTGCCGGGGGCGGCTGGAGGTGGCGGTGGAGCTGATGGGGGAGATGAGGACCCAGCTGGGGATAAGGCCCAACACGTACTCGGTGTTGATGATGCTGCAGGTGGGCCTGAGGGCGGCAAGGGGGCCGGGGGCGGAGGAGGGATCCCCGGGGGCGGAGGGCTGGGGCGGGCCGCGGTGGGGGCGGGGATGGGGACGGGGGCGGGGGCGCGGGTCGGGGGGTGGGGTCGGGCCGCGGTGGGGGCGCGTTGCGATGGGGCGCGCTGGGCCGGGGCGCACCCCCTCTTCGCCTGCGGACTCAAAGCGCCCCGCACGGTGCGGGTGTTGAACCCCGGGGGGCCGAGTAGGTAGGGTTGAAGGGGCGGAACCCGGGCGGTATCCTGTAAACCCATCGAATCCCGGTTCCTTCACCGCCGTGTGATTAGGCGGGTCTGGCGCGGTTTCCAGGAGAGGCAATCCTGGCGCGCTGGTAACCTGGTGTAGTGGCCGGTATGGCTGCGTGACCCCCCCCGCGGGTGATGGAGGATGGGTGCGCAGTCCTTGGTAGGGGTTGATGAGACGAGGCACCTACGAGCTATCTGGGCCCGTTGGAACACCCGGTCGGGATACGGGTCCACCTTGTAACGGTTACAATGCATGGCGCACTCGCACCGCACGCAGCCATCCCCATCCCCCATGCATCGATCCTCTCCAACGTCCCAATCCCGGCCCCCAGGCCTGCAACTTCAAGCGGCGGGGGGCCTATCGGGAGGCCATCGAGGCAGTCCAGGTGCGGGGGAAGGGGGGATGCAAAATTGGTAGACATCTTTTGTACTGCGCTGCTGCCGAAGCAGAGGTCTGGCAAAGAATCGACTGTGCCAGGATCTCCAGCGATGTGACGACGTCCACATTGTAGGCGGGAAAGGGGGCCCCTGCAGCGGGAGGGGGAATACGGTATATCTAATATTGGTTCCCCACGATGACCTGCCGGAGCACGGTTCCGGGGTGGGGGAGGCGCAGAACCATCCGTCCACCACCTCGCCTACCATGTCTGCCGCATCCGACCTTACCGCACAAGTCACATCCATGACGCAATCCCCTGATTAATCCCCTGACTGCGATATAGATGACCTCTTAACCTCCCACCCACACACGCCCACCGTTGCGTCCCGGGCCAGCTTGTGGTTTTGATAGCGCTGCTTTCCCACCCACACGCCCACCCCGCGACCCCCGCGACCCCGCCGGCCCCCTCCCCTCCCCTTGCCTCGCCAGGCCCTGGAGGCGGGCGGCCGCACCGCCAACGAGGAGGTGATCGAGGCGCTGCTGCAGGTGTGCGAGGCGGCCATGCAGCGGGCGCCCTCCTTCGAGGCGGCCCGGGCGGTGTTTGCGGCGCTGGAGCAGCTGCACCTGGCGGACTCGACCCGCGTGTACAACGGGCTGCTGGGGGCGGCGGGGCGGGCGGGCCGCTGGCGGGAGGCGCAGGCGCTGTACGCCCAGATGCAGGAGGACGAGGTGCCGACCTCCCTGGAGACACACACCGCGCTGATCCAGGTGCCCGGGCAGGGGCAGGGGCTGGGGCAGGGGGGCGGGCACGGGAGGGGACTCCCGCCCGCGGGGCGGGTGCGGGGACGGAAGGGTGGGGCAGCTCGGAGGAGGGAGGGGCCAGGAGGCGGTAAGGGGTTGCGTGGGTCAGCTGGAAGGTGTGGACTTTGGCTTTGTGCCGCGGGCGTGTTCCACGTCCGGGGGCCAGCTCCGGAAACCAACATGCCTCAGGCCACAAGACCCTCCACCCAAACCCTGTTCTTCTTAAACCCCCAAACCCCTTGTCCCCTCCCCCCGTTTCTAGGCCTGTGTGGTGGGCCGGGCTCTGGACCACGCCCTCCACATCTTCGAGCACCTGGTCGGGGGCAGGAGCGCCAACGAGGCGGTGCCCGCCTCCATCGCCACCTACAACCACCTCATACATGCCTGCCATCAGGTGGATGCGGGGGGAGAGGGGGGGTGGAAAGCGGGGGGAGGGGGGAGGGCGGGGGGGGGGGGGGAGCCACCCTTCGCAACCCACGGGGTCACCCGGCGGCCATCCGAACCATCGCCACCGCCCCCTCGCGGCATCTGTCCCTCAGACTCTTATACATGCCGGTAGAGCGCGGTGGCTCACAGCGCCCCACAGGATAAGAGATAAGTCCTTCCCCGGGCGCCGCCCCCTGCTCCTGTCCCCTCCCCCTTTTCAGTCTGCCTACCCATGTCCCGTACCCCTTCGTCCATAAAGAAATTGCGAAAAATCACCGAATGTGCACCGAAGGAGGTGTCCGGTTGGCCGACGCCGCCGTTGAAGTAGTATGACGTACTTCCCGATGTTACCGACCACCACCACCGCCACCACCCCCCGTTTATAATTTTTTTCAATTTACCCCCCCCCCCGTTTCCGCCCTCAGGCCGGTATGCTGGAGAAGGCCCTGGAGATCGCCTCCTGGGTCCAGAAGACCGGGGTGCAGTTCGACGACGAGACGTACGGCGAGCTGATGGCCACCATCGATGTGGCGCAGCTGTGGGACGACAAGGCCATGAAACAGGTGCCGGGAGGGAGGGAGGGAGGGAGGGAGGGAGGGAGGCAGGCGAGGAGGGGGGGGCCCTGGGCGGTTGTGGGGTCGCGGCGGGCTTGGGACCTCTGGGTGTTGCGCGGAGGTTGGGGGCGCAGGAGGGCATGCGCGTGGGGTGGCGTGTGGTGCCCCCGTACGGCATCACCGGAAGTAACTCTCGGCCCTCTTGTTGCCCGCCGCCGCTCCGCGCCGCCCCGCGCTTGTCTGTCTGTCTGTCTGTCTGTCTGTCTGTCTGTCTGTCCCCTCCCGAGTACCCCTGTCACCTGGGCATCCTCCCCCTCCCGCCCCTGGCCCCGCCCCTGGCCCCGCCCCGCCCCTCCCCGCCCCGCAGGCCCGGCAGCACCAGAAACCCGTCATGCCGGGCAACCTGCGGCCCGCGCCGTACGACGCCATGCGGGTTATGTACCTGGACCACCTGGAGGTCAGCACCGGGGAGTGGAGGGGGGCCGTGGGGAACTGGCGGGCTGGAGGAAAAGGGGGAGGTTATAGGAAATTGGTAGAACATGTACATATTGCGCTGCTGCCAGAGCAAAAGGGAGAGGGGAAGGGGTAAACCGAAGAAGAAGAGGGGGGAAAGAAGAGGGGTGTGTGGTGTAGAGCGGATGGGGTAGGGGTTGCGGCAGGCATGTCCTGGGCTGGTGGGCTTCTGGGTGAGGGGGGCGGGCCTACCCAGCCGCCTTGCTACGGGGTGCGAGTCCCGTCTGAGCCGCTTGAAGGTATCGCACATCCCCCTTGTGCACACCCCAGTCTGAAATGTCTACCAATTTCCTATGTATACCCCCTGGTCGCCCCCTGCTCGCGGGGCCTGGCCCCACCCTCGATCCCTTCCCTGGAGTGCCGGTAGCCCCCCTGCCCTGACACCCCCACCCCCACACACCCCTCATGCATTTGTCTGGGTGTGCCTGGGCCTGTTTTTTGGGTTAATCTTTTTTTTCAATTTAACCCCTCAACCTCCCCCTCCCCCGGTGGCTGTGACCCGCACGGCGGTGCGCCCCCCTCACGGCGGTGCACCCCCCTCTGCTCCACCACAGAGCCTCCAGCAGGAGGAGCTGCTGGCGCTGGAGAAGCTGGGCGGCCTGGGCAGCTGGGCCTCCAAGTCGCTGACCCGCGGGTCGGTGGCCCCGGCCTGGTCCGCGTCTGGGCCGGGGTCGGGCCGGGGCGGCGCCGCCTCTCCAGGCTTCAGCAGCCTCACCAGCAGCGCCCGCTCCCTGGCACGCGCGCTCAACGGCCCCGGGCCGCACCTCCCAGCCCCCGCCATCGGCCCCGCCAGCCTCGGGTCCACAGCGACGTCCAACGGCTTCGACGCCGAGTCGGGATATGGACACGGATACGGATACGGATACGCGCCGGGGCGTGGCGGCGGCGGCGGCGGTGCCGGAACGCTGTCCGCCTCGGCCCCATTCCCCCCGGGCTCCTTGGTGGGGGCTGCTGCTGCCCCTGGGGCGCCGACTTCGACGGGCGGGGCCGCCCCGCAAGGTCCGGGGCAGGGGCCGGGTCCTCCAGGCCGCGGCGCCACGTCATCGCGGTCTGTCAGCCCGGCGCCGACCCCTGGGTCGGGGCCGCCTCATCACGGCCCCCTCCCGGGTGCAGGGCCCCATGCCGGTGTGCCCCACGCCTGGACGGCCTCCTCCACCAAGTCGCTCCTCAAGTCCACCTCCACTCGGCCGCACCACCCGGGGGGCCCCCTGGGGGCCGGGACGTCGGTGGGGATGATCTCGGCCGGCGTGTCGTCCAGGTCCTTGGGCGGGGCAGCTCTGGGAACACCCCCGGCGGCAGGCGCCCCCACAGGATTCCACGAGCCCCCCACCTGGGCGCAGGTGCAGACGCTGGACGCAGTCACGGCCGGGCCGGGAGGGACGCCCTTCTCGGCGGCGGCGGCGGCAGCGGCGGCAGCGGCGGTCGTGGCGGCGGCGGCGGCGGCAGCAGCGCAGGGCGGTTATGGTGGCGGCAGCGGCGACGGCGCGGATCCGGTTATGGCGGCGGCGGCGGCCGCGGCGGCCTTCAGCGCCGTGCCGCTGACGCTGACGGTCGAGCCCTCGAACCCCTTGTACGGACAGCCGTCATCGGCCTCGCTGGCGGGTGTGGGGAACAGTCGTACATCGATGCGGAGCATCACGGTGGGCGGGGCCGTGGGGCCCGTGGGGGGCCCCGCCGCCGCCGGCGGCGGTGGTGGCGGTGGTGGCGGTGGTACCGGGGGCAGCGCTGGTGGCCCCGGGGAACCGTGGATGCTTCGGGTGGCCGTACCCACGGCCGCCGTTACTGGCAGCGGCGGCGGCGGGGCACTGCCGCCTCTGGGGGGAGGCGGCGGTGAGGCGGTGTCCCCGCACTCGGGCGGTGGGGTCCCGGCATTGGTGGCGGGCAGCTCGGGAATCCAGCCGCTCCTACTGGGGGCGCACAACAGCCCGCGGCCCACAGCGGCAGCGGCGGCGGCGGGGGCGACGGCGGCAGCAGCGGCGGCGGCGGCGGCGGCGGGCGGAGGACCCAACCGACAACGTTCTCGGGTCGCGGGTGCGCTGCTGGGGCACGCCGGCGGCGGCAGCGGCGGCACCGGCCTGGCTGATGGGGCCGCCGACTTCGTGCCCAGCCCCCTGCCCGTGCTGTCCTCCATGTCCCTGTCCATGTCCATGACCCCGGTATCCGTCCCCGCGGGGGGCCCCTCCCGGAGGTACATGGCGACTACCCTGGGGGGCAAGTGAAGGGGCACGGAGGGTCCCGGAGGGGTGCGACCCCACGTCGCCGATGCCTGGGTGTGTGTGTGGGGGGGGGTTAGGGCCGCCTCTGTTGTCGTCGGTGTTCCCCACCCCTCCCCCTTTTCCGGAAGGGAGATGGTGCCGCCAGGTGGTGTCGCAGACCCCCGCCGGCGCCACCGCCGGCGTACCGTGTGTCGAATATTGCTACTAGTGCTACTGCTGCTGGCACTGCTGCTACTGCTAGGTTATCTCGCCGCTGCTGCCGCTGCTGCTGTCGCTGTCGCTGCAAGTGATGTCGCCGCTGGGTTGTTGAGCTGTCGGGCTTGCGAAGTGTGGTCGCGATCCGCGTGTTTGTCGTCTTGCTCGGGAGGGAGGGTTGCTGCTGCTGCTGATACTGCTACTGCCGGTGAGGCTGAGGATGGTGATGGTGAGGGTGGTGGTGGTGGTGGTATCGGGCAGGGTTCGAGGTTCTGGTTGCTGGTACTGGGATGCTCTCTAGGGCCGCCGGGAGGGCTGTCAGCGCGTGACGGGGATACGGTACGGCAACCAACATGGCGGGACGAGAACGTGAGGACGGTCGTACATGTACTGCAGGATGGGTACCTTCAGGCTGTCCCCCTGGACCAGAAGCTTCGCAGCCGCGTCCGCACCCCACAATCCACAGCGCGTCACGGGCGTGTGGGGTCGGAGGGGTCGGAGGGGTCGGGGGGGTCGGAGGGGTCGGAGGGTGGCCCCGGGGGGCACCCCACCTGCTCGAAGAGAAGAACTTGCCTGACAAGGGAGGGAGAGGGGAGGGAGGCCAGGGGGAGGCAACCGGCATGGGAATCGATTGGCGGGTCGGGCTGGTGGTGCGGTAGTGGAGGGGGGGGTAGTCGGTCGGTTGATGACCCGTCGGTGTGCCCACCCACCGGCCGACCTCGTGCGGCTGCACGGCCCACCACGGCGCAGACCAGCCGGGTGGGTGGGTGGGTGCGGCAACCCGTCCGGGGATGAGGCCCGCAGGTAGCGGACAAGCGGAGGTGGATGCGATGGGTCCACCCGGCCCCACCCCCGTGGCCGCCGAGAAAGGGGGGAGGTTTGCTGCCCCCCGTTGTCACGCGCGGAGGGGGGGGGTAGAGGGAAGGGGTAAGGGTCAGCGGAGAGGATGGCGGACTGCGGGGGAGGCGATGGGGGAGGGCATCAGGCCGTTGAAGGTGAGGGTGGGGGATGCCGCCTCCCGCGGGACAGCAGGGGGAGGCTGGGGGAGTACGGTGGGAGTACGGTGGTCGAAGTCGTTGCGGACCTCATCTATCAGTCTGTCTGTCGGTTGCTGCATCATGCGCCACCGGGCACTGACCGCGGGTTGGACGGAGGACAAAGGGAGGACGGCGGGAGGAATGGCGGGGGTGGGGGTGAGGGTGAGGGTGCGGCGGCCGGAAGCGCGACCCGGGCAACGGACGGGCCGAATCCCGGGTAGGCTGCCTGACAAACTGGTACGGCAGAGGTTCAGCATGTACGGCATGTACCATGCCTGTGTGCATGCATCGCCGGGAGGCCCTAGGGCAGGGATTGGGGGTGGGGCTGTGTGGAGGGCAGAGCCCCCCTGCTGACCCGTGGGTCCGTCTGGGGCGTCCGGCCGGCTGGCCAGCCTCCCCTGGGAGCGAGGTGCCCCCTGCCCGCGTAATGGAGGCGGGGACCGGCAGTGCGGCTGAGGGGGCTGAGGGAGGTGGGGTGGCTGAGGTGGCTGAGGGGGCTGAGGGAGGTGGGGTGGCCACGGCCCCAACGGGCGACCCACCCCACCCCACCCCTGAGGAGGTGGGGGGTTATGCACGGGTGGGAGCCCACACGGTGTCGACGCCAACGCGCCGCATGTGCCGGTACGGGCTGGGTGGTGGGCTGAGATGAGGGCTGCTGCAACATGCGGGGTGTGTGGGTTGCGCAGGGTTGGCGGGCGAGGGCTATGGTGTAGGGGTGGCCTGGCAACAAGCGCCCCCCTTGAAGGCGGACACCACGTCGCTGTCGCTGCCGTGCCCGGCACCGTACAAGAGCTGCAGGCTGCAGGCTGGGGGGACATGACAGACACGTGCGTTCGTTGCATTCACACATTCGCGGCAGGTCGTACGCGTACGGTATGTACGGATCGACGGCGGGTCGACGGCGGAATGACGGGGCCGGCCAGCCACAGGCGGCGGGGGGGTCTCGGCCGGCCGCCGCGTGCGGAACGGGCGGCACCACCCCACCATTGCCTGTCTGGCGGGGCTTGCGGCACGGTGAGGTGGCTGTGAGGGACAGGGAGCTGCACTGCGCAGGCTTAGGGCTGCGGGCAGCGAGTCGCCGCAGAGGGCCGAGAGCGCGGTCGGACTGCACCCCGCCGTCGGTTCCGCGCTTTCAAGTGGGTCTGGTCTGGTGCTTGTTTAACTGGGGGGGAAGGGGGCGTTATACCAACCTGACAGGGCAACTTCGTACACCTTTCGTACACCTTTTGAGATTAACGAGGTTACGCGTCCCGCGGTGCAGGACCGCCTGCTTTATAGACCGTCAATGACGGCAAGGGGCCATGCGAGGTGATTGATACCCACATACAGTTTTGTCACCGTGATGGGATGGCTGTTCTTCTGCAAGTGTAGTCCCGCACGGACGCGATGTGGTGGTGGAGCGCTACCAACCGGCAATCCTGACTCTTTGTAATGGATGTGTTTGCGGGCCACGGGGCCTTGCGGGCGCGTTCTAGTCGTCTCATGGCATTCGTTTGCCAGCGACCCGCATGATCTTGGACAAGTAAGGTGGGGGTCGTGGCATGGGGTTCCACATTTCTAAGGTTTCACGGCGCACACGTCGCTTGACGTTTTTGCGTCACAAGCTTCAAGAGGCTTCAAGCTTGTACGTTTCAGTCATGAACCGCCGAACTGGAAACAAGAACCATACACGTCCACTCCCCGCCAACAAACAGAAGGGCTAACGAACACGTTGGAGCGTTGGAGGTTCAACGTGGCGCCGCGCGTCGCGCCCGCGGACTGCGCCGGCCAGCGGCGCGGTTCGCGCTCAGTTGATTTCTTCGTCCGGCCTGGCGTCCGGGTTGCTTGGGTTGCGTCTCCATGTACGCCTCGCGTATGCAGCCCGTGCCGCCGCGCTCCGTTAGGGGGCGCTCTCGCTCTGCAGGATTCAGTGTTACAAGGGTTCGGCTATTCATCCCCCGAACAAGTAGAACAGGATACTGCATTACTGCATCCGAGCCTGCAACATCATCCCTTTGCGGCGAGCGAATTCTTCTGCACCGCCCTCTGGTGCGGGGTTGGCTGCATCGGTGTGTTGATTCGTCTATGGGGCCGGGAGGTTGGCTCTGGTTCTGGGTGCTGGGCTGGCAGCGCCTCTGGGTCGTTCGGCTGGTTGTTTGCCGCTACCTTCTCCTGCCCTCGGGCAGTTCATTCTTTTGAAGGCTCGGGGTCTGGTGGTTCCTTGGCTGCTTTTTCTTTGGCATGGCTCCCTGCTTCGTGCACGGCATGCCCCTGGGGTAGAATGAACAGTCCGTCTGCGCCTGTACGGCGAGCGAGCAGCTTTGCTGGTCCCCCTTGTAACGGTCGCTTCCTAACGAACACCCTCACCAACCGAAATCCCCCGTGGTCCGTGCTCGTCATGTTAATGTTAGCCAAGCTTGTACCAAGTATAACATGCTCAGCATGCCTTGTTTAAACGTGCGTGCAGGATCAAGGAAGAAGATACGGGTATCGGCTGTTCATCCCCCGAACAAGTAGAATAGGATACTGCATTACTGCATCCGAGCCTGCAACATGATCCCTTTGCGGCGAGCGAATTCTTCTGCGCCGCCTGCTGGGCAGGTTTCTCAACCCAATGCCGGAAAAATTGCACGCGCTTCAGAGGAGACAGACCTCGAATCGCAGTCGTTAGCCGATAAACAAAAGCTCCATTCGCACATTGTCGAAGGCAAGGATAAGCCGCATGTTGCAATTCAGTTTCAACCTCAGGCCTTGCCAGCCAAGGAATGGGTCCGGGGCGACCCAGGTAAGAGAGCGTTTTGTTTTTAAGATGACAGCACAAGTACGCCTGACCTCATAAATTTTTTGCTGCCTAGGTCCTTACGGCCTCTTGTGTTTCGGCATGACGACGTGGTGAGGATTGCTTTGGATTTGACTGCCCCACATGTTTGTTGCTGTATCGCTGACACGCAACTTTCTCCCCATCTCCAATTGTATCGCGCGCCCGGGCGCCACGGTTGTCTGTCTGATTCTCGGCGTCCTAGCATGTTGATGTTTATCAAGACCGAGTAAGTGCACGCTTCAGTTCTCTTGGGTGGGGTGTTTGACTCTTGTGGGGCAATGTCCAATTGTCTGTTCTTGCTGTATTTGTTCAGGTGGGCAGAGACAACCTTCCTGCCAACGGTTATGTGCTATGCCATGTTCTATGGAGGCTTTGGGCAATTTGTCGCCGGTGTCCTCGAGGTATTCGAAAGCGAAAATGCTCAGAGACACTGTCCACGCAGTTTTAGGCAGCCATGGCGTCGTGGAGGGGGGGGAAGGGGGTTATCGGGCCCGTCGGCCTGGCGGGGGGCAATGTTGTCGGGCCTACCTCGCCCTCAGCTCAGCACTTGTGCTGTTCAGCAAAGGCCCCCACGAGCACCCACCCCCATGTGCCAGCCAGCACTAGACTCGCCCCGCCGTCTCACATTCGCCGCCTGGATGTGCCTTCTCCTCCGTTTCCCGCAACAGCTGATCAAGGGAAACACCTTCGGCGGCACTGCCTTCGCCAGCTACGGGTCCTTCTGGATGGGCTGGTGAGGTGTCCGACGTTCCCCTGTCAGTGCCCAACGTTGGGTTCCCGGCGCACAGCGACACGTCAGCCGTCACCTGCACATGGGCGCGTGAATGGATGACGTCACAGGGCGCCCACCTCCGCTTGTGGCAGTATAAATATGTCTACCAATTTCCTATACCCCCGCTTGTGGCAGTATAAATATGTCTACCAATTTCCTATACCCCCGCTTGTGCCAGTATAAATATGTCTACCAATTTCCTATACCCCCGCTTGTGGCGTTACGGGTCATCGGTAATGAGCTGGCGGAGGCGCCCTGGCGCAACCGCCGCGGGAACCGTCACGTGCAGCAGGGACCCCTTCGCACCCCCAACCCCCATCGCCTTTTCCCCACGCCGCTGGATATCCAGCAGTCAGTCCGTTCGACACCGGATCCTTGCTCTGGCAGTCAGCCCGTCAGCCTGTTCATTGCCCTGAACCCCACCTACCCCGCCGCTGCTGCTGCCCCATCCCACCCCGCCCCGCCCATCGCAGGTTCCTGCTCGAGTACCTGCACCACTCTGACCCCAAAAACTACGTAGTGGCGGTGACTGGAAAGACGCTCTGGTGCGGCCTCTGGGCCGTACTGACGCTGGGTGGGTACGGGGGCCGGGGTGGGTGAGGGATGCAAGGCAGTCCGTCCGCTGTTCAGTTGTGTTGCCAAGAGGCCCATAAGAGGCTGCCGCTCCGCCCCGGTACACGGATACGCTGCATGGGAGCGACGGGAGCGACCCACGGGATGTCCCTCTGGAGTGTGGGGGGTTCAGGGTGACCCGTGGGTCGTCTGGAGTACGGCACTGTCAGTTGAGGCTCCCAAGCCCTGGCCTTCCCCCCACCTCTCCTCTCCTCTCCCTGCACGGGCCCTCGCACCCCTTGTTCACTGTCCCCTGATACCGTATTGCCCTTGAATGGCTGCGGATGCCCCCGGCCCTCGCAGGTTTCTTCATCGTGACGATGCGCAAGAACGGCTGCCTCATGACCATCTTCTCCAGCCTGGTGGTCACGTTCTCGCTGCTGGCCGGGGGCATGTGGGACGAGCGCTGCGAACAGGCCGCGGGCTACATCGGCTTCTTCTGCGGCGCGTCCGCCATCTACGCCGCCTTCGCCTTCCTGTACAAGATCGAGCTGGGCATCACGTTGCCCGGGGTTCGGAAGGTCGCGCTCATTTGAGCTGAACAATACAACTTTCTGGAACGAGAGGACGAACCTGCTGTGGTGCGATGTGCTGTGATGGTGATCTCTGGGTGTGTCATGCTGTGATGCGACCGGAGTGCGTGCGGGTGGTGGGGGCCAGGGTTAAGTTGGGGCGGTGTAGGGGATCATGGATGTGACGCCCTGAGACGGTCCAAAAGGGGGGGTCCAGCTGGTCCGTATGCGTGCCGGCATGCGGGTGTGCAGGTGAAGGTGCATGGGTGCGGTCCAGGGGGTGGACGTAGACCGATGTCTTTGTGCGGTGGGAATGCTGCCTGCGATCCGTTCAGAGTTTTGTCCGGTATGCGGGGGTTTGGTGGAAGTGGGTGTCTGGTTGGGTGGCAACGTGGATGGGTGGGCGGATATGCGGCTGAGGGAGTATGGGCGGGCGAAATGAATGAATGAATGAGGGGACGGTGGGCGCCTCTCCTAGGGTGCTGGTGGTGTTGACCAATCGCGCTTGATCATGTGCGCGAAAGCAGCAGCGGTTGCGTCCATTGTTGCGGTTGCCAAGGGAGTGCATTAAAAGGAGACATCCACCTATCTATTTATTCGGGTGGGTGGGCGCACAGAGATCGGGCACCCGCGCTCCCGTCCCGCGCCGCCTGATTGTGAGTGATTTACCTACGAGGTGCTCCGTGTTGTGAAAATAATGGTAGCTGGAAGGCATGTATTTGGTTGATTGTTTACAGCTTTACACGAGCATATCTTTTTGCTGTTGGTCTGGCCCCAGGGGGCCTAGGGTGGTGAGTGCACACACGAGCACCCGGTGGCGGCGACCCGGGTGGTGGAGTGACTGGCTGATCGGCTTTGGAACTGTGTCCAAAATGTTCCCCTGGAGGGGCTTGTTTGCGACCGCTTACTGCATGTTGTATATATCCACGGTCATGCGCCTATATGTTGTTGTGTAATCCAGGAAACGCCGAGATCAATACAAAAGTGGACTTCTTCAGAGAAAGGGGGGACCTTTCAGACCACCTGGTCGGGACTTCCGAAACGTTTTCTGGCGTGAGGTAAAAATGTTCCAGGAGTTGAGACGATTAATATGTGCAATTCGACAATGTGCCAGCCGTGTGACTGTGTGCATCGACGGCGTGATTCTGTACAAAATGGGGGCATTACTAAAGTTCTACGAAACTCAGCCACCCTGGGTATACGAAGGATAAAGCATCAACAAATTCTTCAGTACCAGTATTATATAGGTTTCGGGTCTCTCAACAACCTGGTGCATGCGGCGGTACTGGCACGCTGCTAGCTCTGGGGAACGCTATATATCGTCCAACCGTTGTTTCGCTATTCCCTTGGTAGCCAAACTGAGTCACATGCTTCATTAATGATGATTGATTTCATGCAAATATATGTTAAATACGTTGATACTGCCGTTCACCAGTTATTTCCCGACGGCCCATTTCTCCTCTCTGACCACAACCGTGTTGTTCCAGCTTTCTTTGCGATAAGGACACTCTATTATTTTGCCTTTGCACCGGCAGCAATGCGTGTCGGCACTGTTTTCATTTCGGTTTAACTTCCTTCGCTAAATCAGCCGTTCCCCTTTAGCACGTGAAACCGAGCCTGTTGATTTCAGCGATGGCAGAAATTGGGGCAGTCAACAGCCTTGTCGCGGAACTCTTGGCGGCTGGGCGTGCCAAAGCGAACAACGTCGTCAAGCTCCTGGCTCTGCTGTCGGCATGCAAGCAAGAGGTTGGTCCTAAGCTTTCATGATCGTATGGTGTGCGCATGCATGTTACTTAATCTATACAGCCGCCGCATCCAAGCGCCTTCAAAGTGACGGCGTGGGGCTTTTCGGGACTGGAGGCTCTTGGCGGTGGACCTTTAAAGATCAATAGCATGTAATTCATGTAATAACATGTAATTCATAGATTCTACTCCAGGTTGTCCTTCTGTTGCTTGTGTGGCCGAAGCCATCGCGTACTTACGGCCCGCCCCCCTTGCCAGTGTAGGAGGCACATGTGAATTCGCATTGTAAAGCAACTGCTTGTGGGTTGTCTGCGAATTTGTTTATCGAAACCACGTTGCAGCGGACCCCGCGGGTCATCGGTGACGGCATATGTCGGTTTTGTTGCCCCTGCCACCTCCACCGAACCCTATCCCTCCTCGCAGGCAGCCGTGAAGGCGGCCATCCAGGGCCTGAAGCAGTTCTTCGTGGCCGCGGGACAGGACGGACTGCTGGTGGCGGAAAGCGAAACTGGTTCCAGGCCGGCCAAGCGGCAAAAGGTGGTCCGGGTGGTGTCCTAGGGGTTTCGAAGCCGTCTGTCTGTCTGGCTGGCTATCAGATCCTCTGGCAGGTCCCCCTCACCCCGCAGGGACAGCCGCCAACCGTCCTCCGCCCTCGCCCTCTTATTCGCAGGTGGCGGGTAAGGCAGAACCTGCGGCCGCCGCCCCCTCCGGCGACGCAGAGGCGCAGTTCCGGGAGTGGCTGAAGCGCCAGTACGACAGCTTCATCACCCAGCTGTTGTCCCTGGCCACTGGCACGGCTGCTGCCCCGCCCACCACCCCCACCACCCCCACCCCCGCCGCGACTCCCTCGGCGGCGCCTGTGGCGGCGGCAGTGCCCCGCAGCCCGGGTCTGCAGGTGGTGGCGGCGGCGGCGCTGATGGAGTGCGTCCGCAGCGATCAGGGTCCCGGCGTGTTCTCGGGGGACCTGTACGGCAGGCTGCTGGCGGGGGTGTTGACCAGCACCTCGGTGCGACCCGAGGTCTTCGCGCTGTTGTTCACCAAGTACCTGCCGCTGGCGGGTGGGTGATGGGTGCTGGAGGGGAAGGGGGGGGGCGGGGGGGGGCTGGGGAGGATGGTATGTGAGAGGCTGGGGTCGATCTGTGGTGCTGAGGTTTGGGGGGGATTGGGGTTCGGGAGCCGGACAGGGGGCGGGGGCTCGGGGCCGTGAATGGACCCGTGCATGCCCCACCTGCCCCTCTCCACCCGACTGTGGAACCCGCATGGACGGCCCGTCTGTCCGGACCCGACCGCTCCCTCCCCCTCCCCCCCGCCGACCCCCTGACCCGTCTCCTCCCCGCCCCGGATCCCATGCCGCCCCTCCCCGTCCCCCCCTGTTGGACTTCCCCGTCCCCCAGACGTGCGCTTCTACACACTGGCCGCCGTCAAGGCGGTGGCGGACCGGTACAGCCGGGTGGCGGCCAAGGCGGCCCAGGGTCGGGCACCCGGGGCGGAGGCGGAGGACCAGGACCCGGAGGAGGAGGAGGAGGAAGAAGGTGGGGGCCGCATAGGAAATTGGTAGACATAGCGGGGGCGGCGCCCCCAACCCCCTCCCCCATGGGTCAATTGACCTTCTCCAAAGTAGCCCTTCCTCCCCCTCTGGAGCCAAGTGCGGTTGCTTTCGTGGTGAGGGGGGAGTACAAAGGGGCTGGCCCTCAAGGAAAACTGGTCAGGACTGCCGTACACGTCGCAGGTGCTGGTTCGCGCGCAGCTGCGGCGGCGGCGGCGGCGGTGAATGCTGTGGCAGCGGCCGCGGAGGGTGGCGTCGGCGCCGGTGCTTCTGCCGTCAGCCCGGACCTGGCGCGGAATGTGTACGACGTGCTGTGCCACGTGGCGGATGCGTTGCCGCCGGACACCCGGGAGTGGAGCACGTGGTGCGGCGCAGCGGAGGTACGTACGGGAACTTTGTACGGAGATGTAAGGCGGCGCGATTGGTGTGCTTTGGGGGCCAATGGCCAGACCGCATCCCGTGCCGCCGCCTGCGGTTGTACCAGTCCCGCCATGCCCAGCTTCCCCACCGACCCTCCCGCTGCACCCTAGCAGCAGCAGCAGTCAGCAACAGCAGCCAGCAGTAAGCAGCAGCAGTCAGCAGTAAGCAGCAGCAGTCAGCGAAGAACTCCCCCTGTCTGTCAATCAATGTGCTAGTTCCCCCTCTCACTTCCCATCATTACTTACCACGCAGCTGTGCCCCTCCCTCCCTCCCCTGCGGCAGTACAACTTGGTGGCCGCCGCGGCCGACAAGAACGAATCTGCCCGGATGCGGCGGAAGCGCCAACAGCAGGAGCAGCAGCGGCAGCAGCCTAAGCCCCAGGAGGGGCCTCAGCCCCGGGGGGTGCGGAAGGTGGCCTGGGCTAACTTGCTGACGCAGCGCCGACTGTACGGGTGAGGGGCTCCCCAGAGCCGAGCGAGGGAGAGAGACCGGAGAGAGCACGGAGGGGAAAACATTGAGGGGGACCGCGCGCTCAGATGCGGTGGGGCGGGGAAAGATGGGGCGGGGCGGGAGGGGGACACGGCAACGCGGGGAGCCGAGGAGGGAGGGGGCCGACTGCGGCTCTTGGCGCTGTGGGGGAGGAGCCGCGATAAAAGGGGAGGGGGGCGAGTGGAAAGGGGGGAAACAGTAAGGCGTGTGTGTGAGTGCGTCAGGCTGTGTGACCCTGAGTGCCTTCCTGAAGCACCGACACCACACCATCCCCGGTGCGGTGGTGGTGATGGTGGTGGTGCCCCATGCGCTGGGCCCCCCCCCGCCCCGATCCTGGTCCCCCGGCCGACCCAGCCGCAATGCTCCCCCCTTGTGTCGGTGCCCCGTCGTCGACGCTGCTCTTGGTCCTGGGTCCTGGGCGCCGTCCTGGGGACAGGGACGCCTGGCTGGCGCTGCTGGCTCTGCCGCTGCCGCCTGACGTGCTCCGCAAGGCCCTGGTGCGGCTGCCCTCGTCGGTCATCCCGCACATGGTCTCGCCGCAGCTGCTGGCGGACTTCCTGACCCACTGCCTCAACCGGGGGGGACTCACGGGCATGCTGGCGCTCAACGGCCTGTTCCTGCTGGTGGGTGCGGAGGGCTGAAGGGGGGGGAGGCGCGTCAGGGGCGGGTCAGGGGCCCCGGTGGGTGGGGGCTGAGGGGGAGCGCATGTTTGCGTGAATTGTTTGACAGTTGTGAAACCCAGGAACCAACTAGCTAGCTAATCCGTTTTGCATATTGATGCATGATCTGCGGGTGGGGCTGGGCGAGCCCGGGGCGCCGGGGGGGGCGGCGCGGAATGCTGCTGCCCTGCCCTGCCCTGCACCGCACTGACCCGTCCGGCGGCCCTCCCCTGTCCCCTGTCCCCTCTCTCCGGGCCGCAGGTCACCCGCCACGGCCTGGAGTACCCGCAGTTCTACAACCGCCTCTACCAGCTGCTGGTGCCGCAGGTGGGGCAAGGGGGCGGGGGGGGGAGGAAGGAGGGAGGGGGAGACAGTCCAATCGGTGATTTTCTTGCGATTTCGCTGTTTTAACTGACAGAGGGGGGGAGACAGTCCGCACTACCATCCGGTGCTGTCGAGACCTGATCCGTTGTTGAGATACCGCCGGTGGGGGTCAGTGGGGGTCAGGGGAGGGCCGGGGTACGGGGTGGCACCTGCGGGCGCGCGGGGACGGGCGGTTGTCGGCACGCGGCGCCAGTCTCCGCGTCTTCTTCTCCACAATGATCACCCCACGTCCATCCCCCTCTCTCCCTTTCCACATGTCCCCGATACCCCCCGCTCTCCGGTCACCCACCGTCTGCTCACCTGCCGCCCTCCGGCCACCCCTCTGTCGCAGGCCTTCGCCGCCCGCAGCCGCGCGCAGTTCTTCCGGCTGGCCGACCTGTTCCTCTCCTCCCCTTTGGTCCCCGCCTACACGGTGGCGGCCTTCGCCAAGCGCTTCGCCCGCCTGGCGCTGGGGGCCCCCCCGGCGGGGGCGATGATCGCCGTCGCCTTCATCCACAACCTGCTGCGCCGCCACCCGGCGCTGTGCGTCATGCTCAACAACCCGCAAGGCGCCAGCGCCGCTGCGGCAGCGCAGGCGGGCGACGGAGGGACGGCGCAGGCAGCGCAGGCGACGGGTCAGGCCGCGGCCCGCAGGTCCAAGACGGCGGCGGCGGGCGGGCCGGGTGTGGACCCGTACAACGACGCGGAAGCCGACCCCGCCAAGAGCGGAGCGGTGGAGAGCTCGCTGTGGGAGGTGGAGGCGCTCCGGAACCATTACTGTCCGCAGGCGGGTCAGGGGCGGGGAGGGGCGCTGGGCACCTGGGTTCAACTTGCGCCGCCAGGGGTCGCGGGAGTGGCCATGTCCGGGGGGCCCGGAGCTCTGCATCGCATGATGCGGTTTGGAGGAAGGAAAAGGGTGTGCGTGTGTGTTTTGGGGGGAGGTCGGGGCAGGTGTGGTGTTGTCGCGCGGCCTGTGCCTGCGAGGTCATGTGTTTGTCCGGGTCGTAGGGCTTAGGGTTACAACCTTCGCCTGTGAATGATTCTGATGTGGGCTTGGGCCTCGACCTTGCGGGTCGTCCCCTGCCTCCGTCCATGGAATCACACGGGTTGGCTAGCGCGTCAGGCCGGGTGGGTCTGACATCCTTCCGTACTGACATGCAACGTGCGTCTTGTCTGGTCGGACTCTTGGGATTTCATACGCGCAGGTTTCTACTTTCTGTGCGGTGCTGGACAAGGACCTCACAGATCGCGTGAAGACGGCAGAGGTGAACCTGGAAGTTTTGCTGGGAACTTCCCAAGCAGAGGGCAAGCAGCCAGGCGGTGCTGGCAGCTACAACGCCCTCATCAGTGGAGAGCTGTCTCGGAAGTTGCGGAAGGCGCCGGTAGCCTTCTACGCCCAGTCGCCGGCGTCACTGTTCGCGACAAGCTTGGATCACGACGATTGGGCCGGCTGGTCGCTGAGCACTTGCGAAAAGTGAAGTATGAATGATCTGAGTATGCGCCGAAACGAGTCAACGTCGGAATGTCTTGCACTTGACAACGGTGACCGCGGAGGGAGGCCACGGAGGCAGATATCGTAGGACGTGTTGTTTCTATATTTCAGGAGAACACTATTGCTCATGTGTGCATGGTATGTGAGGGCAAGCCATGCAAGGTACCAAAGTTGTAACGTACGGCGTGACATGGAATGAGGAAACCTGCAAGACTTGATCAGGCTAGAACTCCAAACACATATTCGATTGGACACATTTGCAGCCTTTAGGGGCTTAGGGCGGGGCAGGGACCGCGTGCGCCTCACACGCACTAATCAAAAGACTGAGTCGTTGTGGAACCCGCCAATCCCTTGAGTTAGCCGGCAAGCGGCTACTGACCCCTAGTGGATCCTACCAAAACTGTGGTGATCGGATAAGCGCAGAGCCTGATGGAGGACACTACCCGGTCGCTTATGGGACTGAGTCTGTCGGAGCACCCGGGCTCTGCCCCGGCGCAAGATAACGGTGTGCATGCTAGCGACGTGTAAGTTCGAAACCTTTGCTGCTGGCGCTTCAAGCTTTTTCGGAAGTTTACTGAGGGAAACTTGTTCCCACAGAACAAAGCCGCCAACTCCTCCGCCAGCTGAGGGTATGTCGTCGCAACCTCAGCATCAGAGCCAGCAGCATGCGCTCACACCCGCGCCTGTGCCAGAGTTTGAGGCGGTGGACGCTGCCATCAGGCAAGCACTCGCCGACCCGACACAGCGTATGACAGGTGCGTGAGACTTGCCGCACAAGGTTGTGCCTCGTCTTGCAAGTGAATAAGAATGAGGTGGGCGTCGTGCAGTGTTGAAATGCGAGGACCTGGTGGAGAAGTTCTTGGCCGACCCCATGCAAGAGACATTGCAATTTCCGGCCTCGTTCACCAGCTATCAGGTAAATCACATGCCCTTGTAATGCGATTGGGGCCTATCTTCTGTAACGCTGTGAATTTTGCTGCTTCGTAGCGCATGCTGGCACATCGCGTGGGTCAGTATTACGGCCTTCAGACCAGCACCGTCGACTACGAGGAGTCACAAGGACGGGTTCTTGCCATCCGCACCATGCACTGTCGCGCCCCAAAGGTGCGTGCCAGCTTTGGTTGAGCGCCGATTGGGGCTTCCCTTGATTCTGTTTTGTCAGGTTAGAATACACCCAGCTCTCGTGGTGTCCGTTTCTATGTGCCGGCGCAGCCTCGCCTGCGCGACCTCGACGTACGCTCGGACCCGGTTGCTCAGCGCACCGCGGGTGCGCACGGTCTGGGTGGTCAGGTAGCCGATAAACCTCGGCTGCTGCGGCGTCAGGATGACGACCGGTCTCAACAGAACAGCTCTGAGCATTCTGTGAACCAATCACCTGCAAGGACGATGAAGGAGAGACACGAAATCTACATGAAAGCGCGCGAGGAGCTGGGCCTCGGCAACGCGCCGCAGGATGGGATGGGCGCGGGCCGCGGCGGCCGCGGTGCACCCGGCGGCCGCTTCGGTATGGGAGCTGGCCGCATGGACGGCGGTCGCGGCCGTAAGGCGGTGTTCAGGGACAAGGACAAGGACCTGTCGGACCCGGACTACCGCCGCGGGATGAACAGGTGCGGGGACGGGTGGTGGGCTTGTTGTTCATGCACCAATCTCACCTGTACTCTCCTTGTTGATTACGGGTAGAGACTTAGTCCTATTTGAAGTCCCAGTATTGGCAGGTGAAGGCTCCTGGGAAGGAGGAACGCGTACGTATTTATCCATCCCACTTCCATTTGCCGTTCAGGTTTAACGGTACGGCGCGCTTTGATCCAGCATTCGCTGCCATGCAGGCGGGCGGCATTTACCAGGTGCCGACGTATGCCTCTGAGGTACGTCTGGGGAAGAGGCTCTGAGCGCAGTCAGCCTCACCATGGGTTGCCTCCGGGTTGCAAGCCCACCACCCACTGTGGAAGCACTGGGTCGCCTACACGTGTGTTTCAAAATGGCCGTGCCGTTACCCAAACCTTTCAACTAACGAGTACCACTGCAAACGTACCCGTCCCAACAGTTTCCGGCCCTCAACCGGATGGCGGCCAGCGGGCCCTCTCCAGCTGGGCGGCCTCACCTGCAGCAGCACCCTCACCAGCAGCAGCCGCACCAGCTGTCTGCCTCCGCCCAGGCGCATCCCATGAGTGGACATCCGCAGCATCAGGGCCAGGCAGGCCCAGGAGCTTGGGGCCAGCAGCCGCAGCAGCAGCCGCAAGGGGGCCTGCGTCCACCGCCGCCACCGCCACCGCCGCACCACCACGCGGGCGGCCCGGCCGGCGGCGCAACTGCTGGCAGCGGTCCAAACGGCAAGTCGCATCACCAGGCCAGCGGTGGCGGCGGAGGAACTGTCTCCGGAGGCATGGCGGGTCGCCAGCAGCAGCAACAACAGCAGCAGACACAGGTCTTCAGCCCAGCAATGGCCGCGGCCCCGTACCCGGGTGTTGGAGCTCAGTACCCGGTGCCAGTCGCCGTTGGTGCCGCGGGCTTCGTGCCCGCGGCGCCCGGACAGCCCGTGTTCAGCATGGCGGCTGCCGGGGGAGCCATCCCGGGGGCCATGTACGCGGCGCCGGCCCCTGGCGTCAGCGGCGCCTTCTACCCCAGCGTTGGGATGGGCATGGGCATGGGCGCCATGGGAATGGCGGTGCCCACGGCCCCGGCTTACAGCTACATCGCGTCGGCTCCAGGGATGGGGGTCGGGGTCGGCAACCAGGGCGAGGCGATCGCGATCGCCCCGGGCGGTGCCTACCCCGTGTACGCCAGCTACCCGGCGGGTGCGGCCATGTATCCGGCGACAGCGGCCCAGATGCACCAGGCGCAGGCGGCTATGCACCAGGCCGCTGGCGCTGCGATCCCCATGCGCCCCATGTACGGCGTCCCGTTCTACCCGGGTTATGATCCGTCGCAGTACTCGGCGGCGGCGCAGGGCTTACAGGCGCAGGGGCAGATCGAGGGCCGCATGTACGGCGGCTACGGCAACCACCAGCAGCACCACCACCACCACCACCATCACGGCGGGGCGCACAACCACGGTGCTGGTGGCATGGGCCACGGCGGCGGCAGGGGGCGAGATTCGGACAACGGCAACACCCGGGGCGAGTCCCACGCGGCGTCCGGCGGGGCCTCCGCGGGTCCCAACACGACGGGTGCGGCGTCCGGCGGGGACGGCAAGTGAAGTGCAAGAGTCAAGCGGCACACTGCGGGCGCGGAACCGGCGGCAACACGCCGCTTGCTGTGTGATCGGCGAGCCTCGCGGGGCTTGTTCTTCGCCTCGGGCGGGTGTCCTGAAGAATGTGAAGAACCGGGCGGAGGCTAACTTGCTGGTGCACTTGCAGCCGCTGGACACTTGTTATGTTTCGTCTGAACCCTCCGGCACTCCTGGCACGCTCCGGTTTTTGTTTTCGGAGCCCAAGAGCTGCATTGCCCTGCAATTTGCGGTGGTCGGGTGAGTGCTGCTGGTCGACCTCTATTTCGGCCACATTGGTCGACCGCCCGAGGGGGAGTGCTGCTGAGTCGGACCCTTGACCTACGATTCGAGGCTATTCAACAATGAAGCATATGCTCTTTCACCAATTGATTGCCGGATAAGAAGTCCTCGTCGGCGCTGGAACAGAGCAGAGCTGCTGGCGTGGGGCCACGCTCCTCCTCAGCGCAACCCAAGAGGAGCACCATCCTGTGGCAGAAAGGCGTGAACAGCATCGCTGCAGCAGCGACCAGGGTCCTGGAGGCTGGCGCGGGGGGGAAGGCGGGGACGCGCTGCCGACCCTGTTGGACGTGCCGCTGTCTGTCTGTCTGCTTCTGCGGCCCGTGTCGACGCTGTCGGAAGACCAGGGCGGCGGCCGTCCGGGGCATCAGGTCGGCAGCTCAGGGGCAGCGATGCACCGTCTGCTGCTGCTGCTGCTGCTGCTGCTGCTGCTGCTGTTGTGTGTTGACCTTTTGTGCTGTGATTGTGTGTGGGGGGAGGACAAGGGCTGTATGGGCCTCTCAACCCCCCCTCAACGCAGCGTGCATACTCGTGCACCGCTGGTTACGGACGGCGCATGTGGTTACCCGCAGTGGTTGCCCAGCTGTCGTCGCTGCAGGAAAGCCGCTCGTCCCGTCCAGTGCATGTGTCGATGCAACGGACCACGTGTCGGTCGGTCGGTGCGCCCGTCGGGACTGGCTGTGTGCGTGATGACCGTTCCGTCCCAGACACACACCCAGCCAGCTGGGGCGGAGTGCGTGTGTGTTGTGAGCCGGGGGGCGGTGGTGGCGCAGGACGGCAGGCGGCGGGTGCATCGCGCAGCTGGCCTTTCGCCCCCGCGGCACCACCACCCCCTACGGTGCAGGGAAGGGGCATGGACCAGCCGTCGGGCCAGGCACGCAGGCGACGACCCGCAGCGATGATTCTCGTCTGCGGGCGTGTGTGTTCTGGTCTGGCTGCGCACAGGTTTGGTTGGGGCAGGGGCAGTAGGAACGTGCAGAAACGGACTCGATTTGCAGGCGCTGCAGGCGCGAAGCTGTACTGACACTTTAGAGTCAAGACTGCAGTCCCCCGACCTCGTGTGTTGTCGCTTAATGGAACCGATGCTTGTCGGTCAACGCGGAGGGGTGGTCCTATCTCCTGCCCTTGGTGGGCGTGGTGACGGACCAGTGGGGGCTAGGTTGGGAAGTGGGTGTGACGAGGACGGTGTGGGCGTTGGAGCCCGGAAGCGGCCGCTGGGCCGCGGGGCAAACCCACGCATGGGATGTGGACGGACGTTGTGGGGGACGAGGAGGTAACAGTCATGACGAGCGGGCATCCGAAAGTCTTTGCGTAACGGCCGCCCGCGGTGCTACTGCGTAGGATTGATGATCTCCGGGCCGTGCGGCTTCGGCGCCTGGGGCGCTGCAGCCAGGTCGATCCCAGTCCCTTTTGCCGCTTCATGGCGCTCCCCGCCACGCGTCGTTCCCTCCATCCTGTGTCGACCTTGGAATACCGCTGGGCCCCGGCCCGAGTGCCAGGGCTCAATCCTCACGGGGAATTTCGCCATCCGAGGACTCGACAACGGAAGAGCGTGTGTAGGACGGGGCACCGATTGGCCGATTGGCTGGGGCGTGGCCGGCCCAGCAGGTGCTGTGTGGGGGCCGAGTTATGACTGCGACGAACGCCCTCCGCGTGGGGATCCCCGCATACGGGTGTGGGCGTCCAGGTTAATGTCGGTCGGGGTTGGGACCTGGCCCTCACGCGGGCTGACCCCGAGGGGGCGAGCTGAGTCAGGGTCGCGGGGTCATCACCAGAGGGGGGGCCCACAGGAGGGGCGGAACGGTGCGGAGCCCACGGCCCCCTGTCGGGCGAAGGTGGCTGTCCAGGCTGTTTCGAAGGTGGACCGGGTGGGGCAGGGAGGGAGGGAGGGAGGGAGGGAAGGGGTAGCGCTGCGTTTGGGGCGGGGCGTTGGCAGCCGCCGTGTGGGCGGGCGCGGGGTGCAGGCAGTACTGATGCGCACCCCTCGTTCGAAGGGCTGCCCGAGAGGGGTTGGCTGGCTGGCTGGCTGCTGCAGGTCGTGTCAATTTACGATGATGCCGGGCGCGGCGTCACGTGCATGGCATCCGTTGAATTGGCTCTCGCCTTGTTTCCCATCCATTCTGGGCAAGGCGGCTGATGCAGTCGATGTCGAAATCGTGGCCGCGCCTGACAGGGGCGGTTGGGTGGCCTTGGTAGGAGGCCGGGGCGGGGCGGGGGGCGGGGGCGGGGGTCCCTGGTGACCCACGGGGTGGGGGGCGCCCCCACGGGGTATGACTCGGGAACCCCGACCGGGGAAGCCGCGGAATGAGGGATGAAGCTGGATTCTTACCGGGCATTTGTACGGCGGCATCGGGCCGTGTCAAGGGGATCGCGTCCATGGCGCGGTTCCAGGGAAGCGGCTGGACATTGTCGGGATTCGCCCGGCGCAAGGCACAGCAGAGAGACTGGCCAGCGTGTGCTGGCAACACAGGAGAAAATTTGGGATGCAATGGGCTGGAGCGTCCCGGATTTGGAGAGGTCTCTGTGCAAGCAGAGAAGAGAGTGGAGGGAGGGATGTGCGTGAGCAGGACCTCGGAGCAACCACAAGAACAAAAACATCAACAACACCCGTGTTGAAACAAGTGCGACAGACAGCACAGGTCGCGTCGCCGGGGGAGCTCAGGACCGGGGGAGCTCAGGACCAGGGGAGCTCAGGACCGGCTCGGCTCTCGTGGCCAGGAAGAGACCCTCCTCCAGGCCGGGGACGGGGCCGCTGGATGGCCAACCAGGGGGCCGGGGGGTCAGGCAGCGAAGGCACAGGCAGGCCGAGGGGGGCCGAGGGACCCTGCTGATGGCGTACGGAGCTGTGTGTTAACTGGCGGCCGGTTCATGCTGTAGGGGGGCCGTATCTGGGTATCCGTACCCCACCCCGATGAGGAGATGGCTGCCTGAGGCCTGGGGTGCGCTTCTCTCTGGGTCCATCTCCGCCCTTGGTGGCCCGGCCCTGGGCGCAATAATCACCTTTCAGAGGGTCCCTCCAGCCGCACCTGCACGGGAGGGCGAGGGCGGCAGGGGGTCGCGCCGCTGCACGGGAGCGTGACGGGTTCGGGCCGCCGGTGGGGCACTATTGGCTTCGCCGGCGGCCGAGGTCTGCTGCTCGCTGACTGCACATCCATTCTTTGACCCCGTGCCACCAGCACCGGTGGCGGGGGGGGGGACTTGTCGGACCCCCGAAGGCCGGGAGCCAGGCGGTCCCCAGGAGGTGCCAAGGCTGTCCGTGGGCCGGAGGGAGGGGGAGGGAGAGCGGCTTCGCGCCGCACCCAGTCCAGTGTGTGTGTGTGTGTGTGTGCGTGCGTGCGCGTGTACGCGCGGCCGTTGTCCTCTGGCCTGGTTTGTTCGTGATGGTGTCTTGCTCGTCTGTCCGTCCGTCTGTTTGTGTGTGGTGGTGTGTGTGGTGGTGTGTGTGTGTGTATGTGTGTGTACGGCTGTGTGCTCGTCCGAAGATCGCATCGTGGGAGGTGATATGCCGCCAGGCTTGTCGTGGTGATTGTGGGTCGATGGTGGGTCGTACCGGGGCACTTCGTTGGTCGTTAAGAAGGCCTGGCTGAGGCGCGCATGCGCTGGTTCGCCGGGGTCTCGCCGTTCTACGACGCAGGCCCCAGCATCCGGCAGTGTACGCCTGTGTTTTCAGCCGACCGCCTCCGGGGCGCTGGTCGCTCTCGGAGCTGGCTGGCCGCTTACTTGTGGTGCCTGGGTGTGTGTTGACGTGGGGAGGTGTCGATTCGTGCAGCTTGGCTGTCTGTGGTGCAGTGGGGTCAATGGAGGTGCGCGAGTGAGGGTGGGGGTGCAGACCGGGGGGGGGACGGTGTGGTGGTGGTGGTGAGAGGCGCTTCGGAGCCGGCGGCCTCGGCGGATGGCTGCTGGCGGTGGGATACGTTCCGGCGCCATTCGCACCCCTTTCAGCCTTTCACACCCCTTCAGGGGCGGGTTCTCCCCCGGGAGGGGAGGGAGGGGAGGGGGCCCGCCCTTCCGGACGTTCCCAAGCGCGTACTTCATGTGAAACAACAACGATGTGTAACGATATGTGGCAACGTCGCATCTCGTCGACGATCGTCCCCACTGGGTGTGCAGCCCTGGTGACACAGGGCACATCCCATGGTGGACACAACGGCCGGCAGGGCAGCCGCCTCCTCCTGCTCCTCGTCCCACGGTCAGTCCCACTCGGCGCGCACCTGCGGCAGCCGCCATCGGGTTCAGAGTCCACCAACGTGCCTAACTCCCAACCACTTCAACACCGCCGCCGAGGCAGCCGCCAGCCCGGTTCACAGCCATCCCTCTCCAGGGCTGTCGTCTTCTCCGGACACCCCTGGGACGGACCATCCACCACTCCACCTAGGGAGGAGAACCTACATACCGGGCCGGTGTGCGCTTCTCCCTTCGCTCACCCTATATGCCCCTCCTGCATCCCCTGTGGTCAACCGCTACCAAGGTGGACCCTTAACCCCGACTGGGCGTTCCAACGGGTCCGGCGTTGCAACCCCCCTTGTAACGGTTAATTATAACCCCCTTGGCAGCTTGCATCTCGTTTTCACCCCATTCCCCCCTTTTTCCGCTCCCGCTCCTTGCCTTGGCCCTCCCCCCTGGAGCGCCTGCACCCCTCCCCAATCAGGAGCTGCCCTGCCCGAGCCGCAGCACACCGCTGCACCCGTCTGCAGGCCCAGCCCCAGTGCCGCCAGCCTCCGAAGGCCAGTGGACCTCCCTGCTGCTCGCTGGCGCTTCTGGACCGCACTGCTGCTCCCACCGACCTCCTAACAGGGCCGGTGCATCCAGCAGGGGGGTTGCGGCCCCAGCCCCCCAGCCACCCGGCCCCCCAGCCGGGTGCGGAGACCCTCCGGCCCCTGGCGGTGCCTGAGGTCAGTACCCCTTGTTGCCCTGGATGCGGGTGCGGGCGTCCACCTGGCCCCGCCGGCACTGGAAGAGCGCGTAGCGGTACGTCTCGCACTCGGGCGCCTTCTCCGCCATGCACTCCTTGAGACCGGCCTGCCGGACCTGCGCTCCAGGGAGGGGTGTGTGGATGTGTGAAGGGGTGTGCGGAGGGTCCGGTGGGGGCCACAACAGGAGCAGAACAGGTGAGTGCCTGCTGGCAGGGCCCCCGAACACGTCGTGTCTTTTGCTGCAGCTTCGGGCCTGCTGCAGCCTAGCAGCCATTCGGCTCGAGAACGACCCCTGACGTTGCGGCACCACAGGCAGGTGGGGCAGGACGAGCCGTGCAGCGCATGCAGTTAGTCACTTACCGTCATGCACTCCGTGTGGCGAAGGCAGTCCGCGTATTTAGCAAGAAGCCCCTTACACGAAGACGACATCAAGGCAGTTGCCGCTCTGCTGTCGTCCCGCTAGCGATGCGTGAAAGTCAAGCTGTTAGAATTTTGATTTAGATGTCGCAAACGTGCGCGGCAAAAAGCGCCGACGTGCTTTGGTACGTGAAACGACTCGCGTCGAGTCTGGACGCGTCGACAATTTGCGGAACCAGTCGCTACAAGTCGCTTATCATAAGAAATTGCAACGGCTTCCACGTGAATTGAACAGTTAGCAAGGTATTTTTTGTGGGATCCGGAGTGCGTTGCCGTAATTTAGTGGTTGACGAACGAACAGAAACCAGAACTTCGTCCGCTCTCGATTACACATGGTTGCAAAACAGTGGCACTATATAGCGGCTGGCTGGATATTTGGGATAGGCTCATCGCCTGTCACCAGCGGTAGGTCGACCACAACACTTGCACCGGTCGACCACCACCTCGCAAGCCCATCCGGGTGAATCTTTGTACACAATGGCTCTCCAGTCGCACTTTAGTGGCCTCAATCACCGATGGAAGCCATTCTCTGCCTGTCGGCCACCACGGACAATCGCGAGGCCATTGGCGCAGGCCACGCGGACGCTGCAGGCGACTGCGGAGGGCAGGACAGCCCCAGCGGCCAATGCCATCATCAGCCAAGGTGCGATGCGGCGTCTCCTCTGTGGTGCAGGTCGGCGGGGCGCCCCTCGGGTGGTGGCGCCGTGCTGCGCCCTACGCTGCTTCCCCTCCGCCTATTCCCGGGGCGCTTGGGACGCAGCTAGGTCGACCCACAACACCGCGGAAGCCCCCTCGCATCACGCAACCCAAATACGGACCGTCCATTGCGCCAACAGACTCGACTCCCACCTCGCATTCAGATATCTACCGCCTCGGGAGCTTCCCTGGCCGGCCTCTTCCCGCACCGCTCTGCCCGGGCCGCTGCCCCCTTCCCCTTCCCGGGCGCTGCCCCGCAGCTGCGGCGCCTCCACCCTCGTCCTCTGTGCCTCTGACCCGCACCCCACCCCACCCCACCCCACCCCACCCCACCCCACCCCACCCCACCCCACCCCCCCACCCCACCCCACCCCACCCCACCCCACCCCACCCCACCCCACCCCACCCCACCCCACCCCACCCACCCCACCCCACCCCACCCCACCCACCCCACCCCACCCCACCCCACCCCACCCCACCCCACCCCACCCCACCCCACCCCACCCCACCCCACCCACCCCACCCCACCCCACCCCACCCCACCCCACCCCACCCCACCCCACCCCACCCCACCCCACCCCACCCCACCCCACCCCACCCCACCCACCCCACCCCACCCCACCCCACCCCACCCACCCCACCCCACCCCGCCCCGCCCCGCCCCACCCCACCCCACCCCACCCCACCCCACCCCACCCCACCCCACCCCACCCCACCCACCCCCACCCCACCCCACCCGCACCCGCACCCGCACCCCTCACACCGCCCTCGTCCCCCGGTCCCCCCTTCGGCGGTCCCCGGCGGCAACTCCCCGCCCCCCCGCCTGGGTGGTGCGGCAACCCCCGCCCCCCGCCTGGGTGGTGCGGCAACTCCCCGCCCCCCGCCTGGGTGGTGCGGCAACTCCCCGCCCCCCGCCTGGGTGGTGCGGCAACCCCCCCCTCCTCCCTCCTCCCTCCTCTCCCTGCCTCCGCACACACACAGGCGAGCTGCGGGAGCGGGTGTCGTTCTTCAACACCATGACTAAGGCCAAGGAGGCCTTCCGACCCCGGCTGGCGGAGGGACCCGTCAGCATGTACGTCTGCGGCGTCACCGTGTACGACTACTCCCACATCGGTACGGCAAGGGGACATCACACGCGTTCTGTGCCGCAATGCCGCAAACCCTAGAGCGAACACCCCTCGGTCAGCACAGCAGCTTGACTGTGTCTACCAACGCCCTAGATCGCCCGGCCCCCGCTCCGTCCAGGCCGGGGGCAGGCCCCCCGCCTCACCCGCCCACCCGCCCATCCGCGACTCCCTCGGATGCCGTACAGGGCACGCCCGGGTGTACGTCGCCTTCGATGTGCTGTACCGCTTCCTGACGGCTGCATGCGGGTACGAGGTGCAGTACGTACGGAATTTTACGGACATTGATGACAAGATCATCGCACGTGCCCAGCAGGTGGGTCCCTCCCCCCCTCCTCCCCTTCCCCCGAGAGACGCAAGAACCCGACCCGGCGGGCGTGTGGGTATGTGTGTGTATGTGTGTGTGTGTGTGTGTATGCGGAATATCATTTATTCTTCATTGGGTCTGGGGTTGGGGGGCTTGGCACTGCCGCACTGCCGCGCAACGGGTCCCCCCCGGCCGCGGCCCCCCGTCGGCTCCTCTCGCCCCCCGCTTTGTATGATGACGCTCATTCCCCCCCTCCCTTCCCCTCCCTCCCCCCCTCCCTCCTGACGCTTCAGTCGGGAGAGGAACCCGCCGAGCTGACGGAGCGGTTCATACGAGAGTTCAGCGCGGTACGTACGGACGTTGTACGACTTATAGTGTGGGTGCAGCCGTACTGGCGGATGGAGATGAGGCCTTCTGTGTGTGGGGGGGGGGAGGGGGGTGCCAGGTATTGTGGGCCCATGTCCGCCCTTGGGGGTGGAACCTGGGTGGGGGGTGGGGGGTGGGGTGGGGTGGGGTGGGCAGCTCTTTCATCTAACGGCGCGGCCTGGGCGGGGGAACGGCGGGAGTGGCCGCTGGCCTTACCTTCCCCCCACCCCACCTCACTAGCGAGCCGCCCGCCGAGCCCCTCCCTGCCCTGGCCCTCCCCTGTCCCACCTGCCTTCCCGCCCCCGTCTCCCTCGCCTCACCCCACCATCGCCCCCTCCACCCACCCCGCCATGCCTTCCCCCTCCCACCTTCCACCTCCCCCCTCCCTCCCTGGACCTCAGGACATGGCGGCCCTCAACGTGCTGCCCCCCTCCCTGGAGCCCCGCGCCACCGCCTATGTGCCGCAGATGATCTCCACCATCGCCGACATCATCGCCAACGGCCACGGCTATGCGGTGGAGGGCGGGGATGTGTTCTTCGATGTGGCCTCCCTGGAGGGGTACGGCCGCCTGTCGGGCCGGGCGCAGGAGGACAACAGGTGGGGGTCCGGGGATCGGGCGGGGTTGGTCGGGGTGGGGGGGGAGGGGGGGGAGGCGCGGGGTATCCAGTCCGGAAGGTGGTTTGCGAGGGAGTACGGCACACCGGTGGAGAGAGGGCGGGTTAGGGGCCCGGGGGGGGGGGGAGGGGGAGGAGGGGTAGGGGGGCATCTCGAGGCGGAGGGTGCGTCGGGGCAGGAGCCGGGGAGGGGGTTTTAGGGTTCGGGGGTGCGGCCGTCCCACCAGCGGTGTGCCCTGCAGCTCGCCCCGGATCCAACAATGGATCCAAGAACGTATTCACGGATGTGCTGAATGGACTCAAAACACACGTGTGTCGTCCCCGGACAGGGCACCCCCCGGTCCCTACCCGCCACACTGCCACCGACCCACCGATCATGTCAGGAGCCCAGACTCTCTCCCTTGCCCCGCTTTCCCTTCCCCTCTCACCCCTTTCCTCTGGACCCGCTCCCCTTTCCCCCTTTCCCCCCCCTGCCCCTTCCCCCCTCCCCTTCCCCCCCTCCCCCGCCCTCCCCTCCCTCCCCCCCCCAAGGGCGGGTGAGCGGGTGGCGGTGGACGGCCGAAAGCGCTCCCCGGCTGACTTTGCGCTGTGGAAGGCGGCCAAGCCCGGAGAGCCCTCCTGGCCCTCCCCCTGGGGCCCTGGCCGCCCCGGGTGGCACATCGAGTGCAGCTCCATGATTCGCGAGCTGATGGGGCCCGTCATCGACATACACGGAGGTGGGGGGCGGGGGAGGGGGGAAAGGGGAGGGGCAAGGGGAGGGGGCAAGGGGAGGGGGGAAGGGGAGGGGGGAGGGGGATGCGGGAAGCGCGGGGGTACGCGGGAGGTGGGGGAGGATAAGATGGTACCTGCTGGGAGGGAGGGAGGAGAGTGCGGCGGTCCTGAGTCTGGAGATGGAGGTGATGGTCGTGGTAGTGGTGGGGTGGGGTGGGGTGAGATGCTAGCGGGGCAGAGCGGACCGTTGGCGGGAGGGCTTGGAGAACTGCCTCCTGGGCTGGGCTGGGATGCGTTGGGCGGAGTTGGGCTGGGCCGAACAGCGGAGGAGGCGCCGCGTATTGGAGGCGGCACTGCGCCCCCCCTGTCAGGTACCGCCCTTCTAACCCGCTAAACCCCTTTCCCACACTCTTGCTGTGTTGCACACACTGACACCTGGCACGCCCCGTCGGCCCCCCCCCCTCCAGGCGGTCGCGACCTGGTGTTCCCCCACCACGAGAACGAACTGGCGCAGAGCCAGGCCGCGTGCGGCTGCGGCCGCAGCCACGGGCCGACCCATGGGTCCGCGTCCTCCGCCGCCTCCGCCGCCTCCTCCTCCGCCTCCGCTTCCTCCGCCAGCCCTCCGGAGCTGCACAACGGCACGGACTTCGTGCGCTACTGGCTGCACAACGGGTTCGTGAATGTGGACAGCGAGAAGATGTCCAAGTCGCTGGGGAACTTCTTCACCATCAGGCAGGCATGGGGGGGGAAAGGGCCGGGGGCGGGGCAGGAGGAGGGGCAGGAGGAGGGGCAGGAGGAGGGGCAGGAGGAGGGCCAGGAGGAGGGGCAGGAGGAGGGGCAGGAGGAGGGGCAGGAGGAGGGGCAGGAGGAGGGGCAGGAGGAGGGGCAGGAGGAGGGGCAGGAGGAGGGGCAGGAGGAGGGGCAGGAGGAGGGGCAGGAGGAGGGGCAGGAGGAGGGGCAGGAGGAGGGGCAGGAGGAGGGGCAGGAGGAGGGGCAGGAGGAGGGGCAGGAGGAGGGGCAGGAGGAGGGGCAGGAGGAGGGGCAGGAGGAGGGGCAGGAGGAGGGGCAGGAGGAGGGGCAGGAGGAGGGGCAGGAGGAGGGGCAGGATGCTCCAAACGCCCCACGGACCCTCTTCCTCTCCCCCCCCACACTTCCCAGCACACACAGCCCCCCGGGGTGGGGCAAGGAGGGCGAACGGGAAAGGAGGGCCGCTGCGACACAAGTCCAGCACATCACGCTGCAATGCAGTGCGGTGCGGTGCGGTGGGGCACCTCCTCTGAACCGCCCCTCTCCCCCCCCCTTTGGCACATTCAGAGTCCCCTCCACCAATCCCTAGTCGCCCCTGCCTGAACCACCTCGTCTCCCCCGTCTCCCCTCCCGCACCCACCCCGCCTCCCCCCCAAGGGACGTCCTGGCTCGCTACCACCCCCTGGCCCTCCGCTGGTTCCTGTTGGCGGCCCAGTACCGGGCGCCCCTCAACTACTCGGACAAGGGGCTCGAGGTGGGGGGGCTGCCGGAGGGAGGGAGGGAGGGAGGGAGGAGGCAGGGAGGGAGGGGGGGAGGGAGGGGGGAGGGAGGGAGGGAGGGAGGAGGGAGGGAGGAGGAGGCGGGCCGGGGGTGGGTGGGGGGAAAGGAGAGGCAGGGGGAAGGGGGGCCGGGTAGCACTGGAGGGGTTTTGGCAGCTGTGTGTGTGTGTGTGTCCATGGGGCCACGTAGGACTATCGTCCGGGCACCCGCGCGGCGTGTCGTCGCTGCGGGGAAGGGGGGCAAAAGGGGGGGAGCGCCTCCCTCCTCAAGTCTCCACATCCTCCGGGCAACGAACAGCCTCTCAACACCCGACCCGAAACACCCCTCCAACCCGCGCTCCCTGTACTGTATTCCAATCGGACCGTTGCTCCGGCAGCAGCGGAACTTCAACATGTCCACCAATTTCCGATATCCCTCCCCCCCTTTCCCCCCTCCCCCCCTCCCCCCCTCCCCCCTACACAGGAAGCCAGCGGGCGACTGTACTATGTGATGCAGGCGCGGGCGGATGTGGTGGAGGCGCTGCGAGCCGCGGGTGAGGGGCCGGGTGGGCTGGGGTGTGTGGGGGGGGGGGGCGTGTCGGTGTGTGTGTGTGTGTGGGGGGGGGTGTACGGGTGTGCGAATGGGGGGAAAGACGGGCCTGGGCGGCGGGGGAAGTAGCCCGGGGGGTTGGGGGGGGGAGGGTGTGAGGCTGCGGGAAGGGGCCCGCATCCGTCCATTGGGGGGGCCGGGCGGGGTTGGGGCCATATCGGCCTCGCCGCCCTCTCTGATGCGCATCCGGGCCCTCGGGCCGTCCCCCCTCCCTTTCCGTCCCATCAGGCGCCGACGGAGAGCGGGCCGTCGCGGAGGCGCGGGCTGCCCTGTCGCCTGCCTCTCCTGCCCCCACCCCCGACACCGCCGCCTCGTCCTCCGCCCCCGCGGCCCCCGCGCCCACCGCCAAGGGCCGGGGTCCCCGGGGCGGCTCCCCCTCCTCCTCCTCCCCCTCGGCGGCTACCCCGGGTGCCGCCCTGGTGGGTGAGGTGCTGACCGCCCTGGCTGACGACCTGAACACCCCGGCCGCCATCAGCGCCCTCAGCGGCCCCCTGCGCACCATCAACGACCTGCTCACCACCAAGGCGGGCCGCAAGAGGCCGGACAGGTGGGGGGTGTTGGGGGATGGGGGGGCGGCTGGAGGTCTTTGGGGGGGTGTTCCTAGGTATGGTCGCGCCCCGCGTCCCCACGCCGTCGGCAGTGCGCTAGCCCTGCTCTTGCTCACTCCAGGGGTGGGTCGGGTGCGGTCCACGTCCCGGCCCAACAGCGATGCGGGGTGTCGGAGAGCCCCGCTCCGTGCCCTCGTCCCCCTCGGCCCCAGCTCATCCCCCCCGGCGGATGAGGCCGCCTTCACGGGGTCACTGGCGCCTGCTGTCCGGCCCGTCACCCCCCCAGCCCTCCCCCGGCCCCGATGTGCCCCCTGCCCGGCAGTCCGCACAGCCCATCGTTGCCGACCAATCCTCAGCGCCCCTCCTCGCTCCCCCTCTGATCCCTCCCCCTCCCCCTCTGCCCCCCCCAGGCTCCCAGTACTGGCCCAGCTGCATGTGGCCATGGGCCGGGTGATGGAGCTGCTGGGGATGGAGCCGCGTCGGCCCGAGGGGGCCCCGGATGGGGAGGAGGAGGGGGGCCTGGAGGCGGAGGGAGCGGCGCTGGAGCAGCTGCTCAAGGTGTGTGTGTGGGGGGGGGGGATGTCGGGTACGGCATGCGGGTGGGTGGGGTTTGGCGGAAACCCGGCCAGGGCCTGCACGGTGGGCGGTGTGATCTCAGCTTTGCCGGGTGAGGGGAGGGGTTCACACACACCCAGGTGGTTGGTGGTTGGTGGTTGGTTTGGGTCGGGCAGGGTTGCATTTCTAAACACACCCAGCCGTACCTTCCTGCCAGGTATCCCCCCTGCTGAACATCCCCACCGCCTCCCTGGACGGCCCCTCCCCTTCCCTCTCCCCCGCCCCCTCCGCACCACCTCCCGCCCCCCGGGCTCCCCAGGAGCTCCGCGCCCTGGCCCTGGTCCGTCTTGACCTCAGCGAGGAGCAGGTGCAGGCGGCCATACTGGAGCGAGCCCAGGTGGGGGGAAGAGAGGTGAAGGGGAGGGAGGCGAGGAAGGAGGCGAGGAAAGGGAGGGGAGGGGAAAGGGAAGGGGAGGGGAGGCGAGGAGACGGGAAGGGGAGGAAGGGAGGGGAGGGGAGGGCCACCCGCCAGTGTGCTCACTCACCCCCTGCGCCTCCGGAACAGGGTCAAGTCGTTTGCCTGCTGGCCCTCTCTTCCCCCACCCCAATGTGGGCCCCCGCTCCTGTCCCTCCCCGCTCCTGGTACGGCACGCTCAATCCAACGCATGTTCATACGGCCCCCTCCCCGCCTCGACCTCAATCCTCTCTCCCGAGGCCCCCCCTTTTGCCTCCCTCGCCCCCATTCCCCCTCGCGCCGCCCCCCAGGCCCGCCAGGCCAAGGACTTTGCCCGTTCCGATGCCATCCGACTGGACCTGGCGGCGCGGGGCGTCCTGCTGCTGGATACGCCGCAGGTACCATTGGGAGGCTTACGAGGCGTTGGGGGGGGGGTGTAGAGGGCCTCGGCAGGCAACGATGGCCTGCGCTGGCTGCTGCCCGAGCAAGGCCGGTGGAGAATGGACTGTAGCTCCCGGGGGTCTCCAGGCCCCCTCGGGGGGGGGCGCCAGGTCCGCTGGGAGGGAGGGAGGGAACCCCCGGGTGGCTCCTCGGCTGTCCCAGCCCCTGATCCCCCTTCGTGCACATCCTGAGCGCTCTTCTCCCCCCTTCCCCTCCCCCCCCGCTGCAGGGCACCACCTGGCGGCCGGGGAGCGCCACCAGCGACTGAGGGCCATCGACGTCAAATCGTCAGTCGGGCGGGCGGGAATGGGTTCAGATACCACCACAGGGAGTTGGATTACCCGGAGCGAGGGGAGAGAGCGAGGCGCCAAGGGTCTGACGCACGTGGGTGGGTGGAGGGGGATGGTGGCGGCCGCGGCTGGTGGAAGGGGCGGGGGCGGGGCGGGGGCGCTTCGTGTCCGTTGCTGGCCCACGGCGGGTTCTCGGTTGGGATGTGGAGCGGTGTGCGGGAGGGAAAGACGGAAGGGGCTGGGGAGCCCCACGGAGGAGCCCACGGAGGGCTGTCCCCCATCTGGGTCAGCCCTCGCCTCTCTCTCTCTCTCTTCCTCTCGCCTTCCGGCACCCGGGTACGCTTGGGTGCGCAGTGCCGCTGCTGCTACTGTTGATGCCGCTGCTGCTGCTGCTGATGCGGTGTTGGTGCTGGAGATGGGAGGTGTTGGTCGTGGTTACGGTTTTGGCCATGGTGTGCGTTTCGAGGGATGTGGGTGTGGCGTGTGAGCGCCTGGGGGGGGGGCTGTTGGGGGAGAGGGACGAGCGGAGGAGACCAAGGTGACGACCTGTAGGGCTGCAGGGCGGCTCGTGTCGCACGGGGGTGCAGTATCGCGCTTCACGATCCACGGGATGGTCATGACCAACTGGTCGTGATGGTGCACATGTTTGACAGATCGGATGCCGACCCATTTCTCGACCCACTCTCCGACCGTTGCCTTGAAGGCAAGCCAGGACACACCTGCCGCCGCAACGTCACTGTGACGCGACAGCGGGCGGCTGTGGGCCGCTGTGCGCCGCGGTTGAGCAATGCAGCCAGCGATACCTGCAATTATTGTACGCTTTCAATCATCGGCACCCGCAGCGGCATGGCAGTTTCGGGGTGCTGAGCACCACCGCTCGCAGAGAGATGCTGCGCAGGGTAGTTGGTTCTAGCGCATATATCACTTGCAGGCCGCAGAGGCTCATCTGAAAACCTCCCGTCCCTGAAAGCGATGTAAGGTGCTGACGCTTTGGTTGCTCCGCGCATGGTTTGGCGCCATGCGCGCAAGCCGTACTCCGGCACCGCAAAGGAGTATGAATCTAAGCAAGGAATTGCGAAATGTCCCTTGCGCAACTTTCGTTATTTCAATAGATCAAATGCCAGACTGCTAGGCTGTCAGTCAGCGTGGTGTTTTCCATACGGTCACTCTTCCTTTAGCTCCGGACCGTAATAGTCTTGCGGCAAAACTTACGATGCTGCTGCTGCACCTATTGTAGCTAGCAAGTAACAATGGTGGAGAGCTCTTCGACAGCCATGGCACCTGGGCCAGAACCAACAGCCCTGCCGAATTTGCATGGCGATTCCGGGCAGGCTGCCGTGGCCGCGCAGAGCCTCAATTCTCAGCTACTCCTGGTGAGAGCTAAGCCTAGGCGTGGCAAATCCGGAATTCCTGGTTATAAACCGTGCAGTTTTGCTAATGTCAGCTGCAACATCTCAGGACCTGCGCGCCGCGCTCCGTGCCGCTCTCGGGGCCAGCAGCCAGAGCCAGTCAAGCCAGAATGACCCACTTGTTGCGAAGCTACGCACGGGCGTGACCGTGCTGCTGAACGCCTGCGCAGATGCCAGTCGACAGGGAACTGGTAAGGAAAGCCTGGAACCAGGACGTCGGCACGGGGCAATCATTCTGCGGTTGTGCGAAAACCATCCAGCCGCAACGGACACCAGGATAAAGGGCGCGGGCGTGTCAAGCAGGAGCATCTTCAGTTCTTCACCGATGTCGACTCGGAGCACGCCGGTCCTTCCCCCGCTGTCCACCTCATCCCGCATACATCATCCCCTGCATCCCAGGCATCAAGCAGGACGTCATCACGGTGCTGTCAGTGGCCGAGTTCGTGGCGGACCGGCTGACCGTCGTGTTCTGCGGCCCGGAGGGACTCGAGATCGATGCGGCCAACAGCCTGCTGCGGCTGCTGCTGTCGGCGGCGGGCCGATACAGGCGGGTGGCCGTGCCGAAAAACATCATCACGAAGTGTACAACTGGGAACTGAGTCATCACGAAGTGTGTGTGTGTGTGTGTGTGTGTGTGTGTGTGTATCATTACATATCTGCCGGGCCGACGCTGGCCGGGGGCGCTAACCCGGCCCATACGGGAGACCGCCGAAGCACTCTCCCAGAGAACTGGGAGAGGGGCGAGGAGACACAGCACGGGACCACAAGGGTGCCGTGCACCCGGGGCCTCTAGCCCCATCTAAAACGCGCCACGATGTCAGGCACCAAGCCAGCCTGCCTTTATAAAGTGTGTGTGTGTGTGTCAGGGCTCGAGCAGTACCCAAATCCGCTTTGTGTCGTTGCGCTGTCATGGGGCCTTCGATCATGGGGCCTTCGATCATGGGGCCTTCGATCATGGGGCCTTCGATCATGGGGCCTTCGATCATGGGGCCTTCGATCATGGGGCCTTCGATGTTCCGGGTACGTGTGCTCGAAATGGAGTTCCTGCCCGCACCCATCACCGCCCCCTCCCCCGCCCCCTCCTCCGCCCCCTCCACCCCGCCCGCACGCTCAGGTCCCTGCTGGACCGCATTGTGGGGCTGCTGATCCGGCTGGTGGACCTGGCCCCCGCGGAGGAGCGCCGGGGCCTGCTGGTGGACCTCACCGCGGGGGCCATGGAGCTCATACTGGGTGCGTGGGTGGGTGGGCGGGCGGGTGGGTGGGTTAAATTGAAAAAAGAAATACACTCGAAGAACGAACCCGGGCACACCCAACATAACTCAGTGGGTGGGTGGGCGGGTGCATGGTGGCAGACGGTGGAGAATTGGAGATGGAGCGGAAGCTGTGCTGCTAGGGCCGGGGTGGTGGTGAATGCGCAGGAGGTGTCAGGGGGCGCGGAACAGGATGGTGTGGTGGGCCAGTCCGCGTTCTGGGTGGAGCGACAGGTTGCTGGTTCCTGGCAAGTATCAACAATGACACGATCTGCCTGATGCCGTCCTCCGCCTGATTGAGCGGGTCCCTGGTCCCGTGCATGCAGATGCGGAGCAGCATATGCTGCTGCTCAGCCTGCCGCCACCCGCCGGCCAGGGCCAGGGCCAGGGAGGGGTGCGCGGCCCACCAGCCGCACCCCTGGACGCCGCCGCCAGCGCGGTGGCGGCGGCGGCGGCGGCGGCGCAGGAGCTGGGGGCGTCCGTCACCGCCTTTGAGTGCTTCTGCGTCCGGGGCCCGCAGCAGCAGCAGCTGCAGCAGCGCGGGAGGGGGCTGCGCGCAGCGGCCGGCCACGGCGGTCTGCACGGGGAGGAGGAGGTGGTGGACCCGGCTGCCGGCGGCGGCGGCGGCGGCGGCGGGGAGGAGGAGGAGGCGGACGGCGGTGACGTGCTGAGCGTGCCGCTGAGGACGGCCGCGGAGTGCGTGGTGCGTGGTGTTCGTCTTCCTTGTCGGGGGGGGGGTGTGTGCCGGGAGGGTTCCCGCACGACAAGGCTAACACGCCTCCATCCTAGCGTGGGCTCGCATGACGTTGCGCTCTGCTGGGGCCCGAAACTGCGCTGCTCAGCCCTCAGTCCCCTAGACTCAGTCCCTACGTCCAAACACCCGCTCCGCACCCTTTCACCCCCCCCCCAACACACAAGGCCGCCGCAGAGGCGGGCTGTGCGCTGCTGTCCGGGCTGCTGAACCACCGGCCGCAGCTGCTGGCGCCGCTGGTGCCTCCGCTGGTGCCCCAGGTGGGCTGGGTTTGGCGGAGGCAACCGGGTGGTACGCGGTTCAGAGGGAGGAAACCCACGTTGGGAGCCCGCGGGGAGGTCCTCCGTGGGCCATGTGCGGCGGCCCGATCGCTGGGGGTGCTCCTCCCCGACATCCCCCGGTGTCCCGTGTCCCGTGGTTTCGGTCCCATCTGTAGTCGTAACTCTACCCGCCGGTGGCGCAACTGTGTTTCCGTCCGCCCGAATCCCCCTCCTCGACCCTTTTCTCCCCGGGGTGGGGTGGTGATGGTGGTGGGCCGCTCCTCTCTGCACCCGCCTCCGGTCCCGGCCAGGCTCTGCTGCAGCTGCTGGTGGCCACCACCACACAGCCCCGGGCCCAGGCGCGGGTGCTGTCCTGCTCGTCCCGGCTGGCGGTGCTGTGCGGGCGGTCACACGCGCTGTCGGGGGCCTCGGAGGCGCTGATGCATGTGATGTTGAGCCTGCTGGAGGTGGGTGGGTGGGCGGGTGGGGCGGGTGGGGTGGGCGGGTGGATGGGGGTGTCGAAGCTAGTTTGGGGGCGTGTGTGCAGCGGTGTTATTGCACCGCACGCATCCACATGCACACCAGCTGGGTGTGTCTTGAGCTGTGTTTCTTTGTAACCCCTGCACACCACCACCGCTCGCACCACCACCACCGCATGCCGCTGCGCCCACCCGACTGCGCCGCCGCCGCCGCCGCGCCGCAGGCCCAGGCCTGGATCGATGCTGCTGCGCCTGTGGGCAGCGGCGCCGCCTCCGCAGCTCCAGCTGCCAGCCAGCCCCCCGGCCCCCAGCAACCCGCCTCCGGACCGGCGGCGGCAGCGGTGGCCGCGGTCGCGTCCTGGCACGCCGCGGCGGGCTCCACCCTCAGCGTCTGCGCCGCGAACCTGCGGTCGGAGGGCCTCCTGGAGCCGTTTGCGGAGCGGTGAGGCCGTTTTGGGGGGAAGGGGGCGCGGGGGGGGGGCGGACTGAGGGGGGGCAGTGCGTTGAGCCGTGGCCCCACGGCCCCACGGCCCCACGATTTTGAAGGAAGGGCCCGGCTGTGCGGATTCACCAGAGCCCCGGGCTCCCGGCTTTCCATGGGCGGTATGTGCCTTGGGTAAAGTCGGGTCAAGTGTCGTGTGGGTTCAAATCCGCAGGATGGGTCCGTCCTCCCTCTCCGCGCGCCCTGTCCGCCAGTGGGACGAGGATAGCGGCCGTGTGTGTTTCTTAGGCAGGCAGAACAGTGCGAGGACACCTGCCGTGTGCGTGTGTGCGGGTGTGTGCTGAGGTGCGTCAAACCTCCGTTGAATTCCCTTCGCATCCCGATCCCCCCCTCGAATGCCGCCGCCGCCGCCCGCGCCAGGCTGGTAGCCGTGCTGCTCCGCATCTGCATCACCTCCGTCGCGAACGTCGGGGCGGAAGCGGCGGCGGCCGCGGCAGCGGCCCCGGGGGCCGCGGTCACCGGCGGCGACGCGTCCGCGGCCGCCCCCCAGACCCAACCGCCGACCCGCCCCTCGACCGCCACCCCCACCAGCCCCCACCTCACGGTGCACAACCACTACCTGCCCTGCCTGCACTACTGCGTGGGCGCCTGCCCCAACCTGGTGTCGTACGCCTTGGAGCGGGGCCTCCTGGAGCTGCTGCTGAGGCTGCCGCCGGCAGCCGGGGCGCCGGTGCCGACGCAGGCCGCCCCCGGGCCGCCCGGTTCGTCCCCCGCGGTGCTGGCCCCCGATGCCGCGGTGGGCGCGGCGGCGGTGGCGGCCACGGCGGGGTTGCGGTCCGGGTGCGCCCGGTGGCTGTCGCAGCCGGGCGTGGCAGGTGGGGAGGGGATGGTGCAGGTTGGGGTGGGGGTTGCAAGATGACTCTGGCGCTTGATGTGATGATGTTGTGGGCCAATGTGCTTTAGGGGGGCTTGGGGCGCAACAACAACCGCTGCGCAGGTACTTGACACAAACAAAGTGTCCCACTCTCCCCCGCGCTGTGCGCAACCCGCCCACTCGCGGCCGCAGACCGCATCGCGGCGGCTGTACGGAGCCACCTCAAGATGCCCCCACGTGCCCCCCCCCCTACCGCTGCTGCTGCTGCGGCCGCTCGGCACGTGCGCCTGGCGGAGGGCAAGTCGGTGACCCGCGGGTCGGCGACCGCCGCGGGCCGCCCCGCCGGCAGAGTCGGGGCGCGGGACCTGATGGACGGCGGCGGCGGCGGCGGCGGCACGGGCCGCGCGGCCGGCGGGTCGGTGCTGGACGCGGAGGATGTGGACGGGGCCCCGCCGCAGCCTGCCGCTGGGGTTGAAGAGCCCCACGAGCGGCCCGTGAAGCGGCGGCGCGGGCTGAGCAGCAGCAAGCAGCACCACCAGCAGCAGAGCCAGCACCCCAGCCACGCCAAGTGTGGGTGGGCTCGAGCTGCGGCGGCGGCGCACTGTCACCCTGCTGTTGCACTGAGGCTCTCCCGACCGCCGTTGACCATCTTGCCGTACTACCTGCTTCCTGAGTCGGGCGTCCAACCCCCTGTCGGGCCCCATCCCCCTGTGCCCGCGGCACCGCCGTCCAGCACCGCTGTGGCCCCATCCACATCCACGGCGGCACAGTCATCTAGGGTTGTACGGTCCGCGAATCTAAACCCCGCCCTCCTGCCCCCGCCCCGGCAGTCGGCAACCTGTCCGAGATGTTTGCGAGTCAGAGCGCCTTCCAGCAGCGCACGCTGGCGGAGGCGCGGGGGCTGAGGGACGGAGAGGGGCCGGCCGGCGGCCACGGGGGGGACGCCGGGGACGCTGCCGTACCCGCGGAGGGGCGTCTGGTCCCCGCCGCAGCGGTAAAGCACGGCGACGGCAGCGCCGCCTCCGCGGCCAGCGCCGCCGCCATCGTGCGGCTCCTGGCGGGCTTGGCGCCGCCGGAGGAGTCGTTGTGGCCGGGCGGCACTGCCCTCCCCTCCGCCGCCGCCGCTGCCGGGAGCCAGCTGGCGCTGCTGGACAGCTTCGTGACGTCCCTGCTGCCGCCCGGTTGTCCGGAGCTGCTGCTGATGGCCACCACGGCCGCAACCGAATGGGCGCGGCGGGTGGGGACGCTGGCGGGGACTGCCGCGCACTCCACCACCGCGAATTCCGCCGCCGCTGCCGCCGCCGCTTTGGATGGGGCGCTGGTGGATAAGGCCCGGGCCGCGGCGTGCGGCACCTGCTGCGGGGTGCTGCTGGCGGTGCTGAGGGAGAGGGCCGTCGGGGGAGGGCCGGAGGCGGGCGGCTGTGGCGGCGGCTGCCCTGTCCTGTCGGCTGCGCTGCGGACCGCCGTGGCGGCGCTTGTGGAGGTCGCGCCGGTGAGGTGCCCAATGTGGGGTGTCTGTCTGTCTGGCGGGGTGGGGGGGGGGAACCGGGTAGCCCCCTGTTCTTGCTCTGCGGAGAGAGGGTAAGTGAGCTTATCCAGGATCCTGGACGCAGCGTGTGCATGCCCGCAATCCCTTCAATCGCAGCACAGCGTCGGCCTACACCGCCCCGTTAGAGTGGTTTTGGGAGCTCGGGGCCTGCCTCTTCGTCACACCGTCCCCGACAGTTCGTTGTCCTTGATGGTGCCGGCGCCTGCCTGCCTGCCCGCCCGCCTGTCTTCATCGCAGGCGCTGGCCTCCTCCCCGACAGACCCCGCCCAGCCCGCCCAGCCGCGGGGCGAGCTGGGGCCCGCCGCCGCCGCCGTCATGGTCCAAGCCGCCCTGGTGCTGGCCAGCCGCAGCCTCTCCACCTGGCTCCAGGTGCATCCGGACGGGTCCGGGGGCGCAGGGGCCGGCGGCACTGACCCGCGGGTCGGTGCGGCGAGAGCCACAGGTGGCAGCACACAGATGACCGCCCGGGACAGCCTGCTGATGGGAATCATCGGGCGGTGCGCCAACCTGGCCAAGGACCTGGCGCCGCTGGCGTCGCCGGGGACGGCGCAGGGCGGGGAGGGCGGCGGCGGCGGCGGCCGCGGCCGCGGCGAGGGCGCGGCGGCTGTGGCGCTGCTGGCGGCGGCGGCCAAGGCGCTGGTGATACGGGTGTTGCCAGTGGGGATGATGCAGACCGCGATGTCGGAGGTGGCGGAGGGCCCAGCGGGCGGCGGCGGCGGCGCAGCCGCCGCCGCCGCTCCGGCCGGCGGTTCTACACCAGCCGCCGCAAGCGGCGGCGGCGGCGGCTCCAGGGGCGGCGGCAGCGGCGGCGGTACGCGGGTCGTGTTCGCCGCCAAGGTGCCGGGTCTGCTGAATGAGATCCTGAGTGAGCTGGGCGGTGCGCGGGTGGAGGCGCTGACGCCGCCCCCCCGCAGCGCCGCGCTGTTGGCCTCCGTGGGCTGTCCCCCGGCGGCGGGTCTGGACGCGGCGCTCTTCGACAGCCTGGGCAGCCTGGCGGCGGTGCTGGGCTGCCAGCGGGGCGAGCAGCTGGCGGCGGTGACGGCGCAGGTCCGCGGCGGCGCGGGTGGCGCGGGTGGAGGGACATAGGGAGGGAGGGGATATAGTCGTCTGGGAGGTGGGAGGTGGAGGAGAAAAGGCCGGGCGTAGGAAGGGCTCTCGCAGGAGGGCGTTCGGGGGGGGCGGGCGTTGCGTTATGTGTTTCCAACCCTTCGCCGCTTCCCCCCAGGCAGCAGCGCAGTCTGAATATGTCTACCAATTTCCTATATAACCCCCCGCTCCCCTCCTGCCTGTCTTCCCTCCCCGCGAAGGTCCTGATCCAAACCCTGTGCCAGGCCCGCGCCTTCCTGCAACGCTGCGCAGCGGACCTCACGGCTGCAGCAGCCGCAGCCGCGGCAGCGCCTCCGCCCGGCGCCAGCCCCGCTGCCGTGGCAGTCGGTCCGGTCGCCTCCGCGGCTGCCGCCCTGCCCCTCCTCCCCCCGGAGCTCTGGTCCGCACCCCTGCAGTCCTCAGGCAGGCTGCCGCTCTCTACCGCCGGCATCAGCAGACTCGGGCAGCACCCGCACCCGTCCGCGTCCGCGTCGGAAGCGTCTGGCGGCGGCGCAGGCGGCGCACTGACCCACGGGTCGGCTACCCCGGGGCCCGGGGCCGACCCCTCCTCGGCCTTGCTGTCGCTGCCTCACTTGCTGACCTTCTTAGAGCCCTGGCTGGTCAACCGGGACGGGGACGCGGCCATGGCGGTGGCGGAGGTGGAGACGGCAGGCGCGGAGGCGGAGGAGGCGGCGCCCAGAAGCCGGGCGGGTGGAGGGGCGCTGCCGCCGCCGCCGGCGATCCACCTGGCGGCGTTGACCACGCTGCGGGTGCGTGCGTGCCTGCGTGCGTGCGTGCGTGTGTGTGTATGAGTACGATCGCGTGTGCGCATGGAACCCTGGAGGAGCCCCGCATGCCCCCAACCGTTTACGGTGCTGTGTCATCGCGGGTGGAAGGCGCAGCGCAGCGCACGTGCATGTGTTTCAGAGGACCTGAATCCCGCCCGACCAAATCGCAGCTTGTGTCCTGTGTGTAACAGACGCTGACTGGGCCACGAGAGGCGAAGTCCAGTGTAACAGGCGATACAGGCGGTGGAAGTAGAGCTGACACCCGGAACCCGGGGTGTGTGTGTATGTGTGTGTGTTTGCGTGCTTTCGGTTGCACTAGAAGGATTGCCGCCGCAGCCGCCACCGTAACCGCAACGGCTGCCTCCGACTCCCACCCCCTCCCAGGCGCTGCTGCTCAGCGCGCCCGACAGGCGGCTGGGGGCCAGCGGCGGCGGCCTGCTGCGGCGGGTGCTGGCCTCCGCCCTGTGCTGCCGCAGCAGCAGTGCGGTCCGGACCGCGGGGGGCGGCCTGCTGCGGGAGCTGGTGGCGCGGCCGGCCCTGCTGGTTAAGGTGTACGGCGAACCCCAATCATGGCACCAGAGCCCCCCAGGTGAGCACCCCAAGTCACACCATGAGTGCCCGCCTGCCTGCCTGCCTGCCCGCCCGCCCGCCCGCCCGCCTGCCTGCCTGCCTGCCTGCCTGCCTGCCTGCCTGCCTGCCTGCCTGCCTGCCTGCCTGCCTGCCTGCCTGCCTGCCTGCCTGCCTGCCTGCCTGCCTGCCTGCCTGCCCGCCTGCCTGCCTGCCTGCCTGCCTGCCTGCCTGCCTGCCTGCCTGCCTGCCTGCCTGCCTGCCTGCCTGCCTGCCTGCCTGCCTGCCTGCCCGCCTGCCTGCCTGCCTGCCTGCCTGCCTGCCTGCCTGCCTGCCTGCCTGCCTGCCCGCCTGCCTGCCTGCCTGCCCGCCTGCCCGCCTGCCTGCCTGCCTGCCTGCCTGCCTGCCCGCCTGCCCGCCTGCCTGGGCCCAAAAGCTTCCCATTCCTGCAGCAGCGGAGACCCGCGAGCGCCTTCCCCGCCGCCAAACCTCTTCACACCAGCAAACCTGTAGCTATGTTACCGCCGGAGGTGGTGCCGGGTCGAACCCACATCGATGGTCGCGATCCTCCTCCACCCTTACTGCCGGCCTCGTGTCTCAACCTCACCTCCTCGTCCCCCTGGCATGGCGCGCTCGTCAGCGTGAGCCCCACCCCTCCTATGAATATGTCTACCAATGTCTTGTGCCCCCTTCCCAACCCTCTTGGATGCCCACCCCGCCTACCCCGTCCTCCCCGCCCTCACCGGAACCGCAGCCGCGGCCGTGGCGGCGGCCTGGGCCGAGCGGGACCTCCTCCGCAGTCTGCAGCTCTGGATGGCGGACTGCTCCGCGGTGCCGCCACCGCCACCGTCATCGCCGCCACCGCAGCTGCCGCAGCTGCTGCCGGCTGAGGTGCGGTGCAGCCTGCTGGCGGCGGCGGTGCGTCTGGCGGGTCCGGGGGGCCTGGAGGGGCGGGACAGCGCCCCGCTGCTGGTGCTGCTGGTGCTGGGCTGCCTGGGCGCGGAGGAGCGGCTGGTGAGGGGGGAGGGGAAGGGGGGAGGGCTCGGCTCGGTCGGTTGGGCCCGGCAGCTGAAAGGGGACGCGCTTGAAGCGCGCGGCGGTGACAGCGGTGGTTCGGGCCCCGGGGCGGTCATTCGGACTCCGGGGCTGGGGACAGAGCCGCCGTGGAGCCGTGCAGCAGCAGCTCACATCGCTACCCCGGGCTCCTCCTCCCCATTGTTTCCCCCCTCCCCACGGGTGCTTCTCTGCTCTGATCCTCTCCCCTCCCCTCCTCTCCTCTCCCCTCTGGTCACTTTGCTCACTCGGTCCGCTCCCCCGGGCCCCGTGCGGCGATGTGTGCGCGACTGCGCCACCACCCACCAGCTCCGAGCCGCCGGGTGCGCCGCCCTGGAGTCTCTGACCTCGGGGGCGGGGGGCGGTGTCTCCCCGCGGCGGCTGCTGCTGGAGGGGCCCCTCGCGCCGCTGGTGCTCAACCGCCTGGGCTGCACGGTAGGGGGGAGGGGGGTGTGGGGGGAGAGAAGGAGGAGGGGGCGGGAGGGGGGGAGGGGGGAGAGAAGGAGGAAGGGGGGGAAGGGCCTTCGCGTGGGTGGATGGCTGGGCGGGCGTGAGTGGATAGGTGGTTGCACGGGAGCGAGGTCCTTCCGGCTGTGAGGCGAGGAAGGTGGCGGTTGGGGGCAGATGGGGATAGGAGTTGACTTGGGACGATGTCCCGGTGGTTGTCAGGCAGCGAGCACGTCGAGGGAGGCGAGTCCCTGCTGGCCCCCTTTCCTCACCGGGTCCCCCTTGTCCCCTTTCCTCAAGCAGCCCACCTTCGTCACACAGCCCGCTACCCCGGCTTTCCTTCCGCTCTGGTTGGTATGTCTGTCAGTCGGTCGGTCGATCGGTCTGTCTGTGTGTGGTCGCCGCCTCCTTTCCCCTCCCCCCCCTACGGCAGGTGGTCACGTCGCCCTTCCTGCTGCCCGAGCTGTGCCGGCTGCTGAAGCTGACCGAGCCGCAGCTGGTGAGGGCGGCGCTGCCGCACGTCATCGGACCGCTGTGCTGCGCCAAGAAGCTGGGGGAGCTGCGGGTGGGTGCGAGGGGGTGGTGTGTGTGTGGGGGGGGGAGGTAAAAAACAACAGCCCAGACACACCCAGCCCGGCGACAAATACGGGGGGAGGGAGATCTGGGACACGTCGGGGCTGCCATGGGCGGGTGCGGCCAGCTTGCTCCCCGACCTCCCTGTCTAAACCGTCTCCCCCCCCCTCAACCCCCCAAAACACCCTCCCCCCCCTTCAGGCCCTGGCGCAGCGCCTGGACATGAAGCCCCCCGACTTCTTCTCGCTGCACGCCCACCACGCGTACGCGTACGCCTTCTGGAAGGAGAGCCAGGCGTTCGGGGCCTTCATCGACGCGGTGGACGAGCTGATGGAGGAGCAGCACGGCCACCAGCGGGTGCTGGGGAACGTGTCCATGGCGCGGATAGTCACCAAGCAGGTGGGGACTAGGGGGCGGGGGGGGGATGTCATTGGGATGGGCGGGCAAGGATGGGCTGGAGCTGACTGCGGGGGTGGGGTGTGCTAGGTGTGCATGCGGGTGTGTGGGTTTGTACCAATTTCCGATACCCCCCCCCCTTTTTTTGCCGCCCTCCGCCCTCCGCCCCCGTCCCACGGTCAGACCATCATCATGGCGGGGGAGCCCTCCGCCGACTGGGCCTCCAGCCCCGCCCTGGAGCCGCCCCCCTCCGCCGTGTCCCGCATACAGAACTTCATGCAGGTGATGGCGGGGCAGGTGGCAGGTACGCCGGGGGTGGGGGATCGGGGGCGGGGGCCCGGGCGCCGGGGCGGAGGCTGGTCACCGGGGGTGGGGCGTCGGGGGGTTGGGGGGTTGGGGGGAGATGTGCTTACCCTCTGGGGTTTGGGTCGGGCGGGTCTCTTATCTAAACACTATATCACACGGGGTCAGGCCAGGGGTTGGCGACCCTCAGGGGTGCTCCACGCGGGCGGAAGACGCGGGCGTCGCCCATCGCATCCATGTTGACCTGATCTGAATTTCCGAGCTACCTCAACCCCCTGTCCTCGATCCCCCTTCCTTCACCCCCACCCCCGCTCCACCCCCGCCCCCCCCCACACACACACCCGCCCACCCCTACCCCTGCTCACCCAGACATGCAGAGCGACGACCCCGTACAGGAGTTCCTGGTGGGGGAGCTCACCGCCAACCTGTTTGAGCTGTTCGGGAAGCAGCTCAGCACCGCCGCCGCTGCAGCAGCAGCAGCAGCGGGAGGAGGCGGCGCGGGAGGAGGTGCAGCAGCAGCAGCGGGAGGAGGCGCGGGCGGGGCGGGTGCAGCCGCTGGTCGGGCCCTCCCGCCCGGGGCCTCACCCGCCCGGGGCCATCGTCACCAGCAGAAGCAGCACCAACAGCAGCAGCACTATGCCCACGCTTCCGGTCACGGCCAGGGGGACGCGGGGCCGGGTCCGCTGGCGGTGGTGGGTGGTGGCGGCGGTGGGCGGGGCTGCACCCACTGGCTGCTGTCGGCCGACAGTGCGGACGCGGAGGCGCTTCAGGTGGGGCGGCCGTGTGCGTGCGTGTGCGTGTGCGGGTGCGTGTGAGGCCCAGGTTCACCAGACCAGAAGGGCAAAACAGCCTGTGGCCGTTAATCCCCCTCGCGTTCCTCCCCATCCCCAAGCTTCGTCACGCCTACAATGTTTCTACATCCCTATCGTCTCCCCCCCCCTCCACACACACACACACACACACACAAACCCCCTTTCCCCCACATTCGGACACGCGATCCCCCTTCCCCCACACCCCTCCCCTCCCCCCCCCTTTCCCCTCCCCCCCTCACCACAACCCCCTCCCCCCTCTCTCCCACAGGCCCTCCGCTCCCTGGCCCTCCTGGTGGTGCTGCTGGGCGACCACCTGCCGGGCCACGTGCCGCCCGTCATGGTGCTGCTCACGGCGGCGGTCAGCCGGGCGGCGGCGGCGGGGGGGGCGGCCTCCGAGGAGCTGCAGCTGCAGGTGCGGCCACGTGTACGTGTACGTGTGTGTGTTTGTGTGTTCTTAGGCAGGCAGAAACAGGAGTGCGTGACGTGCGAAGGGCCGAGTACGTGTGTTTGTGTGTGTGTGTGTGGGGGGGGGGAAGTGGCGGGTGTCAGACGGACGGAAGGGGACGGGGGGGCCCAGTAGGGGCGACGGCCGACCGACTGGCTGAGGGCCCCTGGGGTAGCTGACTGACTGACTGACTAGCTGACTGACTGACTGACTGACTGAGTGACTGGCGGACTGGCTGCAGAGTCTGGCTGCATGGCGGGTGTTCCTGCGCTGTCTGGCGGCCACTGCGCCCGCGCTGCTGGAGCGGGTGGCGGTGCAGGTGCGTCTGATTGGGCCTGTGGGTGGGTGGGTGGGTGGATGGGTGGGTGGGTGGGTGGGTGGGTGGGTGGATGGGTGGGTGGATGGGTGGAAATTGAAAAAAATAAATAAACCCGTAGAACGAACCCGGGCACACCCAGCATAATGCAGTATACTTACGGGGTGCGGTACCTGCAGAGCAAACGAAAAGATAGAGACTGCGCGCGGGCGCGGGGCGGCGCGGCCGCGCTGCCGCAGTGCCACAACAAGCAAACTGCGAACCCAACCCAACCCGGAAAGGACAGATACGTTACCGACCTGTGGTGGTAGACGGAGTAGCCGCGCCGCGAGCGATGTCCAGGGCCATGGCGATGCAGGGAGGGAAGCCGAGGAACGGAGTGAGCGAGGGTGGCAACGATTGCGAAGAATGACAAAAGCAAACATCAGAAAGTAGGCAGTATGCGAGAATGGCGGGGCGGCAGCGCGGCGCGAAAGAGGACAGGGCGGACGAGGGGAAGCGGGATATGGGACGGGGACGGGAGGCGGTACGACATGTACGGCATGTACGACAGGGGGAGTAAGCATGGGGCAGGGACACGGGAACGGACGACCGGGTGGCGGGCCACGTTCGGGATATGGCTCCCCACCGTGCCCGGTCGTAGCGGGGCAGCCCCTGCATGTGGGGTGCCGCGTGGTGGCGCGCCTAGGGCGGTCGGGCGGGCTGCGATGGGTACGTGAGGTGCGGGGTGAGGTGGCGCGGGGGGGGGAGAGAGGGGCGGGGAGGCGAAGACGTCGTAACGGTTACAGGTGGGGGGGGCCGACACGGCCGGGCCGGCCCGGAGGCCGCGCGCCGGAGGGCACTCTCACACGAAACCCGACGCCGGCCCGGAGGGCATACGCGAGCGAAACCCAGCAGGGGCCCGAAGCCGACCCGCGCCGTCACACAGACCCACGCCGTCACACAGCAGCGCCCGTTGGAACATTGAGGGGATAGCCGCCGACGCCCCGCTGGTGCGGGGGCGAAGGAGCGGGCGGTCAGGGGCCGGGGGCGGGCGGGGCGGCGGGGGATTGCGCAGGTGGGTGTGGACGACCGCCAGCATATCCTTGTGGGTGGAGCGTCGCGCGAAGTAGAAGGTCTGGGGGACGGCCGCCAGCAGGTGGACGAACTGGGCGGGGGGTATATAGGAAATTGGTAGACATGTTCAAACTGCGCTGCTGCCAGAGCGAAGGTCCGTGAGGCGGGCGGGGGGGGTATAGGAAATTGGTAGACGGGCGGGGGGGGGGGGGTAATAGGAAATTGGTAGACGGGCGGGGGGGGGGGGAAATAGGAAATTGGTAGACGGGCGGGGGGGTATAGGAAATTGGCAGACGAGCGGGTGTGTGTGTGTGTGTTGAGGACCGAATATGCCCCCCCTGCAGCTGTCTGTCACACACGGCCGTGACCTCCATGTCTGACTCGTGGACCCAACACGCCGGCCAATATGGATGGCCGGGGGGGAGAGGGCAGATGTGACGTAGTGTCACGAAAGGGTGCTTGCGGCTGAATGCGTGGGCCGCGGGGCCATGTGCCTCGCCTCTATCCCACTGACCGGCCCGCGGCACCCTTCCTGCCCCGCCCCCCTCCCCCCCCCCTTTCCCCTCAAAGGCGAGTGTGGTCCTGCTGCCGCTGCTCCAGAGCCCCCGGTCGGAGGTGTCCCGGGCGGCGGCGGAGGTGCTCACGCTGCTGGTGGTGGACAACCTGGTGCACGTGCGCAGGTGGAGGGGGGAGGGGAGGGAGGGGGGGGACCCGGGGGGCCGGGGTGTGTATGTGTGTGGGGGGGGTGTGGGGGGGTTGGGAGGGGGAGGGATCCGAGCGCAGCTGTCGCCTGTAGTGGCGGAGTTAGGCCAGCGGAGTCAGGCCTACCTAGGTTGTGCATCAGGGCCAATGGTACTACATGTCCGAGTGTTAGGAAGGGGGGCCTGCACGGGACTCCAGGGCCCTTCCCTGCCCCGTGCCAGCGCACCCACACACACACACGCGCGCGCCCGCCTTCCCTCCGCTGCTGCCTCCTCTCTCACCCCCTCCCCTCTCCCCCCCGCTGCTTTGGCAGCAGCGCAGTATAAAATATGTCTACCAATTTCCTATACCCTCTTCCCCCCCTTCCCAGGGCCCTGGGCCGCATGCCGCCGCTGCCCACCGACGTGCCCGGCCTGGAGCGGGTGGTGGCGGTGCTGGGGGAGGAGCTGCAGCTCGCGGACGGACGCAAGCGGCTGAGGCAGCTGACGGACTCGCTGCAGCACGAGAGCCTGGCGGTCAGGTGGGGGAGGAGCGGGGGAGGGAGAAGGAGGGGGAGGGAGAAGGAGGGGGATGCATCGACAGTGCACTCCTCCAGTGGTGATGGGGCAAAGGCGTTGGTTTTAGGGTTTAGGTTAGGGTTTGTTGCGGGGGGTACCTGTTACCCCACCTGCTGTTTTTCGCCACCCCCTGACCTCGCCCCCGGCACCCGCCAAACCCCTTTGGGCCCGCCGCCGCCCCGGTTTCCCGGCCCCCTCCCTGCCACCCCCTCCCGGCCACCCCCCTCCCGGCCACCCCCCTCCCGGCCACCCCCCTCCCGGCCACCCCCCTCCCGGCCACCCCCCTCCCGGCCACCCCCCTCCCGGCCACCCCCCTCCGGCCACCCCCTCCCTGCCACCCCCCTCCCGGCCACCGCCCAGGCACGTTGCGCTGCGGGAGCTGCGGTGCTTCCTGTCGGGTCAGCGCACCCTGGTGGCGGATGTGATGGCCCGGGCGCTCAGCGGCAGGGGGGCAGCGGCGGGGGGGAAGGCGGCAGGAGGAGCAGCGGCGGGGGGCCCGACGGGGCCCAGCCAGAAGCAGGGCGGCGCGGGCGCGGCGTCCAAGCGCGGCGGCGGCGGAGGCGGCGTCCAATCGACGGCGGCGACGAGCAGCGGCGGCGGCGGCGGTGCGGGCGGCGGCGGCGGCGGCCCCAGCGCTGCGAGCGACTCTGAGCTGCTGTCGCGGCTGCTGACGGCGCTGCTGCGGTGCTGCGAGAACGCGATGAGGACCACCCTGGGCAAGGACATCCGCGTGAGGTGTGGGGGGGGGGCGGGGGGGCGGTGAGGTGAGGGGCGGGGGGGGTGAGGTGAGGGGCGGTGTAGGTTATTGGTAGACATAATCAAACTGCGCTGCTGCCAGAGGGGGGGGCCGGGGCCCGGGGGCGGGGGCGGGGGAAGGACTGCGAAGCGTAGAGGAGGTGCGGAAAGGTGTGCGGAAAGGTGTTCGGAGATGCGGACTGATGAGATGAAACGTGGGAAGGGACGAAGGGGGGCAGGGGCGGAGTGGAACGGGGCTGGCAGCCGTACGACCCCAGGTGGCTGCCAAGCTCCTTACTCTGCCGCCCACACCCAGGTTGCCGAACCTCTACGGGTGAACAAGCCCCAACAGCGGCCCTACTACCCAGTGCGCACCCGCCTGTATAGGTTGAGACCCCATGGGCCCATGGGCGTGTGTGGCCGCTGAATGTGTGTATATGTTCTTAGGCAGACAGAACAGGACTGCGTGACATGCAAGGGGCAGAGTAGTGTTCCTGTGTGGTCCCAGGTGCGGGGAGTGCCTGGGGCTGCTGGGGGCTCTGGACCCGGCGCGGGTGGCTCCGGAGCGGCGGGCGCCCCCGGAGCTGCTGGATGTGGAGTACGAAGGGCCGCTGACGGCGGTGGCGGCGGCCGCCGCACCCGCACCGGGCCCCGCCCCCGGGCCCGCAGCCGGAGCCAGGGGCGGCCGGGCCGCCCCGCAGACGGCGGCCAATCCGTACGCCCTGGAGGTGGCGATTGTGGAACAGCTGGTGGGTGGGGGTGCGGGGGCGGGTGCGGGTGCGGGTGCGGGTGCGGGTGCGGGTGCGGGTGCGGGCAGGGGCAGAGAGAATCCATCCGCTGCTCCATCCCTGCGCCTCGTCGGCGCTATCCTTACCCGTGGCTGCACCCTGAACCGTGGTCGTCGTCCTCTTTGTCATTGTCTTGGTCGTTGTCGCTGATGTCGTCGCGCCGCTGTCCCGTCCTCGTTTGGGTGTTTCAATACTGTAGCGGCTTCATCCAGGACACCAGGAGGCGTCTACCACACCTGTCTCTACCTCCCTCTCCCCCTCCCCTCTCCCCCTCCCCTCTCCCCCTCTATGTGTCTACCAATTTCCTTTACCCCTCCCTCTCCCCCTCAGGTCCGCATCATGGAGACCACGGGCGACCATAAGGCCTACCGATGTACATCGTACGCTCTGCAGTGTCTGCTGCAGCACTACAGCGGCGCGGCGGACGGGGGCGGCGGCGGCGGCGGTGGCGGCGGCGCGGGGGGCGGTGGGGGCCGGCATGCGGCCTCCCCGGAGCCCGAGGGGCTGTTCTCCCTCATCCGGACCGACATACAGACGCTGGTGAGGCCCTACCTCACCACCAGGTAGGGAGGGCGAGGAGGAAGGGGGGAAGGATGCCTCCTCACCTCGGGGAAAGGGAGGGAGGAAGGGAGGGCCAAGAGCGGGGGAGACCTAGGGCGGGGGCCGGGCCAGGAGCTCGGGGGTGGGGGGGCCCGCGAAGTGTGGTTCTGGAGCATGTGTTTGGGCGACTGGCACGCGGTCCGCTCTGGCCGCCCCGCCCCGCCCCGGCCCCCCCTTGAGCAGCCCTTGCCGCTGCGCGCCCCTACATCCCGCGGCTCTCTCGCGGACGGCCGCGGTACGCCGCCTGCCTCCCTGCCTGCCTGCCCGACCCGCCCTGCTGCTCCCCTTCCCTGCTTCCCACCTTCACCGTCCCGGCCGGGCCTGGCCCCTGGCCCCCTTATGTCTTCATGTCAATAAAGACAACGAACCCTGTCCGGCCCCCTCCCCCCTCGCCTGCAGGTACACGCTGGAGAAGGACGTGGGGCGCGGTGGCCGCTCCGAAGCCGACACCTTCCTTACCGGCCCCGCCATCTTCTCCGCCACCCCGCGCCCCTCCTACCGCCGCTGGCTCAACCTCTGGATACGGGCCATGCTCCGGTGGGTCGGGGAGGGGGGAGGGGGGAGGGGTCCAAGAAGGGTGGCGGAGCCGCGAGGGCACCCTCCCCTCCACAGCCAGGTCCTCACTGCCTCCCCCGGTCTGTGTTGTTGCCCGGGGCCCTTAGCTGTCCGTTTTCCGTGGCGTGCGGCTTGGGTAATTCGGTAGCTCTAGGGTTGTCAGCAGCACCAGCACCAGCGCCAGCACCAGCACCAGCACCAGCACCAGCACCAGCACCAGCACCAGCACCAGCACCAGCACCAGCACCAGCACCAGCACCAGCACCAGCACCAGCACCAGCACCAGCACCAGCACCAGCACCAGCACCAGCACCAGCCCCACCAGCACCAGCACCAGCACCAGCACCAGCACCAGCACCAGCACCAGCACCAGCACCAGCACCAGCACCAGCACCAGCACCAGCACCAGCACCAGCACCAGCACCAGCACCAGCACCAGCACCAGCACCAGCACCAGCACCAGCGCCAGCACCAGCGCCAGCACCAGCGCCAGCACCAGCGCCAGCACCAGCGCCAGCACCAGCGCCAGCACCAGCGCCAGCACCAGCACCAGCACCAGCACCAGCAGTGAGGAGTCTGCTGCTGGTCCCACCCGCCCCTCCCTGTCGCCCCGCCCCTCTCCCTGGCTGTCCCCGTTTCCCCACCTTCCCACCTCCCTCCTCCCCCCCGGGCGGCAGGTACGCGGTGGGCCCCCACCAGGCCGCCTTCACCGCCATGACCCCGGTCATGAGATTGGACCTGCCGCTCATGACCTTCCTGCTGCCTCAGGTGGGCGGGTAGGGTATAGGACATTGGTGGGCGGGCAGGGGGTGGGGTGGGGATTGAAGGGTGGGACGTCCGGGGGCCGCGGGGCGAGGGGGTGCTGGGGGGGGGCACCCAGCGGCGCCGCGAGGTTGGGGGCAGAGGTAGCAGCCAAGGGGGGGACAGGGAAAGGGCCCGGTGGTGGTGGTGGTGGTGGTGGTGGTGGTGGTGGGAGAGCGCGTGTCCACCATGGGAAGGGAGCTGAGGGCAGAGAGCGGGAGGGCTGAGGGGAGAGGGAGGGCCTTACGATTGTTTGACGACCTGCTTCTTTGCCCTGCTGTCCTCGCCCATCCGGCCCAACCTCCGCCCCGCCCCGCCCCTGGTCCGCCTCCCTCCCTCCCTCCCTCCCTCCCTCCCTCCCCTCCAGGTGGTCCACGCTGTGTTGATCAGCGGCCACTCGGCGGCCATCCAGGCGGTTCGTCGGGAGGTGGTGGCGGTGCTGCACGCGGGGGCCGCGGGGCCCTCGGAGGCGGATGGTCAGCTGGAGCTGTACCTGCAGGTGGGGCCGGGGACGGGGAGGGACGGGGAGGGAAAGGGGAGGGAAAGGGGAGGGAAAGGGGAGGGGGGGCGAGGGAGCTAGGGAGGCAGGAAGGAGTGCGGGGTGTGTGGCGGGGGGCCGGTGGGCTGGGTTGAAGGCGCGTCGTGTGTGGCCCTGCGAAGTCCGCACCACGGCTCGGGCGGGCAGGAAACCCGCGGAGCAGTAACCACGTGTGACAACAAGAACATCGGCGCAGAGAAGACGGCGTAACGGGTCAAGCTTTGGTGGATACCGGCAAGGGGATGGCCACCGAGTCCTGGGTCGACCCTATATACCCTATGTATGTACATACCCTGCATGTTACGATATATATACCCTCCCAAGCCCCCATGTCTGTCAGTCTGTCAGTCTATCAGTCCTCGCCTTCCTCACCCCGGCGCGCCCTCCCGCCTTCGGCCGCGGCCCCCCCCCTCCCACACACACCCGTACGTTGGGCGGCCCCAGGCTCTGTTCGGGCTGATGGACGTTCTGAACCGCTGGGTGGCCAACGCCTGGGCGGTGGCCGTGCAGCAGGCCGCCGCCTTCAGCCAGGCGCAGGAGGCGCGGGGGGCCGACAAGGGGGGCGAAAAGGCCCCGGAGCCGGCAGTGGAGCTGCCCCCCCGGGCCCAGAGCGTCAAGGCCTTCATTGAGAGCATCCCCATGGAGACTCTGGCCCGCGCGGCGTCCAGGTAGGGGGGAGGGTTGGTTAGCTTAGTTGGGGGACCCACGTCCCCAACCCACGTCCCCCACCCCATGTCCCTCCCCACCCCACGTCCCCCAACCCACGTCCCCCACCCCATGTCCCTCCCCACCCCACGTCCCCCAACCCACGTCCCCCACCCCATGTCCCTCCCCACCCCACGTCCCCCAACCCACGTCCCCCACCCCATGTCCCTCCCCACCCCACGTCCCCCAACCCACGTCCCCCACCCCATGTCCCTCCCCACCCCACGTCCCCCAACCCACGTCCCCCACCCCATGTCCCTCCCCACCCCACGTCCCCCACCCCACGTCCCCACCCTCTCCCGGGCAGGTGCGGTGCCCACGCCCGTGCCGTACAGACCATGGAGTCCCACATGCGTCAGGAGGCGATTCGGGCGGGTCGGGGAGTCAGCCTGGGGGGCGGACTCAACCCCGCCGCGGAGGTCACCCGCCCGCAGTACAAGGCGCTCAATGCGGATGTGGGTGCTGTTGAGCGGGGAGGGGGGGACGGGGAGACGGGGAGGCGGGAGGGAGGGGGCCCTGGGGCGCAGGGGGGAAGGGCAGGTGGGAGGGTAGGGCCAAGGGCCGGACGGGCCTGCTGTCGAGTGGTCGGGAGGGCCAATTTTCGAAGGGAGGGGCAGGGGGGCTGCTGGGCCTTCCCAGTCACAGACTCCCCGGCTGCAACCGCGCACCCAACCCATCTCTCAAACACCTCTGGTCCCATCGCGAGGGGGCTGCTACAAGACCTCGGAGCACGGACTCCCACGCCTCAACTCCACCCCCCAACCCCGCTCTCTTCCCCGCCCTCCCAACCCCCGCCGCTGCCGCTCTCCTGGTGGGGGGTGCAGGTGTCGTTCCTGCTGGAGGCGTACGGCCAGCTGGCGGAGCCCGACGGGCTGGCGGGGGTGTGCGCCATGCGGCCGGGGGGACTGAGTGAGGCGGACCAGGTGGGGTTGGGTCCAGGGAGGGAGGGACGGAAGGAGAGAGGGAGGGGACAAGCTGGAGAGGCAGATTGCTTGCGTGAAGCAAGAGAGAGAGGCCTGGATTTGACAGGACCTGCGGAGCGCTGCGGCCGCTGTCTTACTCTGTCTCACTCTCTCCATCCCTCCCACTCTGCAGGTTCTGGTCGCGGAGCGCGCCGGACAGTGGAACGACGCGTTGGCGCTGTACGAGGCAGCTGTACGGCGAGAGGCGGCGGCGGCAGAAAGCAACCCCGGTGGCGCGGGCCTGGCGGTGCCAGCGCTGTCGGCGTTGCGGGGCGGTGGCGGCGGCGGCGGCGGCGGCAGGGCCGGCGGCGGCGGCGCGGGCGGGTCCGCGTCCGGGGCGTCCCTGGCACTCACTGCCTTGGGCGGCGGCGACGGTGGCGGCGGTGGCGGCGGGGGAGGTGGTGGTGCTGGGGGCGGCTCCGTCGGCTCGTCGGGGCTGACTACGTCCCAGACGGGGGCGATTCGCTGCATGCTGGCCATGGGGCACTGGCAGGTGCGGGGGCCGGGCGGGTGGGCTGGCTGGCTGAGTGGCCCCGGTGGGCGGTCTGGGTGGGCTGGGTGGGTGCCCTGGAAGGTGTGCGGCGGATGGAGACGACCCGGGCTGCCACGACCCGGTACCCGACCCGGTTCGGACAGCGAGGGACGGGCGGACAGACAGACCGGGTTCCCTGCACATTGCGGCCCTCCACACACGCTCCGGGCCCCCAGGACGCCGCCGGAGCCCGTAGCTGCCTCCACCAGCAGCCACGCGTGACCTGGTCCGCCCCAGGGGCGGCCCCCCTCCTCTTCCCAACTCCTCTTCCCAACTTACAATCTCACATCAATATACGTATTTAACATCAAGGCACTGTCATTCCATGCCTCCCACGACCCCCACCTGCACGTCGCACGCGGTCATGTGCGCAGGGCGTCCTGGCCTCCGTGGATGGGCTGCTGGCGCGGGGGTGCGGCGGACCCACGGGTCACAAGCACCTGGCGGCGCTGGGCGTGTCGGCGGCCTGGCGGCTGGGCCGCTGGCCGCTGCTGCGCAGCTACCTGAGGGCGGCGGAGGCGGCGGACGGAGCGGAGGCCGCGGGGCGGCTGCGCGCACGGCGGGGCGGCGTAGGCGTAGGCGTAGGCGCCACCGCCGGGGGATCTGGATCTGGATCCGTATCTGGATCTGGGTTTGGATCTGGTCCCGCGCTGCTGCCAATGGACCAGTGGGAGCTGGACATGGGGTACCTGCTGGAGGCCATGCAGGCGAGTGGGGTGGGGAGGGAAGGGGAGGGAGGGGGTGTATATCCGGTTGACTTGGCGCAGGGGTGACGCGGGGAGGGCGGCGTTGCTGTAAAGGGGGGTGGCGGTGCGCATTCAAAGGACAACTCGCATCCGGGTCTGCATTGACTTTGTCCCTCGCCGACCCAGCGCGGACTCTTTTGCCCCGGCCCCCATCTTCCCCTCCCTCCCACACTTCGTTCCCCCACCTCCCCACCTCCCCGCCTCCCCCGCCTCCCCGCCTCCCCCCCTCCCCAGCGCGGCGACTGGTCTCGGGCTCGTGGCCTGCTGGAGGGCTACCGCGAGGAGAGCATGGCGGTGCTGCCCGCCCTCGCCCAGGAGAGCTACGTCAGGGCCTACCCGCACCTCGTACGACTGCACAGCATGCAGGTACGGGGCAGGGGCAGGGGGGCGGCGGTGGGAAGCGCAATTCCGGTGGGTTTTTTGGGGGGGGAGGGTCCTACCCCGATCTACGGTACTGGATAAATATTTCCCAGAAGAACCGTCGCTCTGGCAGCAGCGCAGTGTGAAATGTCCACCAATTTCCAATACCCCGGCCCTACCCGCCTCTCCGCCGGAACCCCCCCTCCCGGCGCCACCGTATCTCGGAGCCCCTCAGGAGATGTCGGACGTGCTGACGCTGCTGGACCCCTCCTGCGGCTGGTCGAGGATCAGCGCCTCGGAGAGGGCACGGAGGCTGAGGTGGCCGGAGCGGATGGCGGCGACGCAGGTGGGTGGGTGGGCTGGGGGTGGGGGGTGGGCTGGGGGTGGGGGGTGGGGGGTGGGGGGGGGCTGGGGGTGGGGGGTGGGCTGGGGGTGGGGGGGTGGGCTGGGGGTGGGCTGGGGTGGGGGGTGGGCTGGGGGGGGGGGGGGCTGGGTGGGCTGGGGGGGGGGATGGGCTGGGGGGGGGGGGCTGGGTGGGCTGGGGTGGGGGGTGGGCTGGGGGGGTGGGCTGGGTGGGCTGGGGTGGGGGGGTGGGCTGGGGGTGGGGGGTGGGCTGGGGGTGGGGGGTGGGCTGGGGGTGGGGGTGGGCTGGGGTGGGGGGTGGGCTGGGGGTGGGCTGGGGGTGGGCTGGGGGTGGGCTGGGGGGGGGGGGTGGGCTGGGGGGGGGGGGGGCTGGGTGGGCTGGGGGTGGGGGGGGGGCTGGGGGGGGGGGGCTGGGTGGGCTGGGGGTGGGGGGTGGGCTGGGGGTGGGGGGGTGGGCTGGGGGTGGGGGGGTGGGCTGGGGGTGGGGGGGTGGGCTGGGGGTGGGCTGGGGGTGGGGGGTGGGCTGGGGGTGGGGGGGTGGGCTGGGGGTGGGGGGGTGGGCTGGGGGTGGGGGGTGGGCTGGGGGTGGGTGGGTGGGCTGGGGGTGGGGGGTGGGCTGGGGGTGGGGGGTGGGCTGGGGTTGGGTGGGTGGGCTGGGGGGGGGGGGGGTGGGCTGGGGGGGGGGGTGGGTGGGGGGGGGGCTGGGGGGGGGGCTGGGTGGGCTGGGGGTGGGGGGGTGGGCTGGGGGTGGGGGGTGGGCTGGGGGTGGGGGGTGGGCTGGGGGGGGGCTGGGGGGGGGGGGGGCTGGGGGGGGGGGGGGGGGGGGGGCTGGGGGGGGGGGGGGGGCTGGGGGGGGGGGTTACTGGAGGAATGCGCTGTTGATCAGAATTCTCAGCGGCGTATACGCAACGCGCCATGGTGCCGTACATCGACGGCCACCGTCCCCAGTGCGGCTCCCCAACGGCTTTGCTCGCCCAAGGGACTGGAGGGCCCTGGTGGGCTGAAGGGGGGGGCCGGGCTGCTGCTCCACCTCTGACCCAATCCCCACAGGCGATCCCTCGACCGCCCATCCTCCTCCAATCCCCCCCCCACATCCCAATATGTCGTCTCGCCTTCCCAATCCCCGCCCCTGCTCCCCACCCCCCCCTCGTGCCCCCTCTCCCCGGCCCCCAACCCATACCCCCTTCCCCCCTCCCCCTGTCTACCGATTTCCTGTACTCTCCCCCCCACCACCACCACCTCTCCCCTCCCCTCCTCTCCCCCGCCAGCCCTCCCTGTCCACCCAGGAACCGCTGCTGGCGCTGCGGCGGCAGCTCTCAGCGCTGATGGGCGACCGGGAGGGCGAGGCGGCCGCGTGGCTGGCCACCGCCAAGCTGTGCAGGGCCAACGGTGAGAGGAGGAGGGGGAGGAGGGGGCGGGCGAGGAGGAGAAGGGGGCGGGCGAGGAGGAGAAGGGGGCGGGTGAGGGGCAGGGAGCGAAGGGGGATGGGGAGGGCAGGTCCAGGCCCACCGGCCCCTGTCACCCCCTCACCCCCTCACCCCCTCACCTGCATGCGGTGGGTACTCGCCGGCATCCTCTGCAGCTGTGAGGAGCCTTACCCCCCACCCCCCCATTTGTGCCAGTGGGCGCCCCAATCCCCCGCCTGGCCCACCGGTCTCGGCTGCTGTGCGGATGTGACGGACTCGCATCATTGTGATGTCCTTCCCGGTGGTGGTGGTGGTGGTGGTGGTGCTGCTGCTGCCTCCCTCGAGGAAGATCTAAGATCTATGTCCCCGGCCCCCTCTGCTGCCTGCCCCCCATGGGCGGCTCTCCTGACTCCCGGGGGCGGGTGCCGCCAGGCCACCTGGACGCCGCCACCAGTGCCGTACTGGAGGCGGCGTCGCGCGGTGTCGGCGGCGCGGCGGCGCTGGAGTCCGCCAAGCTGCTGCGGTCCCGGGAGCTCCACCACCGGGCGGTTTCGGAGCTCCAGACCGCTATAGCCGAGTGAGTGGGGGTGGGGGGGGGTGCAGGAAATTGGTAAACATATTCAAACTGGGGTGGAGGGGCTGATCCCGTACTGGCAGGAGGGAGGGTGGAGGCGGCTGATCCCGTACTGGCAGGAGGGACAGGGGGGTTGAATGAGAGGGGTGGGTGGGTGGGTTTAGGGGGTTGAGTGAGTTGGCGAACGGGTCGGGGACTCCATCCGGGGTGGACTGACTGACTGGGGTGGTGGTGGAGATCCGTCATGCAGATGTGGGGAAGACCCGGGGGGGGGTGTTGAGGGCAGCTGAGGAAATGGAGGCCGGTCTTCCGCCGGGCCTTCCCCCCGGCCTTGTCCAGCCGCCCGCCGCGACAGTCAAGTATCCGTCGCCGGGCTGGTTGTTTCTGGTTGCTTCCTGACTCCAGGGCTGCCTTCTCTCTCCTTTCCTTCCCTACCTCACCCCGCTGCGCAGCCTGACGATCACGGCCAGCACCGGCAGCGGTGGGGTGGGCGGCAGCGGCGCCTCCGCGACCGACTCGCGGCGGCTGCTGGCCCGTCTGAAGCTGTGCCTGGCGCGCTGGTCGGCGGGGGAGGGCGGCTGCGCGCCCGCGGAGCTGCGGCGGCTGTTCGAGGAGGCGGTGGACATGGACAGGGCCTGGGACAAACCCCACTTCCACTACGCGCGGTGAGGGAGGGCGGGGGCGGTGTGCGGAGGGGGCCACTCGGGAGCGGAGCCGTGGGGGCTGAGAGTGGCCGAGCCCCAGGGCTACACAACTTACAAGGTTTACGGATATGGAGGGCAGCTCCAGGGGGGGAGGGCTGCACGTAGGTGGCCCAAGTGCACAGTCGGGACATGGTCGTGGCGGCAGTGACGGCGCCCCTCCTCCCCTGGCCCTGGCCCTGGCGTGTGGACTTTCCCCCCCCCCCCGCAGGTCCCTCCCACCGCCCCCAAGAGCTCCCTGACCCCTAACCACTGCCTCTACCGTGCAACTGCCTCTACCCTGCCCTCCCGCCCTCCCCCCCCCTGCTTCTTCCCTGCCATTGCCCACCACCTACCCACTCTCATACCCTTTCGCCGCACTGTGAGGGCCTGTTAACGCCCCTTTCCACCACTGCCCTCCGCCTCCCCTCCGCCTCCCCCGCCTTCCCCGCCCGCCAGCTACCTGGACCAGCTGTATCAGGACGCCAAGCGCCGCCATACCGCCGCCGGTGGAGGGCGGGTGCAGCCCCCGGGCCGGGGTACGGTCACCGACAGGTGCGGGGGCGATTGGGACGCAGCCCACCCTGTCCTGCCCTGCCCTATCCGTCCGCCCAACCCCTCCCCGCTTCCCCCCACTGCAAACACGCACGCACCCACCCACCCACCCACCCCCACCCACCCACCCGTCTATCCGCACCCCAGGTTCGGCGGGCGGGCGCGTGTGGCCATCGGTGACGACAGGCAGTACTTTGAGTACCTGCCCGATGTCATCCGCCACTACGGGGAGGCCATCACCAAGGGACACAAACACGTGATGCAGGTGGTGGTTGGGTGTGTGTGGGGGTGGGGGGGGAGCAGGTGGTGTAGGGGCAGGTGTAGGGGCAGGAGGGCAGGTGGGGTGGGGACGGCGCTTTGGAAGGGAAGGGGGCCCAGGGGGGAGGCGGAGGTCTTGGGTCGGGGCTCGGGGGGGGGAGGGGGCGCAGAAGGGATGGCACGAGATCCGGGGCTCCGAGCTGCGGCTGTAGGGTTGGAGGTGGAGGTGGAGGTCGTCCGGGGTGCCGTACGTTGATGACAACGTGGTAAGGGCCGGTCCCCCTCTACTTCCTCGGCCTGATTTCGTCCCCGCCCACCGCCCACCGGATCCGCACCCCGGCAGGCGCTGCCCCGGCTGCTGACCCTGTACTGCGAGCACGGCAGCGACCAGATCTCCCGGGGCACCGCCCCCCCTGGAGCGGCGGCGGGGGCCGACCGGGGCGGGGGGGCGGTCCGAGGCGCCCCCGCCCCCCGCACCAGCAAGGAGACCCGGGCGGCCACCGAGGTGCACCTGACCATGAAGCAGCTGGCGGGCGCGGCGGTGGCCCCCCCCAAGTGGCTGTTGGCGCTGCCGCAGCTCATCTCACGAATAGCGCACTCGCACCAGGAGGTGGGGGGGGGGTGGGGGGAAGGAGGGGGCGGGGCGGGGGCGGGCGCAATGCCAGGATGCCAGTGGCGGGGGGTGTGGGGCGGGGCAGACACGAGAGGAGGGTTGCGGAGCAGTGGCAAGAGGCGAATGACTGGTTGCGGCGGTTGGGTATGGAGGTGGTAGGAGGTTGGTCTGGGGAGGATGTGGGGGTGTTGGGGGAGGTCAGACAACCGACGTCATGCACACCCAAGACCCAACCCACTTCCCTTCCCCCCCTCGCCACACACCCTCACCTCCCCCCTCGCCACACACCCTCACCTCCCCCCTCGCCACACACCCTCACCTCCCCCCTCGCCACACACCCTCACCTCCCCCCTCGCCACACACCCTCACCTCCCCCCCCGCCACACACCCTCACTCCCCCCTCGCCACACACCCTCACCTCCCCCCCCCGCCACACACCCTCACCCCCCCCCGCCCCTTCCAGGTGGCCGATGTTATCCGCATGGCCCTGTGCCGCCTGGCGGAGGCCTTCCCGCACCAGGTCCTGTGGTCCGCGGCGGCGGTGTGTCGCAGCAACGTGGCGCGAAGGAGGGAGCTCGCCAACGAGGTGTTCAGGACGGTGAGGCCGACCTGTAAGGTTCGTCCTGGGCCTCCCCCCCGCCCCGCCTCCTTTCCAGCTGCGGTGCGCTGACGTGCCATTGTCGGAAGCGCGGTCAGATCGAGTGCCGCGGCTCCGTGACTGCCCGTGCTCACCCCCGGGCGGGAGGCGACCCGGGCGGACCGCCGACGTGCTCTTCCACTTCCCCCCTCCACCGTTGGCAGAGCGCACCAACCGGTCGGGGAGATCCCGAGGGCTGTCCTCATGCCCCTTGTGTCAAGCTCGACTTCCCCTACCCCTACCCCCTGCTCACGCACCTCGCCCTCCGCCGCTCCCCCCCTCCCCACCACCGGGCGCAGGTCACCCACCAGGCCAAGCGGTCGGGCAACGCCCCCCTAGTGGTGCGTAGTGTCTGGTGGTGTCAGGTCGGCTCCAGGGGGGATGTCCTACCGCCTGAACCTCGTGGCGCGGTCATGGCCCGTTGCGGCCTAGGGTGCTGCCGATGCCGTACACTGACCGTGAGGCACTGACACTCACGCGCACACGCCCGGCCCACGCCAACCTCCGTACTCTTGGCGTCCATTTTCAGTCCGTGCTCAAATCACCCGCGGCCTCTCCACGCACGAACGCCGTAACACCCCCCCCCCCGTTTGTCTCCGCCTATGTGACCCCCCTCTTCCCGCCGTCCCGCCGTCCACCACCCCCCTCCCCCCCCTCAGGCCCTGGTGGAGCAGTTCAACACCTTCGCCGACCAGCTGATCAAGCTGTGCCACTGGCAGCCCCCGCAGGCCCGGGGCCAGAGGGTGCTCTCGGCCGTGTCCGCCTACGTCCAGTTCGAGCACCTGGTGCGGGTGCTGCCCTGCGAGGTGGGGGGGAGGGGGAGGGGGAGGGGGGGGAGGGGGTAGGAGGAGATGGGGGTGGGGGTTAGGGTGAGGGGTTGGCAGCGGACGGGGAGGGGAGAGAGGGCGCGGCGGAGTGAATGGGGTTTGAGGAGAGACGGTTGGGGGAGGACAGGCGGGTGGGGGTTAAGAGTTGAGGAGGGATGGGTGGGTGTGGCCGGGCCGAGGTCGGGCGCCGGCGTCCCGGAGGCGCCGCTGTGGGTGGGCTCGCCCGGACGGACACGTGGGGGTGGGGGGTGCTGTCTGGAGGGAGGGCGCCGGGGAGGGTCAGCGCCGGGCAGCAGCAAGCCCCTTCGGATCGCCACCCATGTCTCTCACCGTTCTCATTGGCCCGGGGGGGGGGAGGGGGCGGAGAATGCGAGTGAGTGATGACCCGCTGTCCAATGAGGGGTACCGCCGCCCTCCCCTCCCCTCCCCGCCCTGTCGCTACTGCCCCATCCTCGTCCCAACCCTGTCCCCCATGCTCCCCCCCCCCACACACACACACACACACACGCTAATCCGCTCTCAGGTGATGGTCCCCACTCAGGAGCAGTTCCGGGCGCCGCTGCCCCCCGCGGCGCTGGGTCTGGGCAGCCGGGGCGCCCCGCAGGAGCACTCGGGGGCGGGGGGGAGCGGCCCGGGGGCCCACCCCGCCGCGGCCAGCGGGGGGCCCCTGGTCAAGATCTCCGGGATGAAGGACGAGGTGGCCATCATGCAGAGCCTCATGGTGGGGGCGGGGTGGGGGTGGGGGTTAGGAATTGGTAGACATGGTGGGGTGGGGGGTTGGGCAGGAGGGGGGGTCGGGTTGGGATATAAAGATCTGGTGGACTGGAACCCCTGGGGCTCGAGCTGATGACAGCCGGAGCCGAGATCCCTTCAGAGGATGGGGTGGGGGGTGCAGACCAGAGCGGGAGGGGGGGGGCCGGGGGGGGGAGAGAAAGGGGCCCGGGGGGAAAGGGACCGGGGGCACGTCGGCTCGGAGAGGGGGTGAGCGGGTGCTTGTCGTGGGCTGCATGTGTTGAGGGTGCTGGGGGGTGGGGGTGGAGGTTCTCAAACGCGATGCTTTGGCTGTGTCTGTTACGCGCGCCTCGGCCTGCTGGGCTCAAGCGCGCCTCAGCCTGCCCCGCTGCCCCCCGCTGCCCGGCTGCCAACACGCGTGGGAGGGTTATGTACGTCTCGGGCTTCATCCCCCTCTGGCCATATAGTGCCTAGTCCTCCCCGTACAGTGCCTCGCCTCTCGGGCCAGCCGCCCTCTGGCCCCGTCCCACCCCCGGATGCCCCCTCCCCTCCCCTCCCCTCCCCTCCCCTTCCTGGAGCGCAGAAACCCAAGAAGGTCACCTTTATAGGCAGTGATGGCGCCGATTACTCGTTCCTGGCCAAGCCCAAGGACGACCTGAGGAAGGACTACCGGTGTGTACAGGGGGGGACGAGGAGGGGGAGGGACGGGGCAGGGAAGGGGCAGGAAGAGGGGGAAGAAAGGAGCGAGGTGAGGCAAGGGGGGATGTGAGGGAGAAGGCGAGGGGAAGACGAGATGCGTGCAACGCGGGTAGGGAGGGCTTGCCTACCTAACAGCGACCTACTCGTTGACGGATTCATGCCTGGATAAGGAGTGGAATTTGCCTTGCTGTGCCCTGCCGCCACACCCCTCCGGCAATCCTCCAATGCCCCCCGCCCCCGTGCTCCCCCATCCTCCCCGCCCGGCATCCGCGGGACCTGCCCTCCCCTCGCCTCCACCACCTCCACCACCCCCAGCCTGATGGACTTTGCGGGCCTGCTCAACGCGCTGTTCGGGGGCCACGCCGCCGCCCGCCGTCGGGGTCTGCGCATCCGCACCTTCGCGGTGGTGGCGCTGACGGAGGACTGCGGCATACTGCAGTGGGTGGAGGGGCTGGTGCCGCTCAAGGGCGCCATCGAGGACGTCTACATCACGGAGCGGGTCTACAACCGAAAGTGGGTGGGGACACTGGGGGGGGGGGTAGGGGTAGGGGAGGGGAGGCGCGCGACGACTTGTACTACCCGTTTTGGGGGTGCCTTTTTGTGGTTTTTTCCCTGGTTTTGCTGTCTAGATTAGATTGACAAGGGGGACGGGGAGGCGGGCCAGGGCGTCGAGCTGAGGGAACTCGGGTCGTCGAGAGGTGGTACCACATGACATCAGCCCCCCCCCGGGCCCGTTGGAACAGCCACCCGGTCGGGGGACTCTAGGGCCCACCTGGTGACGGTTACTACTGTGTACGGCAATCCTCCCGCAGCCCCTTACGGCACGGAGCAGCACCTTTCTCGTCCGCTGGGCCATTCTCGTCCGCACTCGCTCCGGCTCCCACCTCCCGGGCTCAATCCCCGCGCCCCCTCCCCTCGCTACCCTCTCTACTCGCTCTGTTCCCTCTCTCTTTATACCCCCCCCTTACCAATTTCCTACCAATTTCCTATACCCCCCCCCCCGTAGGGAGTTCCTGGCCATGATCCGTCGCATGTGGGAGAGCCCCACGGAGGGCCCCAAGTCCAAGCTGCTGGTCAAGGTGCTGCAGGGCCTGCCCCCCCGCCTGCACCGCTGGTTCCTCACCCGCTACCCCGAGCCGGTGGCCTGGCTCAGCGCGCGGAACAACTTCACACGGTGCGGGGGTGGGGGTGGGGGACTGGGGGTACAAATGGCAGGGAGGGGTGGCAGGCAGGGAGGGGGTATGTGATTGAGTAGGGGAGTGTGGGAGGGACGGAGGAAGAGAGGGAGGGGGTATGGGAAGGAGGGAGAGGGGCAGTCGTCGGCAGCTGGATGACTGCAGGGTGGGCGGGGAGGGTTGGTTCCAGATACGTCGGTACAGGGAGGGGTGGCGAGATCCGGTGCTGTCAATCACCCATTCAAGACGGGAGGGGGCGGGTAGGCCCTCTCTGTTGGGGGTTAGTCCCCTCTTTTGGGGATCCTTCCTTCTTTCCTTCCCTCCTCGCGTGCCACTGGCCTTAGGGTTTTGGCCCGACCGCCCGAGACCCACCACCCCTAGGGGTTTGTTTGTCTGGGCTGTTTCCTTATTAACCCCTAGGGGTTGACGGATTTGGAGTTGTCCGCATGCAGGTACGGCAGCCCCCAAGCTCCGCATCCCCCCTACCCTTCTATGGCACCACCGCCCCTCCACGCCGCCCGCCCATCTGGCCGCCTCCGCCTCCTCCGCCCACCGCCCCCCCAACCCCGCAGCACCAACGCCGTCTGGTGCATGGTGGGTCACATGCTGGGTTTGGGCGACCGGCACGGTGAGAACATCCTGTTGGACTCCACGTGTGGGGACACGGTGCACGTGGACTTCGGGTGCCTCTTCGACAAGGGGCTCACGTTGGAGGTGAGGAGGGGGGAGGGGGTTAAGGTAGAGGACATTGAGGAGGGGGGCGGGGGGAGGGGGGTAGGAGGGAGGGGGCAAGAAGGAAAGGGGGAGAGGGAGGAGGGGGCGACCGGGCGTGGGGCAGGGGGCGCTCCGGGTGCTGGGGGGTTGGACCCGTGGGGAGGAAGGGAAGGGGCCGAGGGGGGGGGTGAGATGAGGAGCATGCGGACATGCGGACATGCGGAGGTCGAGCGTAGAGAAACTTGCCGATGTGTTTGCTCATGTGCTAATGGAGAATCGAGCCGCGAGAACGTGTGGCTGTGAACCGCACATGTGGGCTGTAGAGGGAAAAGAGCCGTTACGGGAGATCGCCAAGCGATTTGTGTGGTAGGGGAGGAGGGCCGGGGGTCAAGGGAGTGGACACCGGAGGTGGTGCGACACGAACCCGACAGGCCGACAGGGGACGTCCGCGTATCCGCGGGTATCAGGACTTGAATGAATGAATGAACGTTACGGCAGACCCCGAAAAGGGATCAACGGTGTATACCAGGGCAAGCCCCAGCAGGCCCCACCGCCAAGGCGGCAGGACACCAGGACCTATACCAGGACAGGGCGGCCAGCGGATCTTGTGCTGCCCACCGGCCTGGACCCCCCCTCCTTTTCCTGCTCCCTCTCCCTGCCCCCGGACCTCCCTGCCCCCGGACCTCCCCGCCCCCGGGCCCCCCCCCGGCCAGGTGCCCGAGATGGTGCCCTTCCGTCTGACTCAGAACGTGGTGGACGGCTTTGGCATCAGCGGCGTGGAGGGCGTGTACCGCCGCTGCTGTGAGACCACCCTGCAGGTAGGTAGGGGTGTGGGGGGGTGGAGGGGAGAGGGGGGGAGAGCTGCATTGATGGTATTCCTTGCGGCAATGCTGTGCCGAGCCCTAGTCCGACGGGAACGGACACACGCGGCTTGGGGTTGGGGGTTGGGGGTTTCTCCCGCCGTCGCTCGTCGAACAACCGACCATCGTCGCACCGCTTGGTTGTGGTGGCCGGTGGTGGTACCGGTCGTGGTGTGCTGCCCGCCTGGCTGCCCCCCCCCCCCAACACACACACACACCACCACAACCACCGCAGGTCCTCCGTCAGCACCGCGACACGCTGATGACGTGCGCGGAGACGTTCCTTCACGACCCGCTGGTGGAGTGGAGCGCAAGACAGCCGGGGAGGGGCCCCGTGCTGCAGGTGGGGGCAGGAGGGGCAGGAGGGGAGGGGAGGGGGCCGCACTGCGTGTACGGTACGGTACGGCAGGGTACGGTACGACGTGAGACGGTGCCGTGTCGTCTTAGGTAGTTCGTTAGTTAGTTACATGGTGGGGGCTCTCCCCCGAGAGCCTTTAATCAGACCATGTGAGGTCTCAACGGGCCGAAGACCCACAGACCGGGGGGTCGTCTTGGTTGAGCTCATGCGGGACGGATGGATGGACGGCGCCCCCGGCTCCAAACCCATAAAACCCAAAAAACCCAAAACCCAAGACAGGTTGCAAGGGAAACTCCCACCCGACCCCACCCTTGTGCGATCCCCCCGCACCTACCCGGATCCGCCTCCCAAACTCGCCCGGTGTGGCTCCCTCCCTCCTTCCCGCCCTCCCCTCCCCACAGGACGGCGGCAGCGAGGGCGAGAACCCCGCCGCCAAGGACGCGCTGGCCACCATCGAGGGGCGACTGAGCGGCACCCTGCTGGGGGTGGCAGCGGTGCCCACCTTGCCGCTCAGCTGCGAGGGCCAGGCGGCCCGACTGATCGCGGAGGCAACCGACAAGGAGAACCTGGGCCGGATGTACGTGTGGTGGATGGCCTGGTACTGAGTGAGGAGAGAGCGGGGTGAGGAGGAGGAGGAGGAGGAGGAGATGGGGTTGGGGCGGGGAGACGTGAAAGCACGAGAGGACACAAGGAGGAGGAGGAGGAGGAGGAGGTGTGTTGGCTGGTATACGGTAGCTGCATGACCACCCCTCGGGTGTGGTGGCTGGGTGCGCAGTCCTTGGTAGGGTTTAGGATGAGATGAGGCGCCTTCGAGCGCGAACCGGGCCCGTTGGATCACCCGGTTGGGACGACTCTTTAACGGTTAAGTTATCAGTCCCGTCGTGCATTGTACGACAGGTCCAGGCAGCCAACTATTAACGGCGTGACAGCCCCCGTCTGCAGCCGGGTGGCGGTCCACCACCGCCGAGCTACCACCTGTGGCACTGAGGCGAGGAGGGACCGGACCTGGGGTTTAGGGAGACCGGACCCACGACCGACCCACGACCGACCCACGACGGACCCCCGACGCCGCAAACCCTTGGGTGGCCCCACCTACCCTGGAAGGAGCGCTGCTCCGCGGAAAAGCTGAAACACCGGTCGGCGGAGAAGCAAAGCGCGGCCGCAACGGACAGTCCCACACACACGCCCTCAACCCAACGCCTCCACTAAACCCTAGAGCACACGACTTGCGCGGCCGTTTTAACCGAAATCTCCTCTTATCTGCCGACATGCCGGCCCCCCTCAACGCGCCCAGGACCCGGTCCGTAACCCTCCGACTGCCGTACCACACCCATCAGGAGAAGCACCCACACCGACCATCAATCAGAGAGGGAGAAGCAGGCAGCGGAGAGAGCAGCGGCGTTAGGAGCGGCCTACTAACACCGCTGCTCTCTCCGCTGCCTGCATCTCCGCCACCGGAACCTTCACCCCCGCTGTCCTCCCTTAGGCGGGCGTCAATCGCAACGCAATTCCCCGGTCGCCTTATCCAGCATCCAATCCTCACGGCCGTTTCTAAAGTCTCCACTCACTGTATGGGGATGCAGGTTCGTGGTTCGTCATCGGAGGCATTTGCAAGTTGGCCGACAGAGTGACAGTCCATAATAATAGGCGCAAGGGCCGCGGCCGCCCAAGAGAGAGTGAAGAGGGACAATTCCAAACCGTCGCGGAAGCTGGCCCGGTCTGCCCTTACCTTAGAAGAAGTCCAACTCCTCGACCTCATCGACGTTGGGCTCCGCGGTTTGCGTGCGGGCCTCCTTAAGTTCCTGTTTTCCTGTACCTTGCTCGCTGCCTCCGCCCGCACTACTGTCCGGCGCCGCTCCAAGTCACTCGGAAAGGGAACAGCCTGCAGCTCCGCCAGCGTAGACTTGCCGTGGGATGCTTCGACGTTGCAAGCTCCGCGCGCTTTTAGCCGCTGCCATTCGTGGACCTCGAGGAATCCGAAGCGCACAACGGCTGCGGCAAACTTAGCAGCCAGGGGGCGGGAAGGAGTTCTGCGGTCCCGGGACGCAGGGTGCTCGTTTGTCTGTCAGGGCTGCTAGGAAGCTGGACTGCGTCGTAACAGCGTTGCTTCATGTCGGGCTCGTTGTCGATGACGTCGTAGCAAACTTGGTTACTAACTCGGTGTCCGTAACGTAACCCAGGTGACGGGAAGGTCACCTTGTGAGTGTGAATGAGTGAGTGAGTGAGTGGTTCTCGTGGTCATTCAGTCGACAGGAGCTGACAGGACTTCGCGAAGGCCGGAATGCGCACTGAACGCTCTGGACGAGCGAAGGTGCATCCACGATCACGGACAAGCAGGCCTGATTATTATGACCAAACCGATGTTCAAATTAACAACATTACGCATGCGATTTCTTCAAGAGTTGACGGGCCTACTTGTGAAGGCTGCCCCGACGCAGTAGCTACGGCACCCTACCTAAACAAACCATATGTATTTCTACGAGATGTACCGAGTCACAAGAGTGTGCATAATAAATTTGTTAGCTGCAGCGTGAATGCTGTGAGAGACGCATCTTGCGCTGAGGGCGACGCATTATGAACTCCAGAAATTAGCTGAAACATTTGCAACATGACCCACGGGTAATGAGGCTCGTGTTCATTGGGCATTTCATAAGGTTTTAGCTCGTACATGTGCGGCAGAATGACGACGCAGGTTCGGACCAGGTGATAAAGCAACCCCTTCCCTGTAATATTCAATTTATTGATGTGGCTTCCAATTTACATTCGAACGTCCTTAAACCCGCAACATATTGCATGACTCGGCCTTGCAACAATGCCTCGTAGCGTTTGGCTATTGGCCTTAGCGCTTACTTGTGGGAATATTATTCAGAGCAGCGCTCAGCTTGCCGGTTCCCTCACGGCGAACGCGACGGTGCTGCTGTCTTCCAACTTCGACGTGAACGTGGCGCAGGCGATCCGGGATGGAAACGGTGAGGAGTCCGCTGAGACCTTGTAAGATATTACATCAGAATATCTGCTGACGCTGAGCGTCTTCCGAGTGGCTGCCGGCTTTGCGGTCACCGTTTCTGCACTGTTCAGCATTGGGTCGTTGCTTCCCCCCAACAACGCCCCGCTAATAACACCAGCGCAATCCCCATTCGTCTGCAAACTCAATCCTTCAGGCTGTCGGGCGCCATCCCGCGCCAAAACAACCAATGAACGTGCCGCCATCCCCCTGCAGATACGACCATGTGGCAGAGCGGCGCGTGCTTCCCCACCTCTTACATCACCCGCCCCGAGATGAACGCGCTGTACCTGCGCTGCACCACGACGCCGTCTGCGTGCACCGGGTCCGGCACCCTGTCCAACGCCCTCGCCGCCACCGACGGCAGCGTCACCACCAGCGCGAGCGTCACCCTCCTCGCCCCCTCGGCCTCCGCCTGGTTCCGAATCACGCTGCCCTCCGCGCTGCCCATCACCCGCGTCGGCCTCCGCGGCATCTTCTCCAGCACCGCCCCCAACACCCTCTTCGTGGAGCTGTCGTCCGGTGCGCGGCTGCCCGTGCTGACCAACGCCTCCAGCTGGACCTTTATCAATGTGGTCGGCAACTGGAGCAACGTCGCGGCCCTCTACGTCAACTCCACAGTCGCGTTCTCAGTAACGGAGTTGGCGGCGCAGTTTGGGGCCTGCTACGAGAACGCGACTGTGGACCTGGGGGCCGTGACCTCCCTCGGGACCATCAGGTGTGCGTTGGACAGGCCTGCGACTGTACGACTGCCGTACATGAGTCGTACGGTACATGTCCAGGGGGCTAACCGGGCGTTCGTGGAGCCGGTGGCGGGGGGCGCCCTGGGGGTTGCATCCGACGGGGCTGCCATGTCGTACGTCACGCAGGCGGCCCCGCCCCGTCGGACCCGCCTGGGACCCGCCCCTTCAACTTCCCGCCTACCGCAGAAGGCCCTTTGCTAGCACATCCCGTTTGATCGGCAATTCTTTTGCCCTTATGCCATGTACTGTAACACCATGTGCTGGCAAACACACACCGTTGCCTTAAAGCCCGTTCGGCGTACCCCCGGCTGCCGTCACCCCGCCCCCGTCCCCCACGCCTCACGCTTAACCCCTCACCCCCCTCACCACACACACACACACACACATATATACAGGATCCGGTACTGGCCCGGCAGCACGGGTCTGGCCTCCTGGCTGCTCACCTCGACCGACAATGTGACGTGGACCGATGCCCTGGCGGCGCTGGGGCAGGCTCCCCTGGACCCCACCCGCCTGGGCGCGCTCAACGTGACCTTCCCGACGTCCCTGCAGGTGAGTGTGCTGTGTGCGGGGTGTGGGGTGGAGACTGGAGAGGGGTGGGGGCGGAAGGGGTGGGATGGTGGGGTAAAGGGGGGGTTCGGAAGTCCGTAACCTCACGGGTTGGTTCCCGGGCGGCGTCTGTCTGTCTGGACGTCTGTCTGGGCGCGAATCCGTCTGACCAAGGGTGTGCTGTACCCTGTTGCAGCTGCTTGATGCTTAAAGCCCTACACCCATTCCTGTCTCCATCTCCCGGGGAGATTCTCCCCAGTTCGCCCCCTCTCTCTCTCTCTCTCTTTCTCTCTCTCTCTCTCTTTCTCTCTCTCTGGGCGCCGATGATCAATTAGAAAGATAATAACGACGATGGAAAGGCCCTTGCCGGTTTCAATAACCTCGATGTGCCCCCTGGGCCCTTTGCTCTTGACCGCTTGTACGGCAGGCTCGGTACATATCTGTACGACACCGGGTCAGCGAGGCGGACTGGTCCAAGGTGTACGTGTGGGGCATCGACGCCTTCCCGCCGCCCCCGCCGCCGCCGCCTGCACCGCCGGCGCCCCCGCCGGCCCCCCGCCGGCCCCCGCCCCCGCCTTCCCCTGGGACAACTTTGCTGGCACCGTGAGGGCCTACAGCTACCAAAAGTACGGAGAGGTGGTTGGCGGTTGAGGACAGCCCCGTGTCTTGTCGTGCATCACTGCTGCGCCATGCCTCCTTGACACGGCCCTCCCTTGAGACGGCCCCGGCTGCGGAAGCTGGCCGGGGACCAAGGGGCCACAAGGGCCTCCCCGGCCGCCGCCGCCGCCCCCTCTCCGGCTTGCTTGCTCCGACAAACCCCCCACAGGGCCCACCCGGAGGAGGGGGGGAAGCATCTCCCTGGACTGTTGGAGCACACCCTGCCTCCTACCTGTCGCCCTCCCCTGACGTGGCATGGCGCATCGCTGACCCCTCCCCCTCCCCACACATCTTCCTCGCCGCCACCCTCCCGAACCCCCCGACCCCCCGCCCTCCCTCGCCCCCGCCTCCCCTGCCCGGGTTTATTTCTTTTTTCAATTTAACCCCCTCGCCCTCCCCCTCCCCCCGCCTCTCCATCCCCGCACAACCACAGAGCGGTCACCGTGTCCAGCAATCCGGACCCTAGAGCCCTCCCCAACATTGCGGACGGCGACGACAACACGCAGTGGCAGTCCGACGCCTGCCTGCCCACTGGATACACCGGCCGCCCCTCCATGAACCCCCTCATGCTGCTCTGCAACGGCAGCAGCCCCCTCGGCGCGCCCGCGTCGTACTGTACGGCATCTGCGGGCTCGAGCAACCTGGGCCTCGCCACCGACCTGTCGGTCTACACGGGCGCCGCCATCTCGGTGGACCCGGCGCGGGCGGCCGCGGGGGTGTCTGACGGCGCCGCGTTCTTCGCCGCCACGCTGCCCGGCGGCCCCCGCACCGTCACGCGGGTCAGCTACAAGGGCTTTTCGAGCGTGAATGTGACGGTGGTGCTGGTGGTGCAGCCGACTGGGCAGGCGCCCCGGCGGGTGCCGGTGGGGGTGCTGTTCCCCCGGCGGACAACTACAACTGGACGGCGGCGACGGGACAGTGGCAGGTGTGTGTGTGTGTATGGGGGTGGGGTGGGGTGGGGGGGTCCATGGGGAAACGAGGGGGAGGGGGGAGGGGGGAGGGGGAAGGGGGGAGGGGGAAGGGGGGAGGGGGAAGAGGGGAGGGGGAGGGGGAATGTGTGACTGGGTTCCGGGTGCGGCTGAGTCGTGGTGCGTGTGTGTGTGTGTGCGTGTGTGTGTAAAAGAGAACTGAGCCGCGAGAAGCGAAGTCCAGCGTATCAGGCGATGTAGGCGAAGGAAGTAAATGACACCCGAAATACCCTTAACCTGAAACCCGAACTACCGACAAGCCCAGATGGAAGTGAATGGTGGCGGCGACGTAGAGGACAGTCGCAGACCAGCCGCATCCGCGAGCGACCGTTGACGGAGGCGGGCGCCAGAGCTCCGGTAGCAACCGCCGGCGGAATGGCTGCTGTATCGTAGTCTAAGTCAAGAGACTAGTGGAATTAATCTATGTAAACTATCCTAATGCACCAAAGTGCGGGTTGGGTGCGACCACAGCGCGTGCAATGCCGCAAGCAAAACATCGTGCCCAGCACAACCGGCCCAGCCCGTGCAAAGGATGCGATCGTACTGGCCTGGAACCCGAGAACGTAAAAGGACGCAGTCATGGAGACGAGCGGCTAGGCGGCTGAGGGCCTTGTTGGTGGACACCCACATGTCCAGCGAAAGTCCAGCGAATCGCCAGTGGCCCAGAGAGCGAGCTGCTGCTGCTGGTGCGTGTGCGTGTGTGTGCGTATGTGCACTCGTCGGTGGTGAGGCCGACGTGCTGTCCACGGGTGCAATCCGCGTTCCGCAGCGCACATTGAATGTGATGTACAGATCAACAGACGTGAGTGAGGGCGTGACGGCCCCACCCGGCCCCGACCCCCCCCCCGCCCCCTGTGCCCCACGCAGGATGTGGTGGGTGTGCGGTTGGAGGCCCCCGGGGGCTTCACGTTGACGGAGGTGGCGGTGCAGTCGGGGCCCTGCATCGAGTGGGCCATGGTGGACATGGGCGAGATCAAGGAGGTCGGCACTCTGAGGTGAGGTGGGGTGGGGGAACGGGGACACGGGGACGGGACAGAAGTGTCCTCGAGCAGCATAGCAGTATAGCAGTAGTATAGCAGTAGTATAGCAGTTGTTCGCTAACCAGCTAAGTTGTCTTTGTCGCCCCGTTGTTTGTTGCTGTTCGTCGTTCCCGGTCCCTGCCGCCTTAGCCAGCTCCCTCGCCTTCACGCCCCCCGGCAGGTTCCGGTTCTGGTCCCCCGATGCCGAGTACAGCAACATGTCGGTGTCGGCGGACGGCAGTAACTGGACTGTCATGAGGGTGGGTGTGTGGGTGGGTGGCTGTGTTTGGAGAAGAGACCCGGTGTGTAAATCATAAGTGAGCCGCGCGAAGCGAAGTCCAGCGCAATATTCGATGTTGGCGACGGAAAAAGAGGATACCCGAAACCCGCCCGAATTACCGAAACCTTGACGGAAGTGACCAGTGAGGGCGTAGTAGGCGATATATGCGTAGACCCGGTGTGTGTGGGTGTGGGGTGTTTGGGGGGAAAGGCGAAGGGTGGGGGAGGGGTCTGTCCACCGGTAGGGGGAACAGAATCCGCCTTAAGGCCCGGTGTGGGGTGTTCCGGAAGGGAGGCAGCGTGTGTGATGTGTTTGCGGGGACTGGTGGAGGGGCCCTTCCGGTGGGATGACGTTTGCGAGAGCTGCAGGGAGGCGGCGGGGGGGGGGGTGTTGATTCCGTCTGGAATGGCGGACGTTTGCCCGACCCCCGTTCCCCCATGTGACCTGCGGCCGGGTGTTTGGGCACCAGAACATCAGGACATCAGGACATCAGAACCCCCGGGTCCCCCAGATGGGGACGGCGTCCCTTGGCCGCTCCGGCTGAGCTAGCCACCTTCATTAGCCTGGCGTTACCTGCTCTGTCTGCCTCTGCCTGTCTGCCTCTGCCTGTCTGCCTCTGCCTGTCTGCCTCTGCCTGTCTGCCTCTGCCTGTCTGCCTCTGCCTGTCTACCTCTGCCTGTCTGCCTCTGCCTGAATGGCTACCTGTCTGCCTGTCTTGTGCAGTCGTACATGAACCCTTCGCTGCTGGATGCGGTGGAGATTTACCTGTCGACTACCATGATGGTGAGTGGTGGGGAGGGCAGGGGATATCTTGGGCTAGGAATGCATTTCCTGGAGCCTATCCCCCTTCCATTCGGGCAGGCGTTGTTGCCCGGTTCCTGCTGGGTTGCTCCGACATCCCGCTGCTTGGTGTTGTCCCCTACCCACCCACCCACCCGCCCTCCCACCCGCCCGCCCGCCCGCCCGCCCACCCGCCCGGCCGCAGATCCGCTACATGAAGATCACGCACAAGGTCAAGGAGGACGCGAACTGGCGCAAGGTGGGCCTTATCCTGCACCGCCGCGCCGCCGTGTCCCTGGCTGGCTGGCGGGCTGGCTGCTTAGGCCTGGGACCTACATATCTGACCTGACCTGACAAGCCGGGTCGCGCCATTGCCGAGCTCCCCACCCACCCACTCACCATTCAACCACCCAACCACCCATTCTTTTTTCAATTTAACCCAACCAACCACCCAACCAACGACCTCAGGTGTATGTCTGGGGGATCGACGCGTACGACATTTACGGCCGGTGGGGCGCCCCTCCGGTCCCCTCTCCGCATCCGCTGAGCCTCCGCGCTATGCTGGGAGTCAATGGCATTTGGGGCTGGGGCTTCCAGGCCTTCTCCCGAGATCTCCACAAGTAGGCGGGGAGGGGGAGAGGAGGGGAGGGGGGAGGAGAGGGGGGAGGGCTGCAGACACGGATGTATACGTATGGGGGTGGGTTGTAGGGTGTGTGTGTGTGTGTAAGGGGGCGGGAGGTTGCGGGCGATAGGGACGTCGAGGGTACGTTGATGCTGTGGGTGTCTTGGTCGGTGGTGAGGCAGGTAAGTGGTTGGAGGGAAGACCTGCTTGGCCCAATCCAGAACAGAACAAACCGTTGGGCAGCAGAGGCGATTGACCCTCTGACCCCACCCGACCCTCTGACCCCCCCCTCCCCCAGCCAACACACCTCCCCCGGCTGCCCCCCTCGTCTCCTTTTTTATGTCAATAAACACAACGAAACTACCCCCCTCCCCCGCAGTTTAATCATGTCTACCAACATGATTCCTATACCCCTCCTCCCCCCGACTGGCCCCCCTCCTCAGGGCCGGCAAGGGCCCCGACTATTACACGGCCATTGCCTCCTGGGGCCGCAACTACCACGGCATGAACTGGGACGTCAAATGGCCCACCAACAACCCGGGGTACGAGACCATGGCGAAGAACGGTGGGTGGGGGGCCCCAGGAGGTCATGGTGCTGGGTGGAGTGGCCGGGGCCAGATGCACACAACGATAGCGATACCGAACCGAACCCAATACCGGTGCGCGGTACTGGAGGGTGGGGAAGATTGGCGAGTCTCGGATGGGGCGCTGGCCCCCTTCCACACTTCCACACCGCTTCCCGGCACTCCATACGCACACGTGTCGGGGGTTTCCTCGCCGTACGCCCACACGCCCACAGTCGTACATGACCATACACACATACACACATACGTACACATATTCGTGTTGCGCTGCTGACCGATGGGGCCAGCTCGGGGAGAGAACCGATGGGTACAGTGCGGCACTGGGGACCAACGGCCCCTGGATAGAAGGCAGACGGACCGCACCGCACTGCCACTCCACTGCCACTCCACTGTCACCGCACTGGTGGAGCTCTAGGGCTCTTCCACACCGAAGGCCCCAATGGACCGACCGCTCCCCTAGATCCCCAACCCACGTCCCCCTATACCTCCCTCGACGGCTTCCAAACCCCGGAAACCCCCCTTACTGGACTCGGGCCCAATATCGCCCCTCCCTACCTGCCTGCCTGCCTGCCTGCCTCCCTCCCAGGTACGAACGGGCAGTGGTGGCTGGACTGGGACCGCGAGTACGTGGGCTGGAAGGCGGCCGGTCTAAAGGTGGGTGGGCGGGGTGGGCGGGTGGAGTGGGGTGGGTAGGTGGTTGGTAGACGGGCGCGTGGGTGGGTTGGGTGTGTAGGTGGCTGGCTGGCTGGCTGCGGCCTCGCGCGCTCGAATTTGTAGTAGGTAGAGGGGGTGCCACGCATCAAGGGGTGTCGTGCCTCTCATATCAGAATCCCCGACCCCCGGGCAGGCCTTCCGTCTTACCACTAGCCACCCCCTACACAGCTGAGTCTTTGCACGGCATATCAGATTCTTGCCTCGTGGTGCGGATCGCACCCACCGTACTGTACTGCCGCCCCCCTCCCCCCTCCGATCCCCCGTACACATATGGCATTGGACTGCATGTACGGCATCTATCCCCTGCCACGGTACGGCGGCAGGTGGACGCCAGCTTCCAGTTCACGTACGACGTCTTTCCGGCGAGCACCTGGGGTCCCAACGTAACCGACACGGCCTACAAGCTTGGGTTCGCCTTCGGGTCACACTTCGGTCCGGGTAGGGCGCCACCCAATGTGAGCTTGGACGCGGTGGAGGTCGGCAACGAGCCGTGGATCGGGTACAACGCGTCCTTCTACTCGGCGGTGAGGGAGGCGCGGGGAGGGAGGGAGGGAGGGAGGTGCAGGTAGGGAGGTGCAGGTAGGGAGGGTAGCGAGGGAGGGTAGGGAGGGAGGGTAGGGAGGGAGGGTAGGGAGGGGTTTTGCGGTGTCGCTTGATCTTGGTCTTGATGTGGATCTTGATTGCTTTGATATGAGGACGAGGTGCGATAGAGACAAGAGGGGGCAAGAGGCCACATCGGTGACTGGTGTGGGTCGGGCCACCGCCGGCGCGGGGCGGGGCGGGACGGGGCGGGTCGTGGGGGGAGGGGGAGGAGCGTGTCATTGTAATCCAGACGGGCTGGGCTGGGCGCTTTACATTCGAGTGAAGCTCATCTCGCACTGGCCCCCCGCTGCTGCTGCTGCTGCTGCTGCTGCTGCTGCTGCGGGTGAGCGGTCGGTCGTCGGTGACAGCTCCGAAGCCCCTCCTAGCTTCTAGCTCCCCTCTAAGCTAATCTCGCACTTCCTCGTTTGTTGATGTCTCGCCGGCCGCCGCCGCAGCTGCTCCGCGGCTTCGCCACCGGCATCAAGGACGCCGACCCCACCTTCCGACTGCTGCCCTGCGCGCTGCAAGTAGGTACCCGACCTGACCCGACTGCAACTGCAACCCGACTGCAACTGCAACCTGACTGCAACTGCAACCTGACCTGACTGCACCGAAACCCCCCTTACTGGAGTGATGGATTGCTTGCTTTGTAAATTCTTGGATTGCTTGCCGCTGATGTGGCTGTGTCCCGCCTCCTCACCGACCCAACCTGCAGGCCAGTAACCCGTACGGCGAGGATTCCAACAACGGCAATTTCATCGGTGAGCTGAACGGAGCGGCATGTCCTCCGCCGGCTACCCGATGCCTGCTCGGCCGCTGCGTGTGCTGTGTTGTGTCGGGGTTGTTCTCCTATTGAAGCCGCTGCCTGCTCCAGGGGACCTCCCCCCCCGTTTGACAATGTCCTATACCTTCCACACACACCCTCCCGCCTGTCGTTTCCTGCGCAGGTGCGCGCATCCCGCCCGACGTGTCCCGGCTGTTGGATGTGGTCAACATGCACACCTACTCGTGGTACCGTGACCCCGAGCAGAACAACACGGGACTGGGGGTACACCCGGAGCACCCGGGCAGCTCCATGAACTGTGAGGACGGGGGTGGGGGGAGAGGGGGTGGGGGAGGGGGGGAGGGGCAGAGGGGGGGAGAGGGGAGGGGCAGAGGGGGGGAGAGGGGAGGGGCAGAGGGGGGGAGAGGGGAGGGGCAGAGGGGGGGAGAGGGGAGGGGCAGAGGGGGGAGGGGGAGGGGGAGAGGGGGAGACCTGCCCTGCTCCCTGGCTCCCCTGGCCAGCGGCGATGTGCGAGCCGGAGGGGGCTGAAAGCGGAAGATAAAGGCACCCGGGAACGGCACCTGGGCTCGGGAGGAGGGGGCGTGTGCCTTTTTTAAACACACGGAATGGATACAGACACACTCAGCCTGGCGACAGATGTGCTCCAGCGGGCTCTAGCGGGTAGGGGGCCGAAGAGAGGCGGGAGGGCGCTGATGTAGGGCTGTAGGGCCTCTGGGCACCCTTGATGTCGCACCCGGGGAGTCCCGCCCTCCGGGTAGACGGTGCGGCCGTGTGGTGACCCCGTCGGAGCAGATCTTGGCAGAAGGGAGGATGGGGGAGGTCTGATGAGGAGGAGGTCTGGACCTTGGGGGGTGGATGGCCTCGTGACTTGGTGACTCGTGGTTGTGACAGCGGGTGTGCTGGCGAGTTCGGGATGAATGAATGGGTCCATCCCGCTGCCATCCCGACCCCCAAACCCTAGATCTCAACCCGGACCTCGGATCCCGTACCCCCTGACCTCGCTTCCCGTACCCGGTACCCCTGTCGTACACCACCACAGCCATCAACAACATGATGGCCTGGCGCAACTTCAACATGCCGGGGAAGCCGGTGTGGGTGACGGAGTGGGGCTGGGACGCGCACCTTCCGGGGGAGGTCTGCAACACGACCCTCTGCGTCAGCCAACACGCCCAGGTGAGCGCGTCTGGTCACCCCATCAACACACACAAGTCGCTGTCAGCGGTACCGGCCATCACGACTGATCGGGCGCAGTGCGGTCAGCTGCCCACCCCCGGCGGACATCCACCGGGACGGACTGATGGACTGATGGACTGATGGACTGATCCGCTGATTTGACGGATCGCGGACGCAATCGCGAATGTTCTGCACCCCCACTACTGCACCGGACAGGCCTTGTACGGCATCCGCGGTCTGCTCATCATGGCCCGTAAGGGAGTGCAGGTGGCGATCTGGTTCTTCTACGCAAATGCCTTTGAGTGAGTGCGGGACGTGTGTGTTAGCAAGGAGAAAAGCTGAGCCGCGAATAAGCAGAACCGTGTCCAGCAATGCAACCGACGACTGTGTGACCGGGACGTGTGTGTGTGTGTCTGTGGTGGTGGGTGTTTCAGGGCGGGGCGGGATGGGGCGGGGAAGTGCAGGTGGGGGGGGGCGGCAGGACGGTGGGGGGAGAAGAAGCTAGGGTCGGGGGTCGAGCGTCGAGGGTCAGGGGTCCCGGGCGTCCAGTGCATCAGTCGGAGGCGGCGACCCCTAGGACCGGTTCGCCGCTGTCCACCCAACCCCCTACAGAGGAGATATCCCTCCTGTAGGGAGAAAGATGGGTCGGGACGGGGCGGTGGGGGTCGCATCACCCGGCAGCCGCAGATGTGCTGTCGCCGGGAGGCTCCCTCGGCCGCTGCCGCTGCCGCTGCTGTGGGAGGCTGCGGACGCGACGACACGGTGACGGGGTGACGCGACGCGGCCGGCCCGCCGCCAGCCATCAAGTAACTTGACTCAAGTTGCCCCACCCAACAGGGACCCCAAGCCGCACCGAGGTGACGCCCTCCCCCCCCCGTGTGTGTGTCGTTGTGATGTATTTATTTATCGCCGCAGGGGCTCTGGCGTGTTTGCCCGCAGCGGGGTGAGGGGCAGCAACGCGACGTACTTTGTGCGGCTGCCCGTCTTCGACGCGTTCGACGGCTTCCTGCAGGTGAGGGCGTGTGTTAAAATAAACCGAGAGACACGACTGAGGGCGTGTGTGTGTGTGGGTCGGGGGCAGGGGGCTGGGGGCTCCGGGGGTATGGGGCTGGGCGCCTCCGTACCTCTTGACCTGGAGGGGGGATGGGGTCGACTGACGTCTCCCAGGGGGGAAGCGGGCGGGTCTCTGGGGCCCTCCCGGGTGGGATCCGCCCATACCCACCCACCCACCCACCCGGCCATGCTCACCTACCCATACCCACCCACCCACCCATTCCCACCCATTCCCACCCACCCGCCCACCCGGCCATGCTCACCTACCCATACCCACCCACCCACCCACCCATTCCCACCCATTCCCACCCACACGTCCACCCGGCCATGCTCACCTACCCATACCCACCCACCCACCCACCCATTCCCACCCATTCCCACCCATTCCCACCCATTCCCACCCATTCCCACCCATTCCCACCCACACGCCCACCCATACCCAAATATCACCCCCAGCTGGTGGGCAACAAGAGCTTCCTGGGTGTGGTCACGGAGCGCACCGACCTGTTCGCCTACCTGCTGGGGCCCACCAACGCCACCACCGCGGCTGCCACCCACCTGGTGGCCTGGCGGCCCGTGGCGGCGGGCGAGGGACCCACAGAGCCCACTGTGGCCTCAACGCTGACATTCAGCCGGACACCCGTCGCGGTGGGTGGGGGGTTGGTGGTTGGCGGTTGGGGTTGGGGGTTGGGGGTGGGGGTGGGGGTTAAGGCCTGGCAGCTTCCGACTGTCAGTGGGGCGTGTGAAGCGGCGACGAGCAGCTGCAGCGCAGGATGGCGACGGCAATCGCACCAAGGCAGCAGCAGTAGCAGCAGCAGTAGCAGTAGCAGCAGCAGCAGTAGCAGCAGCAGCAGTAGCCGCCTGACGCGCGGGGACCCTGTGAAACCCGGCGGGTGGACCACCAGTAGAGGGGCAACCGCATTAGCCTGTCGTGCCGGGTAGGATCTTGACGCGATCCCCCAAAGCACTGAACCCCCATACATACATACGATACAAGGGTTGCGACCGAGAGGGGCACGAACGCCATCGAAGGCCTTGGCACTTGGTTGCCGCCTCAGCGCCCTCCCTCCCTGGGAGGAACCTCTCGGGGCCCCCCTCTCATTTCGAGCTCCCGAGATTCTGACGGCCAACAGATCGCCACCTGTGCTGACCGCCCACCTGCGCCACCCCCAACCCCCCGCCCCTTGCCCCCTTCCCCTTCCCGCTCCCCTGCTGTCTGCCCCTGTTCCTGCTGCCTGTCACCCCCGGGACCCGCCCCGCCCTCACAGGCCTGGACCGTCAGCGGCCTGGGCGCCAGCCCCCTCTCGCTCAGCTCCGTGGTGACCGTCGCGGGGAGCACCTGGACGATCCAGGTGTCCGCGGTGCCGCTGGTGGTCCAACTGGCCTAGAGATTCGACTGGGTAAAGATCCGGATCCAGACCAAGATCCGGATCCAGACCAAGATCCAGATCCAGGCCAAGATCCGGATCCAGGCCAACGTCTAGGCCCAGGGCGGTTTTTTCGGCCAGGCGGGCCTGCGGCCTCAGGCCCAGCCCACTGCCAGTGCGCTCCAGCCGGCGCACACCGCGTTGCTGTGTGCAAGCCACGCAGTGGATGCAGCGGCGGAGGCAGCGCCAGGCGACGGCCCGCCCACTTCGGCCCACTCAGGCCCTCTCCCAGAGCCGTCCTCCAAGACCTGGGGTGGGGACATGGATGCGGCCCCGAGTGCTGTGCCGGGGGGACTGGCACTGGAGTTGCGTGGTTTACGGCCCGGGCCTCGTCCGTGCTCATTTCCTTTTTGGAAAGCAGGACATGTTTTTATTTATACTTATTATTAATGCACCAACTTACATACCAGGTGGGCGTCGAATCGGTCCATCCATCCTTGTGAGCTAGGCAGGGCAATTGCCGCGATTTTGTTGCTTCGTGGCGACCAGCGAGCCGGTGAGGCAGATTCGAGGGAGGCGGGCGCCCGCCTCGAGGCGGGCGGGCGGACGGACTTTGTTGCACGGTATTGGACCGAACACGATGGCTAGGTGCGCCTGCACGGAATCAGGCCCCAACCCCCCTCTGTTGGCGGGAGGGCATTATCACCAGCATCATCAGGAGATTCAACACCCATACGTCCGTCGGTGTGTGTTTGGTCATGTTTGTTTTGTTTAGCGATCAAACCTGTGGCGGTTGTGTTGTGCCGATGACTTGATGTTCCAGCAGCCACCTGGCGGGGAACGCCGTGGAGGTCTAGGTGTGTATGGATGTGGATGTGGTTAGTACGGAAGGTCGGCGGTGCGTGGGTTTATGAAGCGTGCGCTCTTCCCGCCGTCGGACCGTAACGGGGATTCCGCGAGTATTCATCGCGGTTGAGGCACGCGCACGTGTGTGCGCCTCGCCTGCCTCCCTGGCTGGGCCGAAAGGCTGCTGGTGCGGCAGCAAGGGAGTGGGCTTGCCTGCCTTCATTCATGCTGCCTGCGGCGGCGCTGGGTGCTGCAGTGAAGAAGAGAGTCCTGCCCATTGGCAGTATTCATCATCCTCTCCGTCCGTCCTTCGCCCGTCCTTGGGCGCAGCGGCTGTGAGGGCCCCGGTGCCGCCCGCCCGAGGAAGAGGAGGAGGAGGAGGAGGAGGAGGAGGAGGAGGAGCGCGCAAGGCTGAGCGGGCGATGGTGGTGCATCGGAGGCGTATCGGCTGCTGCTGCTGCTGCTGCTGCCTAATTCATCCAGTGCAGTACTGTGAGGGCGTTTTGGTGCCGTCTTGGTCATTGGACAATCACTCGGCGTTGCTGAAGAGTCTTCACGATGGTGGTGGTGGTGGTGGTGGTGGTGGTGTGAAGGTTAATGTGTGTATGCGAGTGATCGTGGAGTCAAGTGTGCCCCTGGTTATTAGTACCCCACGTCACCCCCCATCCCACCCCCCATGTAAGTAGAGCCGTATAGGGCACGGGAGTAGTCCCTGGACTCGCTCTCTGGTGTGTATTCGCACGGGGATCATCGGTGGGTGCTCTGATGGCAGTGAACGACTTGGTTAGAACCTGCGCGTCGGCTACAGGGATGGGGACCCCCGCGGCTGGCTCGGATGTCGCAATGGTTGAAGATAGGGGGACCCACCGTATGTATGTACGACATATGTACGAATGTAGGGCGCACGGAGGTGCACTTACACACTTCATCGCGCGCGTGCAGCTGACGCGCTGAAGGTTGATAGACGTGGAGGTTGATAGACGTGAACCACACATGTAACGATTCACACATGTGTCCGCTGTAACATTCATTCATTCATTCATGTGTCTTCGATCCGGTGTGGAATAGCACTTCTTTCCTACCAGGTCTGATGCAAATATGCCCCGCAAGTGATGCATTCCACTGGACGGCACCAGACACCATAGACAACGGCCTCGCAAGGTCCCTGCAATTGGGGGCACGACTGCCCATATGCAGCGCGGGCCCTTGACAATCCTCTTCAACGGCGTTGGTTGGTGCGGTTGGGTCAACAAACTGTCGTCGCCAGGCATGAGGCGTTCACTGAAATCCATGCCCCCAATCTCCAGGTTTTCAACGCGGTGCAATATTGCCGCACTATATTCACAGGACGGCAAAGCGGAACAGCGCATGTGTAATTGAGTGCATGTGTAAATGCTAATTGGGGCAACTAATACAAGTAGAACCGCCCCAGACATTGACTTCAGACGCCTTCAGATCAAGCCAGCCAGCTGTAACCTCGCGAGTGCCCTTCTGAGTGGTTGCACTGTGAGTATCGCTGCTACGGTCCCGTAAGTAGATCATAAAATAAACATGTTTGTCTGTTTTAATTTTCCTACAGGGAAGTCCTCGGTTTTTTCAAGTTACGCAGGCCGCGCACGACACTCTGCAACGTACCGGCATGGAGACGTCAGCTTTCGTCATCGAAATTTTTGCTCACACTGGGCTGATCTTTTATTTCTTGAAGGAACACAAAGCTGCGCAGTCAAGGCGGTGATACAGGTTGTGGAGACGACCCAAAACGAAACTACGTGTTCAAGGGGCAGAGCACGTTTAGATCTTGGGCAAACATGGCGACAGAAGCAGAAGGACATCCGACTGTGCATGTCTTTGAGGATGAAAAGTTTCTGCCGCCGGATGCGATTGTCGAGCGAGCCTACGTCCAGGGCATGGGTGCCTACAAGGACATGTACGAGCGGAGCTTGACTGATCCTGATTCATTCTGGAGCGAGCAAGCGGACTGCTTGACTTGGCACAAGAAATGGTCCTCGCCAGCTTGCAAGTGAGTCGGAGGGTATGCACGGCAAACCATGGGTGCGTATCCATATAGCATTATCTCCTTGCCAGGTACAACCTGAATGTGGACAACGGGCCTGTGCACATCACTTGGTTTGACGGAGCCGAGACGAACATCGCGTTTAACGCGATCGATCGCAACATCGAGTCTGGCCTGGGCGACCGCGTTGCTTTCCACTGGGAGGGCAATGATGAGGGCGAGGTAAGGACTCTGCGGGGCTGTGAAAGGGTTGTGTGGGGTATCGTCCTGTCGACGTCGACCTTGCAGGGCACACGGGGGCCTCGTGCTCATCTCGTATCACCCGCAAACGGCCACCCTCAGGGGTCATGCGACCCATGCTTGCCGCATCCCTGGAGCGCTCTCCGCACGGGTTGCAGTCCGTGCAGTCCCCGCGTCACCGTGACTGACGTCGCCCTCTCGCGCGAGCCCACCGACTGACAACGACCCACTGACCCCACGGCCGCGCCATCAAGCCATTAGGTGACAGGAAAGCTGCGGAGGAGTCCCCACAGCACCCGCGACCCAGTGCCCTGACGGCCCACCGCCAATCTGTCTCTCTCTCTCTCCACCTATCGGCTGCGCAGGAGCGCACGGTGACCTACTCGCAGCTGAAGAGCATGGTCTGCCGCATCGCCAACTACCTCAAGTCCGTGGGCGTGAAGCGCGGGGATGACGTGACCCTCTACATGTCGCTGGTTCCGGAGCTGCCCGCGGCCATGGCAAGTGCCCGTGGGGCGATGTTCCGACGTGACCCAAACACGGGTGTTGGATCCCAGATACATACCCAGATCCGCCTTGGGGACGTTCACCTCCGACGCAGGTGCCGCAGAGCGGCCGGGGGCTTAGACGTCCAACGGTGATGTGGGTCGGGGAATGCACATCACTGAGCAGCCGCACCAGCGCCGCACCCGCAACCGCACTCCGCATAGATTCTCGAATTCGTTGACAACGGCATGCCAGGGCTGCACGAACCGCCTTGCACGGCCGTGCGTTCGTCCGTCGGTCAACGGGCGGATCATGCAGGCAGGCAGGCAGGCAGGGGCGCAGGGACGCACCCGGGGGCGTGTCCGCACGGCCATGTGTATGATGCGCGTGTGTGCGTGCGTAATTGCGTGTACTGACCAGCAGTTTTCACTTTGACAACACACCGGGTCCGCGCGGTCTTGGCCCCACCCACCCACCCACCTACGCGCAGCTGGCGTGCGCCCGCATCGGCGCGGTGCACAGCGTGGTGTTTGGCGGGTTCAGCGCGGAGGCCCTGGCGGACCGCATCCTGGACAGCACCCCCAACGTGGTCATCACCGCCTCGGGGACCATGCGCGGCCCCAAGCCCATCCCACTCAAGGTGCGGAAGGGGGGTATAGGAAATTAGTAGATATGAAGGGGAAAGGGGGAGTCAGGGCGGTTGTAAGCCAATGGAGCACGGCCAGCCGGCATGTCGCAGGGGCCCTTGGTTTGGCGGAGTGCCCTCCGCAGGCAGGCATTTGGGTCGGTCCAGATCTTTAGAAACGAGAAGCGACAAACGAGGATCTTGTTGACGTATGATGGCTGGGGATCATGAACTGGCTTTTGCGGGTCGGTCGCGGCGACGTGTGGCGAGGCGGGTTACGGCAGGAGCACATGCAAGGCGTAGCCATGTTCTTATTCTTTAATCCGATAATCGGGACGAGCATCCAGCATGCGTGGTGGTCCGGAACCCAGCACAATGGTCCTTCCTTCCGGCCTCGTTACGCCGCGACATTGCAGGGGATCGTCGACGAGGCGCTTCAGATTTGCGAGGGCAAGGGGCACGCCGTGCAGGTACTTGCCGTGGGAGGACAGCCCGGGTGTACGTTCGGGGACCTGCAGGGGGCCGCCGTGAGGCCCCAAGGAGAAGTAACGAGGGGTACACGGTACCGTTAGTTGCACCCTTCGTATCCCCTACAGGGAATTAACAGACGTTCGGGAGGGTTGACCGCAACTTTGGGCTCAGCGCTGCGGGGCACTTGATGTTCACGATCACCGTGGCAGCAGGGCCAACCTCGTGCGCGGGACGAGTGCATGGTGCCGGGGCCGGGGGGTTCTATGGCGCCTGGGGCACCCGGTGGGGTTGGGCAGAAGGGCCAGGGGTGCGTCCCGGACCCGTTGACTGGGCTGGGTGCCGGGACCTTGTCTCACCGGACTGACTGACGGGGGTGTTAATGGGTGCGAATGGGAGAACCCCTTTTGTCTCAGGCGAGGTGTGTGCATATGTGTGGGTGGGGGGGAGGAGGAGCTGCGCATTCATTGCGGTGTCGGTGGCGATTCGTCAGCCGGTTTGGTTGTCCCTCCGCCCCCCCCTCACCCAGCACGTCCTGATGCTGGAGCTGCTGCCACTGACGGACGTCGGGGGCGTCCTGAAGCCTGGGCGCGACGTGACCTGGCGCGAGGCGGTGGACTCGCAGCCGGACGACTGCCCGGTGGAGTGGATGCCGGCGGAGGCCCCGCTCTTCAAGCTGTACACGTCGGGCTCCACAGGTGGGGAGGGGGTGGGGGGGCCTGGCGGGGAGAAGGGGTGGCGGCCATGATGGTGGCTGCTCGCGGCGGGTCCGGGGCAGCGTCCGTCCGTCAGTCCGTCCGTCAGGGCAACGGCGCGGGTTCGGATGCAAGGGTAATGAATTGTGCGAGGCGTTCGTCGCTTTGGGTCTACGGTGTAGATACGGTAATACGTTTGGCAGGACCATGCACGCATTTGGGGTGGGGCGGGGGGCCTGGTCCCTGGGTTGACGGTGATGTCTGCGTTGGGTCACACGTCACAGCCCCATGCGCGCGGCAGCAACTAACGCAAGGTTTGCGACGCCCGCCCATCCGTGGGCGCTCCTCGCCCCTCGACCCCCACGCGCAGGCAAGCCCAAGGGTGTGCTCCACACGACGGGCGGCTACATGGTTGGCGCCCTGGTGACCACCAAGTTTGTGTTCGACGTGCACCCCGCCTCGGACGTGTACTGGTGCACCGCGGACTGCGGCTGGATCACCGGCCACACCTACGTCACCTATGGTGGGTGGTGGGGGCATGCGGGCTGGGTTGGGCTCGGTTGGGGGGTGCTGGGCCGGGGCCGCAGCTGCGATCCGCAGCCGTTGGCCGGGCGGCAGGGTGGGTGGGTGGGTGGGTGGGGTCAGGGGTGGACACTTGTGATCGGCTGGCCGTCGGTATCTGGTATTGAAGCCCCTCTGGGAAAGGCCCTCCGTCCCGACTTTGCTGTGACCTCGCCTTATCAACGAGGCGCGGTTGCAAGCTGGTGCTACCGCCGATCTCGGATCACCCCAGGACCACTGCAATTTACGGGCGTGGCGCCTCGCAGCAATGTGGGCTGAAGCGCTTCCCTTCCGAATCCCTCCCTCTCTCTCTCCCCCCCCTCCCTCCCTCCTCCCCAGGGCCGCTGCTGATGGGCGCCACGCAAGTGCTGTTCGAGGGCGTTCCCACGTGGCCGGACGCCGGGCGCTGCTGGTCCATCATTGACAAGTACAAGGTGCGACCCACTCCACGTCGCCGGGCTGGCTGGGTGTGTCTGGGCTGTTGTTCTTTTTGACCCACTCCGCGACCTACATGGCTGGCGGCGCTCGCCAGTTGTCCCCGAGGCGGAGGGGGGAGGCGCCGCGCCCCTCTCCCTGTCGGGCCCGGGTGCAGATGGCCCGGAGGGTGGTGGTGTCTCGCGGCCGTCGGGATCCCTAAGCAGCGCGTGGGGGCAGCTGTTGCAGGGGCCTAATGGGGACGTCGCATGTGAGCCGCACACGTGGCTTGTTGAGCGCAAAAGCACCTTGGGTTGGCTGCCCTTTCATCTGAGAGACTGAGACCGCGTCCGCGCACGGACGGGACATCACCTTTAAATGGCGCAGGTGACGATCTTCTACACGGCACCGACGGCCATCCGGGCGCTGCACGCCAAGGGTGACGCCTGGGTCACCCGCCACTCGCGCGCCTCGCTGCGGCTGCTGGGCTCGGTGGGGGAGCCGATCAATCCGGAGGCCTGGCGCTGGTACCACGAGGTGGTGGGCGGGGGCAGGTGAGGGATGTGGCGGCGGGCGGTGGGCGGGGACAGTAGGGTGGGTGCCGTTCCTGTCCCTGCTGTGGTGGCGGCAGGGACCCGGGTTTTCGGCGGGAGGGAGGGGGGGCATTGGGGGGGGAACAGATGCACCGGGGCGTGCGTGCTCCAGGGACTGCGCGGAGACCCCGGAGTCGAGCATCAGATACCCGCCCGACGCAAACCTGTCGGGGCTGTATGGGCCGAGCAGCGCGGAACGGAAGGGTGTGGCGGTAGGGTGCGGCCGCACAGCCGCCGCACCGCAGAGGCAGCCGGGCGCGGTAGGCTGGTTCAGCACGCCGGGGTGGGCGGGGTTGTGTGTATGTGAAGCTCAGGCTGCGACAGTGGGCGCGGGCGCGGCCGACGCGTGTCGCGACCGTGCGGTGCCCTGAGCTCTTTGCCTTTGCCTTTGTTGCGGAGTGTGGGACCCCGGGGGAATCCGCCCGGTGCTGTGTGGCTCCGGGTGGCGCTGGGCCGGAGTACGAGCGAACGATCGGAGCCATTGACGCACGGACGTACGAACCCGCGGATGTACGAACCTGCTGACGGACGGACGGACGGGCCCCTCCCCTCGCCTCCCCTCCCCCCTTCCCTCAGGTGCCCCATCATGGACACCTGGTGGCAGACGGAGACGGGGGCGCACATGATCACGCCGCTGCCGGGCGCCATCCCGCTGAAGCCCGGGTGCGCCACGCTGCCGTTCTTCGGCGTGGAGCCGGCCGTGCTGGACGAGAAGGGCAACGAGCTGCAGGTGTGTGTGTGGGGGGGGGGGGAGATGGCGGGGATCGGGGCGCAGTTCCCGAGACGGCCGCGAAGGAGGGGGGGAGGTCCGAAAGGGTGCTGCCCTGCGCAGCACATCTGCGCTGCACATCCGGAGGTTTTGGGTAATAGGGCGTTTCGATCTTTTGGCCAGTTAGTCCTAAATCACTGGGGGGCGGGATCCATTGGATGTGTAGTCTTATCCACGCGTACCTGTCGCCGTGGTGGTGGTGGTGGTGGTGGTGGTGGTGGGCCGTCCTGCGATATCTGCATGTCTTAGTTCCCCTGGTGCTGATGTTGCTGCGCTGCCGCTCGACCCCGCCTCTCCCTCCCCTTTCACCGCCCCCTCCCTCCCCTCCCCGTCAACCGCCCTCCCCCTCCCCCCTTAGGGCCCCTGTGAGGGCATGCTGGTGATGAAGCGCCCCTGGCCGTCCATGATGCGGACTGTGGCCGGCGACCACAAGCGCTTCGAGCAGACCTACTTCTCCGCCTTCAAGGGCTACTACTTCACCGGTGGGTGGGTGGGAGGGGGGTGGGTGGGTGGGGGTGGGTGGCTGGGTGGGGGGGTGGGTGGGTGTGGTTGGGGGGTGGGTGGGCGGGTGGGTGGGTGGATGGGTGGGTGGCTGGGCGGGTGGGTGGGTGGGTGGGCGGATGTGGTTGGGGCTGTGGAGGGCGCGGTGGTGGTTGAGTACCGTACCTGGTCGTGCGCTGGTTCTGCAGCTTGCGACACCGGTCCGGGGGCCGGGCCGGGTCAGGGGCGAACCGGCGACTGGGCACACTCCCGGTGCAGCGTTGGGGCAGCAGGGCCGGAAGGGTGGTCCATCACCTGGACACGAGCCAACCCCAACGTCCATGCGGCCAAACCCACCTGCTTGCACACGAGTGGATACGTCTAAATACCCCGGGGGCGGATGGGTCCGCGGCCTCTTAGCTCCGCGGTAGCTGCTGATGACACTGATGGGCTCAGACGAGGGCGAGTTAGCACCGCGCGCTGTGTGGGTCCCGTCCTGACTACCAGGCGACGGCTGCCGCCGCGACGCCGACGGCTACTACTGGATCACGGGGCGGGTGGACGACGTGCTCAACGTGTCCGGGCACCGCATCGGTACGGCAGAGGTGGAGAGCGCGCTGGTGTCGCACCCCTCGTGCGTGGAGGCGGCGGTGGTGGCGGTGGATCACGCCATCAAGGGCCAGAGCATCTACGCGTTCGTGACGCTCATGACGGGTAGGGCGGGGTCCGGGGTGGGGTGGGGTGGGGTGCGGTGCGACCAGCGGCCCAGCATGCGACCCTGTCACAAAAAGGCTGTCGAGGGGAGTGTCCCGGTACCTACCGGTATGTGGGCGTATGCGGACGCCCGAGTACGGTACGCGGATTCCGATGGGCCCCTGCGCTTCACTCCCGGGGGGGAGGGCGTGTAGCCGCGCACGGCGTCGGTTCCAGCTGTGGCCTTGATTGCTTACAGCCGTCAGGCGGTGGGTGCGGGTATGGCTTGGGTCGGACTATGAACCAACCACTAGGGGGCACTGCGTGCACGGGTTGCGGAGGAGAGCAGACCAGGGGGGCACCGCATGCGCGGGTCCGCGGGTCCAAGGCAGGTATCGTACTCCTCTTACTGCCCCCGCGCTGACCCGGGTGGTCCTCTGGCGGAGAACTGTCTCATGCCGGTGCTGCCCCGCTGGGTGGTGCGATGCCGGGCGGCTGTGCCGGCTGTGTGCAGGCTCCGAGCCGAGTGAGGAGCTTCGCAAGGAACTGGTGAACACGGTCCGGAAGGTCATCGGGCCCTTCGCCGCCCCCGATGTCATCCACTGGGTAGGTGAATGTGTGTGTGTGTAGATAAGAGACCCGCCCGACCCAAACCAAGCACCAATATGCTTACCATATTAACCTGCGAATTGGTAAATATGTGTGGGTGTGAGGTGGGGAGCCGCACGGGGTGTGGGGCGCCGTGGTCGGTGCGTGCCGCGCAGGTACAGGCGGCAGGCGGGCAAGATGCGGCCGGCTATGCGCGGCGGCGGCGGCCCCATGGGGGCCACTGCCGTGTCCATGCTAGCGGTTTGCTGCTGTTCGCAAAGCAGCTCCACGCCCTCCTGACATGACCTCACCTCACCTACGAGGAAGCTAGGAGGGCGGCAGCCAAAGTGACCGCACGTGTTCTGCCCAACCCCACCGCGGCCGCCGTACGTGCCCGCAGGCGCCGGGTCTGCCCAAGACCCGCAGCGGCAAGATCATGCGGCGCGTGCTGCGCAAGATCGCCTCCCGGGAGGAGGACCAGTTGGGCGACATCTCGACGCTGGCGGACCCCAGCGTGGTGCAGCAGCTGGTGGACCTGCGGGGCAAGTGAGGAGGGAGGCAGGGGAGGCGACGGGAGGGCCACAGGAATGAAGAACCCAGGATGCTGTCTGTCGCGCGCAGCGCGCAGAGTGCAGCGCGCAGAGTGCGGAGTGCAGCGCGCAGCGCAGCGACTGTTCCGGCGGCTGTGGCAAAGCAAGAGAGGACAGAACGGTCAGCAGATAAAGAGAGCTGGTCGGGAGGCACAGGCGCAGCCGTGTTGGTGGCCGGCCATGTGGGGTTCCTGCGCTCGGTGGGGGAGCGGAATGGGCGGAATGGGCGGGAGCCGCCAGCCCGGACATGGTTTTGAGCAGGTGCTGGAAGCGCGCCGGAAAACCTAAACCTGCGGTGACGGGCCATCCGAGGCCTTCGGCAGGGCACGCGACTAGAAAAGAATGGCCCTGTCTGTAGGTGTGTCTGTTCGAAATGAAGTGGGCGGTGCGTCCGAAGCTTCGCCGCTGAGAGCGGAGCGCGTGCGGACATGGATGGAAAGCTCAGGTCTCCGCAACCAGGGGGCGCCTCCGATATACCACAGTGCTCCGACGCGGGGGTCTGGGCAACCCATGTGCATGTGTACGTGTGTCCAGCGCGCGCGTGTGTGTCTCCCGCGACGAACGGCGCGTGTGACATCCCTGACTGTGGCCTGGCACTGGCCCAAGGCTGTTCACCCACGTGTTGACGGAAAGACCATCGACGTTTGTGAGTACGGACGTGTGTGTGTACGGACGTGTGCCTCATGTTCTTGGACGCCCTCGTGCACACGCCCCTTTCTGACTGTCTCTCGGCACCCCTCGTGATGGCTGCTCAAACATGGCGGCTGAGGCGACATACCATCATAACGCAAGATGTATGTATACCATGATATGCACTGGTGGGGAGCGCAGGGTCGGGGGAGCGTGTATGGCTTGGGATGGAACGGGGGAGGGGGAGGGGGTTCGGGCGGGGGGGGGGCCGCTGCTCGCCTTGCGCCTTGCATGGGGCCGAATAAGTAAGGAGCGCGATGCGACGGACCCAGTTTCCCGTCGGATGGCGATCGAGCGTGCGGGCTGCGTTCGATGCGGCGGGGAACGCGCAGCAGATGTGAGGGGGAGGAGGAGAGAGGTCGGCGGTGGAGCCGCGGGCGCTGCGATACCCCGCTATGGGTTTGGGTCCGATCTGGGTTTCATTTTTCTTTTTCTCCATCAACCCATCATAGGGTTGGGGGTCAGCTGGTCCGTGGCAGCGTGTGTCGCACAGCATCAAGTGGTCTTGAAATCGACGGCGCTATGGCGGTGCGCCGTGTGGACGTGTATGCGTGTGCGGGCGCTTGGGGCCTTATGACCTGCGGGACCTTATGGCGGGCAACTCGGACCTGGCGCGGAGGAGCGCGAGTAGGATCAGTTGGATTACACTACACTTGAGGCCTCTGCTCTGCTCGCGTGGAGCGCAGCTTGGGCTGTATTTCATGAATCTTGGTGCGCGTCATTTGAGCGCAGAATTTCGGGAAATAAATTTCTTCGGATGGACACGGCCGTGCCTCGCCCGGCCGCGAGTCTGGGGAACCTGCCCGGCGCGAGTCGTAGGACACTGGCAGGCAACCATATGCAGCGCACGTCTTCTGATGGAACAGCACCGCCCGACACGACACGACTAACGCGATCCGCCTGACTAACAGGACTGCAACGGCATCTCATTAAACATGTTGCACTGGTGCGCCGTACATGCCTAACCCCCCGGGACCTCACGCAGAATTGGTCACCGGACATGCTGCGGCACGCAATTGCCGCCAAGCGCAGCTCCGACGCCAACACAACGCACAACGGCGTGCGCCGTACGGACCTTCGTCCTCAAGCCAGCTATCCGGACAGCCACAGGCGTAAGCGGCTCGCCAATAAATGGCCATTCGGGGCAGCCCAGGGTACAGCCAGGCCTCTGTTATCTCGCCCCACATTCTTTGGGCTGTGCAGCCCGATTCTCGCCCTTCGGCTCCTTCCCGCCACCTTACTACGGAGTACTACGCAAACGGGTACTACTACCGCAGAGCATGCAGGGCGCATCCGGGGTCCGGTCCAGACGGCCGGCCCCAGCCTGCAGCGACCGAAACGATGCAAGGCGCTGCCCTGCCCTGCCCTGCCTTCGCGGCGCGGGCCGCCGTCCTCAAAACAAAACTCAACAAGTTGCGACGGCTCGCAGCGCATGGCGGCGCCTTGAGATCAGGGACCGGGGTGTATGTATGTGTGTATGTATGTCGCACGTGGATCGGTGGGGGAACAGGGGGGGTCCAACCGCAGCCAAAGGGAAGTCCAAGTGTACAGCGCGCGCGACTGCAGCCCCGATTGTCCCCCTCCCCCCACCCGCACGTCCGCTTCCCCCCACATGATGCCAGTCGGGTGTACGAACCAACCAACCAAAAAAATGGGGCGCTCCAGCGCCGAACGCCCGGCACGCCGCCAGGGATGCACAGTCGACTGTACTGCCGCATTCGCGACCGGGCCGGCATTCACAGGGACAACCAACAAAATGCAACAACACGGACCCAAGGCGGCAGAGACACACCCTCGAACACGACACGTATGGTCCGTAACGGCGACCGGGATTTGTGAAACAACGCCTGCACGGAGAATAACCTACAGCCAAACCAACCAACGACCAAACCAACCAACGACCAAACCATAACCAAAACGGTGCATGGGCTTGCGGCGCAAGCCCAACATCCTGCGAGCTGAAGCATGTGTGCTGATGCTGATACTGATACCAGCAGAAGCATTGGTATGGGGGCTCAAAGTGAAGAGAAGACAGCCCATACACGCCCTGGGTGCGTGTGTTGGGGGGAGGGGCCTCTCCCTGTGCCGCTCCCTCCCCCTCTCCCTCCCTCTTTCGCCCTCTCCCCCCGCCCAGATATGCTCTGGAGGCTATCCGCTGCTGCGGGGCTTGGCCCTGAGCTCCGTGCAGCGTACCGCACAGCAGGGCTTTCGGACGTCACTTAGGTCCGTGCGATTGGGCCCGGTGTCGAACCACTCTGCCTGGCACGCCCGTACAGCGCACCGCCGTACAGCGCACCGCCCCGAGATTGAGCGACATGCGAGGTGAGCGACATGCGAGGTGCCAACGAGGACAACAGTTTCTTTCTTGAGGACATTGAAATGCCGGCAGCGCGAATGAAATGCCTTTTTTCTTCTGCATCCCGCACGAGACTCCATCCGCCCCTCTCCATCCGCCCATGCGTCCCTCCCCGCGGTCTGTTTCAGCGGACACTGCGACAACTGCCACTACAGAGTGGCCCCCTTTCCAATACAAAAGTCCACCACTGCGACTTCTGATGCCCCGAGCCGCAAGCGGCTGGCGGACACGTGCAAATAACTTCCTTGGCGGTTGTGACCTCACCGTGTCTCATCATCAACATCTAAACCCGACCCGAATCTGGCCTGTGGCCCTGTCTGGCAAGCCGACTGATTCGGAGGCGGCTCCCTGACCTAGAGACCTGCCCCGGCACCGTTGCCAGCACGGGGCAGCCAGCGCCAAGCAGCATCCAGCCGCCCACCCGCCACCAGCGACCACCAGCACCAGCACCACTACAACCAACACGACCATAACCACAACGACCACCACCACCACCACCACCACCACCACCACCACCACCAATGATATGAGGTCCCGACGCTTCAACGCAGGCAATACGGAACCCACCCACCCACGACACCGAAACGCGCAGCTCCTGCTCCTACCCGCCCCCCCAATATGTCGCCGACCTGCACCCGTGTGACACCGAGCTCTTTTCCGCTCTCTCCCACCTCTCCCCCTCCCCTCCCCCATACCCATACCCATACCCATCCATATCCGCCAAAATTCGTCCTCGCGCACCGCTCCCACCCAGCCATCCACCCAGCCCAACGCGCGAACCCGCCGCTGCCCTCAGTCCCGATCTAGACGGCACTGTCGCCCGCGCATTAACCCCACAGAAGGCCCCCCGGGGGCCGCCCACCCAAGTGGCAATGGGTGGGCGGGTGGGTGAGGGCATCGAACTGTACCCCATCGCACTGCACCCGACCCCAGGCCGCGCTGTGTCCGTTTCCCGGACCCCTCTCGAAAGCACCGTCCGTGCAGATCTCCGTTGAGACGTCCTCCACCCCGGGCCTCTTCCCCCCTCACCCGGGATCTGCCCCTCCGCTCCTTCCGTCACCCTTCCTTCCACAGCGGGTCGCTGGGTGCCGATTCGAACACCCAGCAACACCGCCCGGCAGCCCTCCCTTCCACACTCCACTCCATGACCCCGAAGGACCAGTCCGGGGGAGGCAGGGCGGGCGGGCGGGACCCCCTGAAAGCGAATGGTCACACAGACGATGCGCCCCCAGCAACAACATGGACGCGGGGGGCGACCACCACCGCCGGTCCGCCGCCTCTCTCCGCGAAACGGTTCCTTTGGAGCGCTTCGTAACCTCGACCACCGGACACGCCGTGGAGCGCTTCCGTTCATCCCCACCCTCCTGTGGCACGTCTCTCCCCGCCCCCTCCTAGCGTATGTGCATGTTGCGTGTGCATGTGCATTATTATCAAGGATGTGCATGTGCATGGACCCCGCAGCAGCCGCAGCAGCCGCCACAGCGACAGTACCCGGGGAGAGGGGGTCCGCGGCGGCGGCGTCGCCCCGAGAGCCTCCGCCATCGCGGCGAGGATACCCTGAACCCACCTCCCCAGAGAACGCCCTTCCAGCTCACCAACAGCCCCGCGACCGCCTAGCGTCCCACGAGCTTTGGAGCTCCCCGGAGCAACAAACGACGGCGGTGACCACAAACGTGGACCAAAACACACACACGTCCAACACACGTATCAATCAACAAACGAGCAGACGAGCAAAACAGTCCAGAGCCATCCTCCGCCGAGGAACAGCGCACTTGGACCCAAACCCATAGTGGCTCCCCCTAACGCTGCACCCAGTTGCCTCCCTCCCTCCCTCCCCCCCTCCCTCCCCCCCTCCCTCCCTCCCCCTCCCTCCCTCCCTCCCTCCCTCCCTCCTCCCTCCCTCCCTCCCTCCCTCCCTCCCTCCCTCCCTCCCTCCCTCCCTCCCTCCCTCCCTCCCCCCCCCCCTCCCTCCCTCCCCCTCCCTCCCTCCCTCCCTCCCTCTCTCCCTCCCTCCCTCCCTCCCTCCCTCCCTCCCTCCCTCTCTCCCTCCCTCCCTCCCTCCCTCCCTCCCTCCCTCCCTCCCTCCCCCTCCCTCCCTCCATCACGGCGGAATCCCTCCCGGCCCCAAGGGGCAGCGCACAGCACCGGAGACCGACCCTCACAGCTTCAGACGCCGGGGGTCTCAACCTTCAGCCCGGCGCCCTCCACCTTCCACCGCCGCTCATCCCCGACATCCGCCTCGAGCTGCCGCCCGGCCGCCGCCGCCGCCACCGCCACCGCCACCGCCACCGCCGCCGCCTCAGCGTCCACCTCCGCACCGTCCAACCCCATCACCGCCGCCGCGGCCGCACTGCCGCCCCCTGGGGCCTTCCACTCGTTATCCGCCTGCACCCGTTCCCACCCGCCCGACTGGCGCCCCCCTCCCCTCCTGCCCTCCTCTTCCTCCTCCCTGTCCTCCTCCCTCTCCTCCTCCTCGCCCGCCGACTCGTCACTGCAGTACTCGTCCCAACCGCGCGGGACGCGCTTGCGCTTGCGCTTGCCGCCGCCGGCAGCAGCAGCGGCGGCGCGGCGGGCCTTGCCGCCGGCGCCACCGCCGCTGCGCGGCCGTCCCCCCTCGGCGGCGGCGGCGGCGGCGGCTCCCCCGCCGGCCGATGGCCCCCGGCGGCGGCCCGTGAGGGCGCTCGAGGTCGCGGCAGCGACCACCGCGGGGGTGTTGACCTCGACCCGTACGGTGCCCTCGGGTGTACGGATAAGGCCCAGCACATCACCAGTGGAGATGCCGTACGCCTTGACAAACTCCGAGATGTGCTGCGGGTTCCAGCGGGTTGTGTTCCAAAGGGGGAGTTCCAGAGGGGGAGTTCCTCTTTCTGGGTTCCTGGAGAGGCTGTTGTGTCTAGAGGCGCCCCGATTCGGGTCTGGCCGGTCGGTCCCAGTCCGCGCTCCCCTCATCCTGTCATCCATCGTCCTCGCGACCCTGGCCCCCCCCGCCCCCCGCAAACCCGCAGCAACCCCTCCCGTCCCTGCCCCCTTCATGGTGTGTTGTCTTATGTCGTTATGTGATCTGTCGCCGCCCACACGCGGCCGGCCCCCCCGCGCAGCAGTCTACCCCGCAGGCCCCCGCAGTTCCCCGCCAGGAAGGCTCCCCCGCGCACCGCATCCCTGACAACGGCGCGGCAGATCTCGGTACGGCAGATCGGTACGGCAAGGAGATCCGCAGCTGCAGCCCTCCCTCCCTCCCTCCCTCCCTCCCCGACTCGACGAGCGGCGCACCTCGAGCACATACACGGGCTTGGGGTTGGTGCCGTTTTGCCAGGAGCGGATCACAAAGCCCCAGGTGCGGCCCGACGCGTCCTCCGCGTCGAACGAGAACGACAGCTGGCCCCCGCCCTGGCCCGGGCCCGGGCCGGACCGGACCAGCTGCGGCATCTGCGCCTCCAAGATGCCGCGCGGCAGGATGAGCCGCCGCGTGCGTGAGTCCGAGGCGGTGAGCGCCTTTGCAATGATCACTCCAGGGGGGCCCCAGGGGCTGGCTGCGGCGGCTGCGGCGGCGGTGGCGGCGGGCGGCGTCGCCAAAGGCGGGGCCGCCGCGACAGCGGCGGCCGCGGCGGAGGCCGCGGGGCCCGGGGACCCGCCGTACGCTTCGGGGACGTCCGAGCTCGCCGCCACGGCCGCCGCCGGCGCCGCCGCCGCGGCTGCGGCGGCTGCACCGGCAAGCAAGACCGTGTGGGGCACCGCTGCTTCCGGGGGAGCTTCCGAGGACAGCGGCGCGGCGGCGGCGGCGGCGCCGCCACCGGCTGTGCCACCGCCGCCGCCGCCGGACCAGCGGGCCGGCCCCCACGCGCTCTGTCGAGGCGGCGGCGGAGCCGCATCCGCCGCGGCGGCCGCCGCAGGCGACGCCGTGCCCTCCTTCGCCGCCGGCCCCGTCCGCTGCGACACCGTCGAATCCGTCTCCGTGGCGCTTGCTGCGGCCTCACCAGCAGCAGCAGGAGGAGGTGGTGGCGGTGGTGTCCACTGCGCCGGTGACGTTCCCGCCCCGAAGGCGCCCGCCTGCGCCTCCGCCTCCGCCTGGCCCTCCGCCGCACAGCCGACCCTGCGCCGCTTCCCCGGCACCGGCACCGGCAGCTGCTCCAACGACGAGGCCGCAGGCGGAAAACCCAACCCCTGGAGGGCGGTCGCTACATAAGGCCCGTAGGCGGCGGCCCCCTGGGTGAGCGGCCGGGGCCGTGGCACCCCTCTGACATGAAACATTGGGGGAGCCAGCCCGGCACGATGAGCGAGACCCACGGGTCTGATTTCCGTCCCGTGGGTCACGTAGCCGGCGGCCTCCGCATCTGGTGCGGCGGCGGCGGCGGCGGCGACCCATGGGTCATCCGCGTGCACGGCGCTCCCGCCTTCGGGTCCGTCCGCGGGCTGGGCAGCAACACGCGATGTACGGCACCCGGTGGCTGCGGGCCGCGGCACGTCCTGTCCCGCGGGGCGCTTGGCGGGGAGTCGCGGCGGCGGCGGCGGCGGCAGCTGCTCGACCGACGACCACACGCCCCGGCGCGGCGACGCGGGCGGGGGGTGCGGCGGCGAGATGTGCTGCGGCTGCTGCTGGGGGCGAACGCTGTGGTGGCGAGCCGTCGCCGTCACGCAGCCCGCATGGCAGCGGTCCGCCGGCGGCGGCGGCGGCGGCGCCGCCGGGCTATCGCCCTCCGAGGCAGCATCCCAGGGCCGACTCACCGCCGCCTCCTCCCATCCGTGACCCCCGTGATCCCCCTGCGACAGCGACGACAGGTCGTCGGAGGCGCGTCGGGGCGGGTGGGGCCGCATCGGCGGCGGCTGCGGCGGCGGCGCGGCGGCGGCGCCGCGGCCGGGGGCCACCACCGCCGAGCAGCATGGCGGCGGCGGCGGCGGCGCCGCCGCCGCCGCCCCTGCGGAGGCCGGGCAGCCGAATCGCGGCGGCCAGGACCAAGGGGAGAGCCAACCGGTCGGCGGTGGCGGCCTGGCGGGCCGGAGGTGATGGGGTGTGGGGAGCTGCTGAGGCGCGGGAGGAGGAGGAGGCTGAGGAGGGAGGGCGCGGGATGCGGACGGCGGTGGCGGTGGCGGCTGCGGAGGTGCCTGCGCGGACAGGGTCGGCGGCTGCTGCGCGGGTGGCGGGTGCGGGGGCGGGGGCGCTGCCGTCCTGCCCTCCCGCGGCGGGGGCCGCTGCTGCAGCAGCCCCTCCTGCAGCCTCTGCAGCTGCTCCAGCTGCTGCAGCAGCCCCTCCTGCAGCCGCTGGTGCCTCTCCGTCTCCCACATCATCCGCTGAAGCACAAGATCACGAAGGGCCGCAAGATGCGGCTGCGCCTGCTGGGACTGCGTCTGGGGCAGGGGCAGGGGCAGGGGCAGGGGCTGGGGCTGCCGCTCCAGCCCCTCTTCATCACCCTCCTCCGCCTCCGCCGCCACCGCCGCGTTCCCGCTGCCCCGTTGCTGACTTGCAGCCCTCGGAGGCGGTGCGTAGGGGTGCGGGAAGACGGCAATCGGATAGCGAGGAGCAGGCGGAGGAGGAGGACGAGGAGGAGGGGGAGGATGACGCCGGCGACGATGACACGCGAGCGCGTCTTCCTCCTCCTCCTCCACCCTCTCCACCTCCACCGCCGCCGCGGCCGCCGCTGACCCGCGGGCCTCCTCCTCGCCGTCCTCCACTGACCCCATCACACGCGCCACCACAACACCGACCTCCTCGTACCCCTCCTCGTACCCCTCCTCCTCACACGCCTGCCTGCCTCCACAGGCCTCTGGAAAGTACACGTCAGCAGCAGCAGCAGCAGCAGCTGGCCAGCGGCCGCTCACCCCTCCGTAGTACGCGGTCCGAGCAAGCAGGTATGGGGCCGGCGGCGGCGGCGGCGGCGGGCCCCGTACGGGCACCGAGGCGGGTGCCGGTGCGTCAGACCCGGTCGCAGTGCTGAGCTCGCTGAGGGGTCCGCCGCTGCAGCCCGGCGCGCCACCCGCCGCCGCCGCCGCCGCCCCGACAGGCGCAGGTTCCAGAGCACCAGCAGCAACGACGGCGGCAGCGGCGGCGGCGGGTGGCGCCCCCGACGCCGCCTCCGCCAGCAGGTCCAACGTCAAGCAACACCCGTAGCGGTCGTCCCCCCGGCGGACCCCAACCCGGCCCCCCTGGAGCTCGTCCCCATGGGGGCCAGCCGTCTGCTGCTGCGGGGGGTACAGGTGCAGGTCCGGGTGCGCCGGCTCGTACACCCCCTCCTGGAAGGGACTCCGCAGCGCGGCGGCGGCAGCGGCGGCGGCGGCGGCGGCGGCGGAGGCTGGGTGAGGGTGCCTCAGGTCCAGGGGTCCCCCCTCCGGATCCCGAGGCGAGGAGGACGCCGCCATGGAGCCGCCGCCGGCCCGGCCGCCGCCGGCACTGAACCGCCGCTGCGATGCCCCGGGGGCATCACGGGAGGCAGAGGGCGCCGGCTGCGGCGTCCGCGGCGGCGCCTCCGGGGGCACGGACTGAGGGCGTGTAGGCGGGGGAGGCGGGGCCGGGGCCGGGGCCTGCCGGGGCCGGGGCCGGGGAGGGGGCGGATGGGGATTGCCCGCCGGGATATGCGGGTGCTCTCCGGTTGACCCAGCCGTGGAGGGCTGCCGTACCAGTCGTACATCTTCAGGACACGTGTCGTCAAGGGAGGGTACGAGCGGGGGTGCCGCCCCGCGGCCCGTCAGCGCGGCGGCCCGGGGGTACCCCGCGGAGGAGGCCGACCGCAGCAGGACGCGGGCCGGCAGGCGCGTGCGTGGTGAGGTGGGGCTGGTGGGCCCCGGCCCTGCGCAGGTCGGGGCTGGGGCTGGGGCGGCCTCATGGTGCCGGCCTGGCTGCCACAGCCGCTCCTCGGGCGGCGGCAGGTGGGGCGGGTGGAGGCACAACAGCTCCGAGACCGGGACGAGCGCGTAGCCGGGCGGCGCGCCGGGCGGACGAAACATGTCGGTCGGGAGGCGGGGGCGGGGGGCGCTGCTGCTCAGTAGAAACCTCGTTTGATGACGCCCGCCTGCCTGCCTGCCTGCCTGCCTGCCTGCTCAGTTCAGTGCTGGGGGAGCGCGGGAGGTGCAATGTGATGGAGACTGTTGAGAAGGGCCAGCGGCGCAACCGCGGCGCTGTGTTGTTCCGGTGGCGGATGTCTTCGAGCTACCTGTAGGGTGGGTGGGTGGGTGGGTCACTAGGGACGCAGTCGCAGAAGCAGAGCTCAACCCAGGGCACGGCGCAAGCACTGTGATGCAGTGTGCCGGCGGCTGGCGCGCCGCAGACATCGGCGACTTGCCGTCAGCCCGGCGTCGGCACTTTGGCGTGCGGATGGACTGCGGGCGGTGTTCGAGGCCAAAGTCGACGAGAACGTCCAACACTTAGGAGGAGAATGTCAAAACATGAGTAGCGCGTGGCCCTGAAAGCAGCTCCTGCAACGTTCGCGCTTTCGGGACGTGCCTGTCATCGTAAAAGACCAAGTCTCGACACGATTCAAAAACGAGTACGCACCACGCCATTTGAGCAGGTGGGATCACCCGCAGCGCTCCTATTAATTCATGGGCTACTTGGCCAGCCGAAAGGATGCCGCCGTCTGGGAAACTCCAGCCGGGCGAACTCGACGGAACGTATGCACAGCTTCAACCGCTAAGCCCAAGCGGCCAGTGGTACCGCACACAAAGGAAGTCGTGTTTCACGCGGTAACTGTTTACAATAGCGCCTCGAGCGTCGGCTGTCCCTGCTTGCGAGTCACGGCACCTCACTGACGGCGCGCAAAACAGGCGATCGCTAGGATACGCGCGCAAACAGATCCTCAATTAGTACATTGTTTGTTTGATGACGAGGCGGAGATTACATTTGTATCTCAATGGGGAATGCTGGACAGAAGCCCAACTAACGAACAACGAAGGAAATTGGTACGGAAACGCAGGAACTTGCACATCGACAGCTGCCCATTACCATTCGGTCGGGAGAAGTTATTGATGCCTTGCGGCAACTGCTAAGCCGCGCGACGTTTGTTTTGGGTGGGCGGTGTTGCTTCGTGCTTGAACTCATTCCCTCGGCATACGTCAGCAGATGCATATGATGAAACAAGCACATAGGATACCTAGCGCTCTTGTGTTTTCATCCTGCCCCCATTCCTTGAATCATGCGCTTTTTAAATGCATGCGTCGGTAGAGTTGCTTACCTTCCAAATTTCGTAAACTATAATGTGTATTACGGTATTTTGGATTTGCAGTGGTGCATTGTCGCCCGCGAACCTTGTCCAGTGGGATCGTAGCATGCAACTGTCGATGTGCCGAATGAGAAGAGAGACGGAACATGCTGAGCAGAGAGTCCATGCAGATCTCGTACATGTATGAAACATCTTACAATGGTATTATCCTACCCTTCAAGTTCCCCTCATGCGCTTCCGGTACTATTGTAAAAACTCCTATCAGTGCAACGACTGATAGAAAGGTCGCGCATAATCTTAATGTTTACATCTTCAATCACTATAGCTTTAGGCATTTTCTAATTCAGTCAAACGACACCGCGGGAAAACCCTGAGCAGCTTTATTACATCTCTTCGTATCGCAGCATTAAACGCCACCAGGCCGCGACGTTCAATGCCCATATTATTATCATTTAATGGACCTGTATGCTTGATGTCGTTCTTACGCATTCCACGTGCAAGCCGTTATACCGCTCGCTCGCTCAATGCGAAAACGCCTTCTCCCGCTGCTAGTGGACAAACTGCAAGTAAGATACAGATAAATATAGGGAAAACAACGTTCCATCAAAGTCCAGTCGTCTGCGAATCGCCACTCGCGACGTTTCATGTCAGGGGCGATATGCATGACGACTTAACTTTGACGGAATGTCATATTATCCATATACATTTCTGTAGCTAACTAGCTTCCAGATTGTTTACTCAGCGGGAGAAGTTGATTTCGCGTTGAGCGAGCGAACGAGCGATATAGAGGGCAGCAGGTAGAATTCGTAAGAACGATACCATATCACTTCATACAGGCCCGTTATATGATGGGGATCCTTTCTATACAAATAATCGCCGTGAGCAGCTTAGGGAATATGGGTATCGTACGTAATCAAGCTCCAGGGAGGGCTCTCGGAGTTTACGATTCGTCCTTCAATTTAAGGTCCGGGCCTGCTTGCTACAATTGAACATGTTTTACAAGAACAGCGAATCAAGACTATTCCCGATTACAAGGTTGTTAAAGCTCTCTTTCTCTTCAACCGTCAAATTGTGCTTACGAAACGCAACGCAACAGCGTTAGGTCGTGCGGCGTGCAGCATACCGAAACATGCAGTCGTTATTATCTCAGCGCGCACTTGGCCACACAGCGCCAGCGCTTCGCCGCGTCAACAACGCGCCCCCTGCCTGTCCCGGAAGTACAATTACACAGTTGGGACGGCGGTGCTCTACGATAGCCAATTTCGTTCCAGGCAGCAAGATCCTGCACGCTTGGAGCACTGAGCTTGAAAATCACCACACGTGAGGATTATGATAAAACACCCGGTTCTGACATGTTTGAGAAGCATAACTTGTTACCCGCTCTCGCTCTCTGCAGCTATGTGGACCCAAAAGAGTGGATTAACGAGGCAGCAATCTTCAAGGCGCTCGAGACCACGAAGGATCACGCCAAGGACCCCGCCCGGGTGAGCCCTTGACCGCGAGCTCCATGCCAGCCACACACAAAACTTTAGCAAAGAGTCAAACTCACGAATTTGCAAGATTGATAAACTGTCATTCTTCTTGTATGCATCCATCACGGCACACCTGCAGTTCTTTTTGGTGCCGTCCGTTAGGTGGCGTACACAAAAGGGAACAGAGTCCCACCCTGCGGCAAGCTTCCCGGTCTACCCGTTCCGCTTCCCACATTTTGAGTATCGTTTGGCTGCAGGTCCGGGAAATCCTGGAGAAAGCCAAGGAGAAGGCCTTCGTAACTGAGCACGCGCCCGTCAACGTGGGCAAGACGTCGGAGTTCGTGCAGGTGGGAGGGCTGAATGGGTGCCACCGCTGCGTCTATGTGCAGGAGGATGTCCGGAGCGTCAATGTGTGTGTATGTGTGTGTATATGTGTGTGTGTGTGTTTGTGTGTGTGTGTGTGTGTGTGTGTGTGTGTGTGGATGTCCCGTGGTGATGGTGGCGGGGCCAGCGCTCGCCTGCCATGTCTGCTACGGCACATAACACACACGGGTGCAAAGGAACACTCACGTATTCCCAGGTCGCACACCAACACACCTCACGTCCCCCTCGTCCTTTCCCCCCCTCTTTCCCCCTCCTCTTCCCCCCTCCCCCCCGGGAGCTGTCCTCGCTCAGGGCCTCACCCTGGAGGAGTGCGCCACGCTGCTCAACGTGGACGAGAACAACGTGGAGCTGGTGAGGGGGCGGCGGGGTGGGTGGGTGGGTAGGGTTTATCAAAAGGGGGGAGGGCGGCGGTTACCCTTGCAGTGCGCTTTTGCGGTTTCGGTGCCTGTATTGACATGAGGGGTGAGGAGGGAGGGAGGGGTGAGGGCGTGTGCGAGGAGGAGGGCGGTGGTGCGGGGGCTCGGGCGACCCGGCGAGGTGGGTGGTCCCTGCGGGGAGTCACCCTGAGAGGTTTCGGCCGGCAGTCGGTCGGTCGGACGGGGGGTGCGACTGACTGGAGAGAGCCCTGGACGTAGGGATGACCGGGACCGACAGAGGGGATGTCGTGCGCGCCGTCCCAACCCCCCCACCCACCAGTTTGAATATGTCTACCAATTTTCCTGTACCCCACCCCCACCCCCCGTCCGTCAGATGAACGACATCTTTGATACGGCGCTCGCCATCAAGAACCGCATCTACGGCAACCGTGTGGTACTGTTCGCACCGCTGTACATCGGTGAGCTGCGAGGGGAGGGCAGGGAAGGGGGCGGAGGCTGCCAGCCGGGGCTTTCTTTTTGGATGCCGTACACCGCATGAACGCGCGGCCGTGATGCAACCTGCTGTGTGAGATCAGTCGGGAGGAACCCCCCTCCCTACTGCATCTCCTCCCCCGCTCTATTGTCACGCCATACATCCTGTCTGCCCGTCCACCCAGCCAGCCAGCCACCCAGTAGAAGCTGTTGTGCTTTGCTGTGGATCGACTAGTCTGCCCTCCCATCCCTCGCCCCTCCCCCGCCGCAGCCAACCACTGTATGAACACGTGCACCTACTGCGCATTCCGCGCGGGAAACACCGGCATGGAGGTGAGCGGCCCCGGGATGGAGGGGGAGGGCGCAGGCCAAGAAGCGTGGGGAGGTGGTGCCGCCCGGAAGTCGATTTTGGAAGTTTCCGATAATGTCGTTGCTGCGGGTGCAAATATGGGTGGATGGGCATTTGCGGTGGCTTGAGAAGGCTGTCGCGGGGTCGTTGTCCGTTGCTCAGGGTTGGTGGGTTGGTTGGTAGAACTGGTCTCACACCGTCTGCCCTCTCACCCCTCTCACCCCTCTCACCCTTCCCTCCCGATCAGCGGTCCGTGCTGACGGACGACGACCTGCGAGAGGAGGTGGCGGCGCTGCAGCTGCAGGGCCACCGTCGCATCCTCGCCCTCACCGGGGAGAGCCCCAAGTACTCGTTCGAACAGTTCCTGCACGTAGGTGGCTGAAGGGGCGGCGGTGTGTGCGTATGTGTGTGTGTGTGTGGCTGGGAGCTGGGGAGCGGGGTGGACGTGTTGCGCTGCTCGAGCCTTGGGGGTTTTCTTAGACTCCTGGGAGGGAGATCCGGCGTATGTGTGTGTGGGGGGGGCGAGAGCATGCGCATGCGGCACAGTCGTGTGGCCGTGTGCGGATTTGGGTTTGCGGTGAGAGGGCGTCAAGGCTGATGTCCGGGGGCGGGAGGGAGCGGGGGCCCCGAGGTTGACTGCTTGACCCGTGGGTCGCGCCGCGGTTTATAGTCCGCCTTCCATTCTTCCCTGGACCTCCCCCGCCGTCGCCGTGCTTCACTACTTCCCGTCTGACAGGTGTTGACGTGTTCTGAACCTTCCCCCTCCAGGCCGTGGACGTGATCGGGTCGGTGCACACCGAGCCCTTCGGCTCCATCCGCCGCATCAATGTGGAGATCCCGCCGCTCAGTGTGTCGGACATGCGCCGACTCAAGGAGACGGACAAGGTGAGGCCGCCCGAGGGGCCGGGGGGGGGGCCGGCCGGGGGGCGGGGGGCCCGGTGGGGGGGAGGATGAAGGAGGTCAGCGGGGTGCCGCCGCGAGGATTCGGGGAGCCACCGCCGTACTTACCCTCCCTCGTTGATACTTAAGCCTCCACACACCGAGCTGCCAACGCACCCCTCCCAACGCATCGCCGCATCGCCGCACCCCCCCGTCCCCGCAGGTGGGCACCTTTGTGCTCTTCCAGGAGACGTACCACCGCAAGACCTTCCAGACGATGCACCCCAGCGGCCCCAAGTCGGACTTCGACTTCCGCGTGCTCACCCAGGACCGCGCCATGCGCGCGGGGCTGGACGATGTCGGCATCGGCGCTCTGTTTGGGCTGTTCGACTACCGCTACGAGGTGTGCGCCATGCTGATGCACGCGGAGCACCTGGAGCGGCACTACAACGCGGGCCCCCACACCATCTCGGTGCCGCGGATGCGCCCCGCCGACGGCTCGGAGCTGTCGATCGCGCCGCCGTACCCGGTCGACGACGCGGCGTTTAAGAAGCTGGTGGCCGTCATCCGCATCGCGGTGAGTGGGTGGGAGGGAGGGAGGGTGGGTGGGTGGGTGGGCGCTTCGAGGGACGTCCTCCTCGGTGTAGTGGGGGTGCGGGGTGGGGGGGGGTTGAAGGGTGGGGTGGGGGTTGGGTAGGAAGGGGGGCGCCCCCTGCGCGGTGTGCCGGCGTGTGCCGGGGGAGCGCCTGCTCTTGTCGGGTGCGGGTTTGGAAGGGGGGCGGGTTCGAAAGGGGGAGTCGATGGTGGGGCGCTGTCCGGTGTGTGCGTGTGCGCGGTCCGGTGTGCGGTGGTTGTGCGAAAACTGAGCAGCGAGAAGCGAAGTCCTGATGTGTGTGTGTGTGTGGTTTGCACATACTTTTGCGAACCCTTGACCAACGCCCAACACCTTACCAACACCCCAACCACAGGTGCCCTACACGGGCATGATCCTGTCGACCCGCGAGACCCCCGAGATGCGGTCCGCGCTGCTCAAGTGCGGCATGAGCCAGATGTCCGCCGGCTCCCGCACCGATGTGGGCGCCTACCACAAGGACCACACGGCCAACACGGAGGCCAACCTGTCCAAGCTGGCCGGGCAGTTCAGCCTCATGGACCACCGCCCCACCAACGAGATCGTGGACTGGCTCATGGCGGAGGGCTACGTGCCGTCCTGGTGCACGGCCTGCTACCGGCAGGGCCGCACCGGCGAGGATTTCATGAAGATCTGCAAGGCGGGCGACATCCACGACTTTTGCCACCCCAACAGCCTGCTCACGCTGCAGGAGTACCTGCAGGACTACGCGGACGCGGACCTGCGGCGCAAGGGCGAGGAGGTGATTGCGCGGGAGATGGGGCCGGAGGCCAGCGAGCCGCTGAGCAAGGGGGCGCGCCACCGACTGGAGCACAAGATGAAACTGGTCAAGGAGGGCGAGCACGACGTGTACATCTAAGCTTTTGTCATGTATGTATAGCTTTGGTCGCCGAAACGCCGGAAAACCGCAAAAGGGGGTGCGCTTCTTCAGGGCGCCTGTTTAAAGAGGGTTGCGCGGCTGCTGAGATATATGAAGAAGAAGAGGTATGGAGAAGGGCGATCGCCCCTAACCTCGTAACTCGGTGGGGAGGGGTTTGGAACAGGGTCTGAGGAACAGGGGGATATGAGGGGATGTGCGGTACGGCGAGCGGTGTCGAGGATCTAGGGGTCCGACCACGGCGCTCAACCAGAATGGGATCTTGGCTGTCAGATGTGGGAGCTTGGCAAAGAAGAGACTCAAGATTGTGGGCAGTGGGTTGGCGTGTGGGTGGTCGTGTGTGTGGGGGTGGGTGGATAGGGGTTGGTGGGTCCCGCCCGGGCTACACTAGAGCCCCGTTTTGGCCCACAGCTCCGTGTGGTGAATTGCCGTACCGCGGCCGAGCGGGAAGACTCATCGGTCCCCTCGCATTCCGACGGCGCCACCACACCTTTGGCGCATCGAATAATCACGACACAAACATTTTTCTCAGAGTGGGCCTTGACTAGGAGAAATATTTTCGCTTATGTCTGAATATGCCGGGGAGAGATGTTGTGCGGCTTGTTGATTTGGCCATGTCGTGCTTTGGTTACCAAAGTGGTGATGGCTCATCCGCTGGCGGTTGGTAGCCGGGCCGGTGGTGCGCCAGCCCAGGGTTGGCCTGCTGCGCACCCGGCTGCCGAACTGATTCCCGAACCCGCCCGCCCGAGTGGCCAGCAGAGTTCCGCTCGGGGGGAAAGAGATCTGCGTAGGTATATATAAGATTTTTCGTGTTTTTGTACGAATATCTCCCGAACGACGCTTGATTAGGGCTTGTTTCAATCTCCATCTGGGTGCACGGTGGTGGGTCTGAGCCATTCTGGCGCTCACATACAGAAGAGATTGGAGCAAGACAGTTGATTCTTTAGCTGGAGTACTGAAACAGGAGTCCTGATAATGAACTGCAGGGCTGTTGGGGGGCCTCGCGCGCGTGAGCGCGTCGTCGGTTGGCGGTTGTCGGTTGCAGGTATCGGCGAGGCGAGGCAAGGCATCAGCACTTGCACCGTCGACCACCGCCGGACAACACGAGCTGGGGTGGTCTCTCGTCGGTATGGCTGCTGGTAATGGTCATTGCCCCAATGCGCTGGCCTGGAACACACAACCAGTTCAACCTGGCTTAGTTCGCATGGGTTTGTTGGCTTCCGGGGGTTGTTGCGTAGGGGTTGTACGTCCTTCATGGCTGGGTTGTACTACGTCCTTCAAGCCCGGATTTACTGCGTCACGGAACTACACGGCTGGTCCATGCGGGACGTCGGCGTTTTTGGTCGTCAATCGCTTTCGGGGTGTTGGGGCGGGGCGAGGGTCGGCTGGTGTCCGGATGCTCCCCGGCTCCCCTTGCCAGGGATGGGGCACGAGCTTGTGTCCGCCGCGAAGTCTGTGAATGGCCGCCATCATTCAGTCAATAGCGCGACTTGAACGACTCTTGGGCTGCCAGGAATCCAACTTGGGGGAGTTGCTGACAGCTGAAGCCGCCTCGCACCAGGTCTTAAGGCCAACAAGCTATCGGACGGGTCGAGAAGGGCACATGGTGACCTGAATGACTGGTCGAGTACCGGATCCACGTGGTAGTGGTGGGCGTCACGTAGGCGGTAGTGTGCTTCGGCGGGTTGATGCCCGTCCATCAGCGTTGACACCCTGTATTGACTGGTATTGAATTAAGATTGCTGGTTCTTTGATTGTGCCCGGATGCGCCTGATGCGCAGCCTCCTATGGACTCGAGACCGCATCCAATGCCTGTAAGTAAACCCACGCGGATGGATACGCGCCCTGTCGTCATCGCCTTGTGTTGTATTCTTCCACAAGTTTGGTGATGCCACAGAGCGCGTTGGTTCAAACGTTTACGATCTCGTGTGTGGTTTTGTCTCTGCAGGCTGTTGCACGGTGTCGAAAAGGCCTGGCACTTTGGGATGAGCGCTCCGCCGGCTCCGCTTAATCTCTTCGGAAGGCGTGGCCGTAAGGCATCCTTGCGCATACATTCTGAAGCGCGTCTTGCGGTGATGTTCACAAACGGCGGTGACGATGACTCGATCGTGCAGCATCAAATAATGAGATTTGTGCTGCACATTATAAATCGGAAAGGCACACAATAAACGATGACAGAACGACCTTCAGTGTTGATCATTAGGAATAGTGGCGCCGCAGAAGTGTAAACGGCGTATCTTGTTAACGAGCCTCAAAACCAAACCAATTTCTGTGCTATCGGCTGTAATGTTTATACTATATGTGAATATTCAAAGCAAGAAACCCTTTTCTGCACATAATTATGTCATGAAACCCTGAAGAGACTTCTCGCCGAGACCGGCTGCGGCCGATGAAGTGAGAAGAAAACCGTGCAGTGCCATCTATAATAAACTTGTGATGCTATATACAATCGAGCAATAAACATGGGAACGATCTGGCAGTGGCCTCGCAAGCCCTCCTGGCCGAGCGTGGTACCAGGGGGTGTATGGATGTATCGGTAGGGTGCAGAACGAGACCTTCCCGACAAACAGGACGGGTAATTATTTTTTGTTTGCGTGCAAGACTCAAAACTTGGTGATTTAGTTGTCCTTTGTACTGTTGCGCTTCCGGAGCTGTCCGTACTTCCGGGGATTCTTACGGATGCCATTTGAGTGCAAGTTCAGAGAGACGACGCTAAGTTTGGCTTCATCACGAAAGGTTACACATTTGCATCGATAAGCGGATCTAAGCTTCATACTGGTCACGACTTCAGTTGACTCGGAAGGGTGTCCCAAAGGTTTTTACTGCTTCAGCAGCCTTCGCCGTCGGTCATGCAGAAATCCTTGAGAAGCTATCGCCTAGGAGAACGTGTGAGCCAATCAGCTGGGTGGACCAGTCGCTCGCGGCTTGTTCCGGTGCTATGTCGCCCAATTCGTTCCGCAACTCCGTCAACACCTCCGCGCGTTCCTGGTGAACGTAAGCTGATGATGAATGTATCCAATTGCCAATATGGTATTCGTTAAAACAAGAATTCCGCTCTGCAGGTAATAATTTCAGGGTCCATTGCTCGGCATCGGCACCCCCGTCGTCTGCGCCCGGGCCAGCTGCTGGCGACAAACAGAGCAGCATCACCACGGGCGTGCCCCGACTCAACATTGGAGTATTCGGCATCATCGATTCGGGTAGGTAGCACTTGAGGCTCGGATTGGGGTGCCGCCTCCTGCCCGCCTGACTGTCAAGATGCGGCCCTTGCGCCATTGCACATCCGGCCTCCGGGTCGCCGTACAACGAAACGGTCAGCGACCTGGAACGAATCGGCTGGCGGCTGCTGCATCCTTACAGCCCCCCATCACCCTCTCCCCGCCGTACCTTACCGTGTGCAGTAACTGCACCCCTCGGCCGCCCATCCCTCACCCTCATCGTTCCCGCTGCACTCCACCCCGCCCGCTGCTCTCCTCCCCGCCCCCCCTCCCCTTCCGGCTGCACTCCTCCGTCGTCCAGGCAAGTCCAGCCTGGTCAACGCGCTCGCCCACCACGATGACGACTCCACCCACGGCACCCACCACCACGCCGCGGAGATCAAGACCGTGCTGCTGGAGCTGAGCGACCTGGGGCCCGCCAAGCTGCTGGACACGGCGGGGCTGGACGAGGAGGGTGGGTCAATTTACTTCCCCCTCCGCGACCCCGCAGCTGCGCGCTCTGGGGCTGTCAATGTCGACACGCCAAGACTGACGCCTCTTGGACCAACCAACCAACCAACCTTGTGTCCACATTGTCCTAGGCACCAAGGGGCGCCGTCTTGCGGTGTGGAAGTTTGTGGGGTTCAACTGGCATCTAGACCAGGACCTTGGAGGGCCCGCCGCTTGTACCGTAGGTAGGCCCCCTGGGGGGGCTCTCGCGCCGCGCTGAGGGCCGGGTGCCGTCTGCCGTGTCTGCTGCTGCTATCCTCATCCAGGGGACCTGGGAGAGAAGATGCGGCGCAAGAGCCTCAACTGCCTCAAGGAGTGCGACGTGGCGGTGGTGGTGGTGGACACGGACAGCCTCAGCAGGGCCAGGTGGGTGGGCGGAAGGGTGAGAGAGCGGTGGCAAAGAGGGGCCGATAACCAGCACGATGGTGGGGGCTGGGGTGTCTGGATGTGGGTAGCGGGCCGCGGATTTGTCGGGTCCAATGTCCTGGGGATGTCTTGGGGATGTCCTGACTGGGGCACCCACTCACCCCTGTATCCTCCCTCCCTCCCCCCCGCCTCCCCCAGGTCCCAGCCCGACTTCAGCCCCCACGACCACTTCTCCAGGGAGCGTCAGGTGGTCGACCAGGCGGCCCAGTACGGGGTGAGTCGGCGGGGGAGGGGTGAAGGGTGAGGGGATACAGGAAATTGGTAGACATTATCAAAGTGCGCTGCTGCCAGAGCAAACGTCCGGGGGAGGGGAGGTGCCGCGTGGATGTGGTGCCGGCCGAACCGCGGGTCCATGTGGGTATATCATGCATAGCTGCATAGCATAGCTCACAGCTCCCCAGGCGTGCTGTCACACACTTTGGTTCGGGTGGTTCGGGCAGGCTTCCCGCTAAACGCAGTCAACGTTCCTGACGGCGCCAGGGGATGTGCCCTAGTAGTCACATGTGGTGCAACGCATGTGTGTGTGTGTGTGTGTGTGAATCGTTACATATCTGCCGGGCCGACGCTGGCCGGGGGCGCTAACCCGCCCCATACGGGAGACCGCCGAAGCACTCTCCCCCGGATACGGGGGAAAGGGGCGAAAGGGGCCTCTGTCCCCTCGCTCTCAACCAAGGGCGCGCGCCCGATCCCTGAGGATCGGTGACAGCTGTGCCCCCTCAAGGGATTGGGCGGAAGCCCATCCCGGGCGGTCTGCGCCTCGCAGTCCGCTGTTCAACCTCCTGAAGTCCTTGTGTGTGTTGCCCCCTCCCCCCTCCCCTCGGCTCCAGGTGTCCCCGCTGCTGCTGCTCAACATCAAGAGCTCCTCCCCCACCCCGGTGTCCGAGGTCCGGGAGATGCTGGCGGACATGCACACAGCGCTGGACCCGGCGCGCAAGGTGATCGGGGGGAGGGGGCCCTCCCGGGCCTCCCGGGGACTCTCTGGTTAAAAGGGGATCAGGGCCCCCTCTCGGTGGGGGACGGACGGAGGGCCCCCTCCTAGGCCTAGGCTACCAAGGAATCGGCCTGCAGGAAGACACGACGTCCTCGGCCCCGCTGGCATATTCAGGTTATTCTCTGTGCGCCCCGCCCGATTCGCCGTCCCGCCCTCCGCCACTCGCTTGCCTGACCCGCTTGCTCCACCCGCGGGTGCGGCCCGCTACGCCACTGTCACCCCACCTGACCACCCCACCTGACCACCCCACGTGACCACCCGACCCGCAGATCCCCGCCATGGCAATTGACCTGGCCAACACCCCGCTGCACGAGCGCAGCACGCGCTGCGTCGATTTCATCGAGGTGAGTTGGCAGCAGCGGCAGGAATGCAGGATGGACGGCTGCTGCGGCGTAGGGTTCTGCCGCTGCTGCGGGTCCCCTCCGCAGCGGCGCGCTGCGGGGCGGGCGCTTAGAGGCGTCCCGGGAATATAGATATGGCCATGCTGATACGGTGCCACCTTTCCGTCCCTCCCTCCGTCTCAAGGCTCTCAACCCCCGCCTTGCCGCCGTCCCCTCCCCGCCCCGCCCCGCCCACAGATCGGCGCCAAGCGGTCCCCCCGCTGGGGCGAGCCGCACCCGACCTGCCTGCCCCGCTGGTCCATGGATCACGGCGCGCTGCTGCTGATGGTGATCCCCATGGACGCGGAGGCCAAGGGCGCCCGGCTGCTGCGGCCGCAGGCGCTCATCCTGGATGAGGCCACCCGCCACTGCGCCACCGTGCTGACCTTCCGGCTGGACCTGGACGCGGCGCGGGGGCAACGCGGGCCCGAGGCGCGCGAGCGCGAGCGGCAGCGCTTCGGCGGTGTGGTGCGGCTGCTGCGTGAGCACAAGGAGGGGCCGGTGCTGCTGGTCAGCGACTCGCAGGTGGGAGGGAGGGCGGCAGGGAGGGAGGGAGGGAGGCAGGGAGGGAGGGAGGGAGGGCGGCAGGGAGGGAGGGAGGCCGGCAGGGAGGGCAGGAAGGGAGGGAGGGGGAGGGCAGGGAGGGCAGGGAGGGAGGGAGGGAGGGGGCGGGGCGAGGTGTGGGGTGCGGATCGCGAGGTCGGCTGAGACGTCGGTCGTGGACCCCGGGAGGGCTCTGGGGAGGTCTCTTTTGAGCCGTGGGGGGGGGGGGCCAGAGTCCCCGCAGCGGTTGCCAGAGGGTGTTGTGGTCACTGGAGATGTGGGGCGAGGGGCGGCGGCGCCCCGGGTCAGGGTCATAGAGGGTGGGGGGGACGGCAACTGTCCCCGTCCCGACCCCAAGGCCGACCTCTCCTCGCTTGGGTCCTTACCCCCACCGGGCGCTCATGGTGGCCGCCCGCCGGGCGGCTGCGCATGTCCCGTGGGGGGCAAGCCTGCTTGGGTAGGAGGCGCCACCCCGGTGTCCCCTTGACAGGCAACGTGAGCAGCGCCCTATCTTCCCCGACACTGAACAATTGCACCCGGAACACTTTTGAGATGCGAAACGGCCGCCTTGGGATTCATAACTTGCGCCACCCGGCACCTCGCCGCCTTTGCCGCGCTGCGTCCCCCGTCGCTCGTCCTCTTCTTCCTCTTCTTCCTCTTCCCCAGGCGGTGGACGTGGTGCACCCGTGGACCCTGGACGACAACCGCAAGCCGCTGGTGCCCTTCACCACCTTCTCCATCTGCATGGCGTACATGATGAGCGGCGGCCGGCTGGACCTGTGGGAGAGCGGTCTGGAGGCGCTCGAGTGTCTGCGGCCGGAGGACCGGGTGCTGGTTTCGGAGGCCTGCACGCGCAACGAGATCCTCAAGGAGTGCGAGCATGCGGGGCAAGTGGAGGTGGGTGCGCCATAGGGGGGGAGGCGGGGCAGCTTGGATGGCTTGGATGGCTTGGAGAGAGAGAGAGGTTCGCGGGCCGCAGATGGGCCCTGCGAAAATTGCGGTAACTGTTGGCGGCGGGGGTGGGGGGTGCGTTGATTGACAAAAGGGGGGTGGTGCGTTGCGTTCCGTGGCTGCGTTCGGAGGCGCGTATCGCATCATTTGTTGGCGTGGGGTCCCCGATATGAGCTCCAGGGCGCAGTTGGATTTGCTCCCTGACCAAACTGTTGACGTCGGCACGGAGAGCCCCTGTGTTGAGCAACGGGACGGGTATCCTGTTGCCGCAGCGGTGGAGGTGGGGCTGTGACGAGGAGCAGATGGGGGGGGGTCGGACTTGTGCGGCCTCGCGAGAGCGGGGTGACTCATTGGGGTGGGCTTTCCTTTAACGTCCCTCCCCCGTCCTGCACGTCCCACCGCCACTCGCCGCCACCCACCGCCACCCACCGCCAATATGTCTACCAACTTCCTATACCCCCCCCCCCATCCCCCACCCCCCGTTGGTGCAGATCCCGAAGCGGCTGAACAACATCGTGGGCGGCTTCAAGTTGAACATCGAACACTCGTACGGACGTGGTGAGTACGGCACGACTTGACCACCCGCTGTCCCACGGGTCACGGGGGTACCTGCGCTTCTGCTCAGCGGCGTGTGGTGGCTGCCGGCGTTCCGGGCGGTCCGGTTGGGCCCTCTCTTGGGGGGGTCACCTAGGCACATGGCCTTGAGGTTGCGAGGAAGCCTCTTGGGAGGTTCAACCCCACATGTGGTGCCCGTTGGGTTCTAAACCTTTAATCCTCCCGAGGACGCTCCTGTTGTGAGGCAGCACACCACGTCCTCCGTGCGGCGGCCACGTCGCGGTCCCTGTGCTGCTCCCCTCGTTGGTCCGACCGAGCACCTGACCCGCCCCCCAGGCGTCGGTCGGATCCCGGGGCGCCGCGCTAATGTGCCCCCCTGATGCCCCACATGTCGCTCCGCGCCCCTGCCTCCGTTCCCCGCCTGCTCCCCCTCCTCCCTTCCCCTCCCTAGAGTTTCCCGAGGTTGACGAGGGCGACTTCAAGGTGGCCATCCACTGCGGCGGCTGCATGATCGATAAGGAGAAGGTGCGGCTGGGGGGGGACGTCGAGTGGGCGGCAACTAACGGGGTGGTCATGGTAGATGGGCTGCGCGACGTCTGCGACGTTGTTTGCTCCTCTCTTGCGGCCGGGGCTGTGATGGACATACCCTAGCGCCCTGGGGGTCTTGAGGCGGGGCAGGAGGGAGGTAAGCGCCTGCAAAGGGGCCCTGTCCCCCCCTCCCCTGACGATGCAGCGGGGTCGCAACTTGGGACCCGCGAGGGTCAATCCGCGGTGCGGTGTAACGGTGTACGGGTGTTTGGATGTACGGCCCGTGACCGACCGTGACGAGCCCGTTGGCGCCGCGCCGCGCGACGCCGCGCCAGCCACCCCCACTCCTCCACTCTTGACCCCACTTCTCCACTCTTGACCGACCGCAGATCTCCCAGCGCCTGAGCGACCTGGCCGAGGCCAACGTGCCGGTCACCAACTACGGCATGTTCTTCTCCTACGCGGCCTCCCCGGACGCGCTCAACCGCGCGCTGGAGCCCTGGGGCATGGACCCGCCGCCGCCGCCCTCGTGCTGCGACACCTTCCGGAGCAGTCCGGGAGCCGGGGTCAGCAAGAAGGGAGAGCTGGCGGGTGCGGCCTGAGGGGGCTTGCACAAGTCCCGGGGGCTCCTACACCGATGGACTGCACCGCAAGTCAGCAGCGCAGCAGGGGGGTGTCGACTGCGGTGCGGTGAGGCACCCCCCGGGTGTATGTGTGGATGTAGCAGCTGTAGTAGCAGCAGCAGCAGCACCACGGGGCGGCGGCGCGCATTGCGCCGTTGCCGCCAGGTGCTGTGCCTCGCTGGCGTCTGTGGCGGGGGGTCCGCGGGCAGCCTGTCTGCCAGTGCTGTGCAGCAGCGTGGGGAAGATGGCTTTGCGCCTTGTGCGACAATATCGGCGGTATGGCTTTTGACGCACTTGAACGTTCCACCGTGTGCCCTTGATATCTAATAATAAAAAAGCACGTTGTTGCTAGAAATCACGGTTCCTAAGAAATTACGGTACTCCGCCGGGTGGTTCTGAGGAGGCCTGTGTTTGGTCAGAGGTTTGATGCTTTCGCAGCGGTCAGCGGGTGATATGTCAGTCAGTCAGTCAGTCAGTCAGTCAGTCAGTGATATGACGACGTTGCTGACGAAGGCGTTTTTTGGGCGCTTGGGCGGCGCTCGTATCTAGTTCACGCCCCGCGTTGGTTCCAGTGTTTCCGATTGATTGGCAGCGCTTCCTGCCTGCTGTCAGATGTGGAATCTGTTGTTTCTTGAGCTTTGGATTGTGCCTATGTGCCGTGGTCTCCGTCGGTTTCGGCAGGGTGTGTAGGTGGAGCCGTCATGCCCCCAGGTGCAGTGGGTGTGGGTGTGTCGGAAAGTCCCGACCCCGGAACGGGAGCCTGGCGGATCGAGCGACAGCGAAGCATTCGCCACATGCGGTTTGTGGCGATCCGAGTGATCAGCTTGGCGATTCGGGTGATCATGTGAGGGAGGGGGCGGCGTCGCTTCCAGGTGTTACAGCGCAGAACGGAGGGCGTGTAGCAGGGCACCGTAAGGGATCCACTGTCCCTGCGTTGGCCGATTGGCTGAGTGCGATGCGCCCGTGAAGAAGGATGAAGATTGGCTGCTGAACCGGTGAGATGGTGAAGGCTATTCATTATATGTCCTTGACGTGGCTGTATTGGGTCTATTTGTTAATCCATCGTGCACCGGTACCGCATCGACGTAAATCAGGTGTATGTGAATGGGTTCTGATGTGCGATTTCAGCTGTAACCATTTGTTATCGACTGCCCATCACCCTTGGAGCGATGCCTTGTTATGCCTGTTCGACTGGCGACATGCGACGATTTTTGTTGCACCCGCACAACCTGCACTTTCAGATCTTCCGGGCGCAAAGAAACATCTCAATTGCAGAAATCAGGATGAGGACGACTTTGTTAACACTGCCTGACGAATGAAGAGACGGACGATCCGATGGAACTCAACCGCTGTATGAATCCCTGGTCATTGCACTTGATTGTCTTTCTGTAGTTCTGCACCAAGCTACTTCACTGCAATTGTTAAACCATTTCGTGCCCAGTGTGGGCGTTTACATCGTTTAGTTTTCCGTCACGACGTTCGCAGTAGCCCATTTGCGCAGCGCCACCAATCCATGTATTAGCATTTCAAATGCCAATCTTTCAGTTGGTATATCGTTCCTGTTCAGCAACCTGATTGCTGCAGGTTGCTGGCCAGGGACGTGTCGACGCGTCGCTGCTGCGAACGGCGACTGTTGTACCGTTGGAAGTGCTCTTTACTAGCCAGCACCATTGCCACATGAACCAATCATAGCAGCCTAACTAATTGGTGAAACCTGCAAGTGGTCGGAATCTCGTTCCCGTCTGGGCGGGTGTCATTGCCGGTGACTGGCGCGGTTGCCGGGACTTTCAATTCCTCAAATGGCCCACGTTCAATCCTGTAACATGCAAGGTTTATAATTTCCGATGGATAGCACAATTTACCTAATCTCAGCGGTTTGTGAAAATTATCGCTCGTCGTACACTGTTCCGGAAATGACGGTGACGATTGCGCATCTCGCAGAAGACTTCTGGTAATCCTTAATAACGCGTACATTTATTAGTGAGCTCTGTTTGCTGGACGTTTGAGGCTGAAGGGTCAGCTTCCGGTAAAGCCCTTGACATCCGTACTGACGGGAATTTTCGGCTCTCGAAGGATAAAAACGCCAATTGTGCTATCGTAGCAATATATAAACAAAGAAACCACGATACGTTATTTATTTCGAGTGATTTCAGTCCAAATCTGCTGTTGATAAGTACAAAATTAGTCGTCCCCTCTGAAATTGGCTCAGCATTAGCACCATGCAGGCCATCTTAAGCAGCAATCGCCTGGCTGCATGTTTGCCGAAGCCCGCTGTGTCCAGCGGTGTTGACAGGCCGGTTCTGGTGCCCTACGTCCCGGTCCGCACAGCAACCCCTGCTCCCTCGCTTGCGACGCGAATTCCAAGCTCAGGCATGTCAATGTCGTCGATTGCGCCACAGGCGGGCAGAGTTCTCAAGCTCCTCTGCGCTCGTGCAGGCAGTGTCCGTTTCTCGACATGCGCCGCGGCTGCCAAGGCCGACGCGGCTGCGGAGCCCCATTGGAAGCAGGCCGTGGCTGAGCTTGGTAGGATGTTTGTGCATGAATGCATTTTGGTAATGACGTTTTATGCCTGACATTGCCAAACCAAAGGCGCTACGTTTCGTTCCGTGTCGAGTGAAGTCGGTGCTACCGCCATCGAAGCGATTGCCGTGAAGAAGCGTTACTGGTGGTTACGACCTGCCCGATTGCGTTTGGTAACTGTGCCACAGATAAGCCAAAGGAAGAGCGCAAGCTGATGGTTGCCCAGGTGAGGTCCGGGCAATTTCAGACACAAAGTTTGGCCAGCGAGTTGGCGGGTGCTTCGTTCCCAATCCACAACTGTTGCGTGGTCGAATACCGAGACCTGTCAACCGCACACAACCTGCTTCGGGGCCATCAGTGCAAAACCCGAACCGGTACTCGGTGACGTTCTGCAATGATTCCTATCAGTGCGCATCAAACGAGGACCTCAGAGCTGAGCTGTTGTCACGGCGCTCCCACTCCGCACGCGACCGAAATACAGGTGGCGCCCGCCGTCCGCGTGGCCATTGCCGAGTGCTTCGGCCTGGCGCCGGGAGCCACCACCCCGGGCCAGCTGGCCGAGGCGCTGCGCCGCCTGGGCTTCGACTTGGTCTTCGGTGAGTATCGCTGTGCCTGCCTGCCTGCCTTCATGGTACCCAAGATACTGTCTTACCTGGCCGTGGTCAGGACCATCCGCGCCGGCAGTGACGAACTTGGGATCCCCCGAGGGGTCAAGTCGCCTCTGCCAATCCCGGGTAATCTTTCCCCTACCCCTTGTGCTTCACACGCCCCTCCCACCGCCATTGTGTTCTGACCCCCCCTGTACGGCAGACACGCTGTACGGCGCCGACCTGACCATCATGGAGGAGGGCACCGAGCTGCTGCACCGCCTGGAGGCGCACCTGGAGGCTCACCCGCACAGCGAGGAGCCGCTGCCCATGTTCACCAGCTGCTGCCCCGGGTGGATCGGTGAGCGGGCCGTGCAGGGGACGTGTGTGTGTGTGTTTGTAAAAGAGACCTGAGAACTGTGTGCGTGTGTGTACCGTGTACTGCATGGTGCGCATGTGGATATGGGTTTCAGTATGGGGGGTTACAGAGTGTGTTACCGGGGCCAGCAGCAAGCCAGCACGCATGCCGCCGGGAGGTAGGGTGGTGCTTCGGCCATTGGCCTGGCAAGGTGGTCGGCAGTGGGGGCGGTCCAATGCACCTCCGTGCCGCACAAGAGGCTGCAGGGCTGCGCCGCAAGCGGCAGTCATCCGAACATCCCGGATGGCCGCCTTCGGAACGACTCGCGACCCAGGGGTCGGGCGCGCGGGACGCGGCCGGCGAAAGGACACCTCCTCCTCTTCCTCCGCCGCCGCCGCCGCCCTCACTCACCCCGCCCCGCGCCCCGCCCTCCTCCGACCCGCAGCTCTGCTCGAGAAGTCGTACCCGGAGCTCATTCCGTACGTCTCGTCCTGCAAGTCGCCCCAGATGATGCTGGGCGCGATGGTGAAGACGTACCTGGCGGAGAAGAAGGGGGTCGACCCCAAGGACATCTGCATGGTGTCCGTCATGCCCTGCGTGCGAAAACAGGGTGAGCGCTACAGCGGGGGGGGGGCAAGGGGGGGTTGTCCGGCGGGTGTGGGGGTTAAAATGAAAAAAAGAAATAAACCCGAAGAACGAACCCGGTGGGGGGGAGCGCGGTGTGTTTAATAAGAGTCCCGCGGTGTGTGCAAGTAGAGAGTAGTAGAAGACAGAATTATGGGAGGGGGCGGTGCCCCAGGATGGGGCGCCCCTCGCGCGCCGGGATCTGGGATCCAAAGTCTGGAGATTTGTGTATGGCATTTGAATTTTGAATCTCTCGGGTCTCGCGTGGGCCTTGTCCGACCCATGGGCCTTCTGTACGACGCCCTGCTGCCCCTCTTCGCCTCAGCTTTAGTCCCGTCATCTCAATGTCCCGCATGCCCGGCAGGTGAGGCGGACCGCGATTGGTACTGCTCGAGCGGCGCGGGCGTCCGCGACGTGGACCACGTCATCACAACAGCCGAGCTCGGCAACATCCTGAAGGTGTGAGAACGCGTGTGTTCAATGGGAATGTGGATGTATGTGTGTAGAACCGCAACGCTCTCCGTGTGTTTAATGAGAAGCCCACTCTCCCAAACTCCGTGTGTGTGTGTGTGTCGGGTCCTTCGGGCGGCTCTGGTGACCCGCGGGTCCACCAGGTTCTCCTGTGGGCGCCTCTCCGCAACGGAAATTTTCCGTTAGTACGATCCGCCGAGGGCCCCGACCCCTGTCCGCCGCGCCGCGCTCGTCCCCCCCCACCGGTACCACCCTCGCCCCACAGGAACGCCAGGTGGACCTGCCTAACCTGCCCGAGACCGCCTGGGACGAGCCGCTGGGCGGGGGCTCGGGGGCCGCCGTCGTGTTCGGCACCACCGGCGGCGTCATGGAGGCGGCTCTGCGCACGGTGAGCGTGGCAGGCAGGCTGTCTGTCTGCCTGGGTGGTGGGTGAACAAGCGGGGTCCTGACGGACAACAGAACAGGTCGGGCAGGCACTGCGGGAACACGGTACCACTGCAAAGCTGCAATTGCCGCGATTGCAGATCGTGTGTGCGACGGGCCGCCCGCTCTAGGGTGCAGTACAGCCAACCAACCGTTGCGCCGCCCCGTGCCTGCGCCGTGCCCTGCCTCGCCGTTTCCTCTTTGTCGTACAGGCTTACGAGCTTGTGACCAAGGAGCCGCTGCCGCGGCTGAACCTGTCGGAGGTCCGCGGCATGGACGGCATCAAGGAGACGGAGGTCAAGATGGTGCCGCCGGCGGGCTCCAAGTTCGCGGAGCTGGTGGCGGCGCGCGCGGCGGCCAAGGCGATGGACGAGGCGGCGGCCAGCGCGGCAGGGGCCATCAAGTGGGACGGCGGCTCTGGCTTCAGCGAGGACGGAGCGACCGGGGTCACGTTGCGGGTGGCGGTGGCCAACGGCCTGGGGAACGCCAAGAAGCTGCTCACCAAGATGCAGGTGGGCTGGGCTGGGGCGGGTGGGGTGGGGCGGGTGGGTTTCGGATGTGATTTCGACATCGGGGGCCGGGAGAGGTACGACCCTCCAGGTGGGGCATCCTAGGGTGATGGATGGTGGGTGGTGGTTAGTTCAAAGTTGAGAAGGGTGGAATTGCAGGAATGTTTGACGTCAGTATCGTAGGCAGAGCGTGACACACGTGCCACCGTCGCTTCGCTGACCGGCTGACCGCCACCACCACCACCACCCGCAATGGCGCCTGCCCCTGCCTGCATTTTGTCCGCGTTCCGCCAACCCGCCCGCAGACCGGCGAGTGCAAGTACGACTTTGTGGAGATCATGGCCTGCCCAGCGGGTTGCGTCAGCGGCGGCGGCCAGCCGCGTAGTACGGACAAGCAGGTGGCGGTCAAGCGGCAGCAAGCACTGTACGACTTGGACGAGCGGTCCACCATCCGCAGGTGAGCTGTACTGCAGAGGGGAGCCCGCAGGCCGAGATCGTACGATACGGTGCGGCCTTACGGAACCGCCAGGCACAACTACCGTACACTCCTACCACGTATAAAGAAACCGACAATGTGCAATGTGCGACCTGGACCTCGACCAATCTGACAATGCTTAGGTTCTGGTCGGTTGCGAAAGACAATAGCCTCGAGAGAGGGGAACGCCATCAGGGTCGCAGCCACGGCACGCGTGTGACCGACGCGGCTGCCGGCGACCCCACGCTTTCCGGGCCTCCCGGGCTTCACTCGCGTGCCTCCCCCTCCCCCTCCCCCTCCCCTCCCCGTCCCCTCCCCCTCCTCACCCCCCACCCCCCACCCCCCACCCCATGATACACAGGAGCCATGAGAACCCGATGGTGCAGAAGGCCTACGAGGAGTTCCTCGGACATCCCAACTCGCACAAGGCGCACGACCTGCTGGTGGGTGGGGGTGGGGGTGGGGGTGGGGGTGGGGGTGGGGCGGGGGTGGGGGGGGGCGGGGGCGGGGGCGGGGGCGGGGCCGCGCGGTGTGGGCGTGGCGTGTGGTCTGTGTCAAGTCATACCGGGGTCGCGTGGGGGTCGGGTCGGAGGCCCTCTGGCCCTCCGGCTAGTGGGGACCGTAAGGAGCGGAGGGGCCAGGGGCCTGGGGGCCTGCAAGGCCTTCCGGCGAAACAGGGCGTGGGCAAATCCCGGGCTGTTCCGGGGCCAGAACTCGCATGCACGCTGCTCAGTGGGGGCCCTGCAGGCCCCCACTGCCGCCGCCGTCGCCATCGCCGTCGCCGTCGCAAGGGGCGACCCGTGGTTCCACGCACCGTCATGCAGTTTCGGACAGGGGCCAGCACCTGAGTGACGCGGCTGCGATTCCCGTTCTTTCTGAGCGGCCTGCGCCCCGCTCGCCTTGCCGTCTTGTGCCCGCAGCACACCCACTACGTGCCGGGGGGCGTCGAGGAGAAGGACGCGTGAAGCGGGCGGAAGAAGGGGGAGGTGCCGAAAGTGACGGCTGGTGAGATATACATGGAGCCGGTGACAACTGCTGCTGCAGCGGCGGAGGAGGAGGCGGAGGGCGCCGCAGGCGGACAAGGCGCATCCTGCACCCCCGCCTTCTCGAAAAGGGGTTCGGACCGTTCCGAGGCACGGGGCAAGGGTTTGCCCGCGGGTGTGTGTGCCACGTGCTGCGCTTGGGCGGCATCGCGCCTTCGAAGGCTGGGTTCGAAGTTGTGCCTCTTTTCCAGTTGCACGCGTTTGTCTGTTTACATATCACCATCAGAGGTAGGTAGCTGTGATGCTTCATCAGCGTCTTAATTTATGGTAGAGCTTCAGCGGTCCACGGGTTGACCGCCCTTCGTTCTTGGTGGGCGTGGCGCATGGGTGGAGACCCACACACAGCCGTGGTACAGCCCGGGGTGTTTGCCGGTGCGGTCGGGCCGCGGGTTGCCGTTTTTGCACCCTAGTCCCCTAGCCGTGGGGGGCCTTGTTTTGCGTTTCAAACCCCGCGGGACCGAGCCCTCCGGGCATGGGCTGCTCCAACGGGGATCGGCAAATAAACAATGGGCCGTGGTGGCGTGGGGGGGCTGTGGGTAAGCAGCTGGCGAGCCAAGGAGGGCGGTGGACAGGGAGGGCAACGAGGGCGCATATCGCCGCCCTCCCTGGCCACGTAAGTCGACCACCACCAATCGCGTGTACGACATGCCGACATTGCGAGCGGCCTGTTGTCGTGATGGATGGATGGATGGATGGATGGATGGATGGATGGCGGCGCTGTCCCTAGAGGTGAGCCCGAAGCGATTGCAGGCAGGCGCGAGAACCCGTCCCCAGCTCCCAACCCTAGCGCGCCAAATGCAGGCATATCCGGGTGGGATGTCTGGCTGAACATATCCTATCCCACACGCGCACGCACATGGGCTGGTGTGGTCCCAAACCGCGCGATCCCAATCGCGATCCGTTGTGTTGGGGGAAGATCCAAAATCTCAGATCCAAGATTGTGAATCTGGCCTGATTGGCAGGTTCACAAATGCCGTACGCCCATCAGGCCCTCTGCGAAGCGGTCGGGTTCCTGGTATACATATCTGGTGATGGCACGTCGTTTTATGATATTACACAGTACGTCACCATGCAGGCGTAATGTCCGATTGTTGTTGAGTATGTCCAAAGAGTTGGTATGGCGCATAGTTGTGGATTGATGGCATGGTTGCCGCAGCTATCCTTATGGTTGGCGGTTTTTCGTTGTTGGCGGGTTGCCAAGATTGATGTTTAGTTGGGCGGTTGAGATTCAATGGTCGATTGGAGACTTGGCGTGGCGGCTTCCAGTACGACCCTGCCGTATGTCGTACCTCATTCGTATGTCTCTCCGTGTCTCTCCAAATCGCACACTGTTGCGCGCAAGGGTCGTTTGCTTGGAATACGTATGATGACGAGGACAGTGGACTGCTGCGGAGTACAGCGGCGGTAGGAAGAAGCGGAGGACGATTTCCTCTGCGACAACAACAGCAGCATTTCCTCGGTTGCATTATCGGTTGAGGACATAGCCGTTGTACTGCGAAATGCCGTACTCACGTACAGGTCACACGATGCACACGAGGTCAGTCTAGGCCGAGTATGACCTTGACGGAGGGGACCGACTTGCCATGTGTGTTTTGCCGTCCAGAAAGGCTCAGCGGACCTCCAAAATGGCCGCGGGGACATCTGCCGAAGTTGTGCCAACGGGCGCTCTTCCAGAGGGGTCCCTGTCGTGCACCGCGACGTCGACTGCCCTCGTCACCGGCTGCCGTGCACCGATGACGTAAGGTACGGCACCTCTGTGGTGCCGTCAACCGACAGCTGTTGGACGCCTCAGAGCGTGGCGCTAGCGATAGCAGCTCAACAGAGCAGCTCAACAGGATCTGTCTCATCCCCCCCCCAGCTGCAGCCCGTGTCTCCTCGCCGCACCGCACATGGCATACGGGCCCCACCTCTTGACCCCTCACCACACCGCACATGGCATACGGGCCCCCGACCGCTGGCGTGCGTTGGGCGCCGTATGCCCGTTGGGAGCCGTGCAGCAGGTTCGGGTACTCGGGTGAAGGCCTCGCTCGGCTGTTGCGGCCCTTGCGGTTTCATCTACTGCGGATCAGATCCCAATCATGGTGGTGGATTCAGGCAGTCGGTGGTTGCGTATTGCGAAGGGCTGGCAGCAGGCAAGGCAGGTTCGTGCGTCCAGAGGGTTTGTTCATTATCAGACTCTTTACATATGCCTCCGCACGCCTCCTCCGTCCGTTCCAAACCGTAATCACAGCTGCTGCTGCTGCTGCTGCTTGGTCCAAGGTCGGCGTCCGTACAGATCTGTAGCTCCGTACAGATCTACAGCAGCACCACGGGATACCACGCATCACAACAACAACATGTGTGTATGAGGGCTGTCGTGGGGGCCTCGCGGGTGTCGGCGGGGAGGGGACACGTTTTCCATTCTCCGAAGGGGGCCGCCGCCACCTGTCAGCCCTGTCACGTGAGGGCAACCGCCCACAGCCCCGCAGCCCGGCAGCCCCAACACGTCCCCAGAGCGCGCGTAAAGCTCACGCATTCGCAACCCTCACCAGTCAGCCCAGCCATCGACCGAGTACTTTCCGTCCGCTTTTCCATGCTGCATGCTGCAGCCAGCCCATAACGAGACCGGACAACGGGCGCACAAAGAGGTGCGTTATAATGAATATACGGCACGGGGGGTTCCGCGTCTCGTCTCGTCTCGCGCCGCGCCGCCCTCCGCGACCTGTGCCGTACCGCATCGGGGGGCGGGGGTTGGGCCGCGGACTCGCGCGTCGCAGTGCCGCACACCGTGTACGGCACGATCTTGGCTCTCAACCGAAACCCCGGGGTGACAATCTCGCTGACACCGGACCCAACGAAGTGAGGAAGGAGGAGAAGAACTCTCAACACCTGCGGTTCACGATCTCACAAACGATTTGCTGATCCCATAAATAATACCTCCTTTGCATATCTAGTGTCAACCGCATCCAGAGCCCCGGGGGCACTGCGCCGCCCGCCCAAAGGCCGCTTCGCACAGTCCGCAATCGGCGGTTGTGTATGTGTGTGTGGGGGGGTAGCTGCAGGGTCCGGGACAGGAGGGTCCCCCCAGCCTGGTAGTGGGCACCGATGTTATCCCATGGGGCGCACCCCCGCTATATCCCTCCTAGCATCCATCCATACATCCATCCATCCCTCGAACGCTTCACACCATACACGACCCACAGGCACCACCCCCCAACACACACACACACGCACACGCACGGATATCGCTGATACATGCCAATACGGCTAGACGCCGGCGCACGCCCCGCCCCGCCGGCAGGGCCCCCGCTGATTCGGTACGACCGCTGATACGGTACGACACCAACCGCCACAAACCGCCGGGGCCTCCCCCCCACAGGTAAGGGTGGTCCCCTCTTTGCCTCTTTATCCGCCCCAACACCCTCCGCAGCCTCCTCCTCCGCACTCCGCACGCGACCTCCCTCCCCCAATCCGTACAGAGTCCAGCGGCCTCCAGCGGCCCCCCCCCACGGCCGGCGCTTCCAAGCCGCACAAGCGCGCGCACGTCATGAGCTCATGAGCAGCCCCAGGTAGGACTGCCGCCCCTAGGCCGCCCGGGCGCCTAGCCCCGCCACGGTGCCGGCGTCGCTGGCTGCCCCCGCCCCCGCCCCTGATGCCCCTGCCGCCCCTCCCGTGACGACCTGCAGGGTCTGCTGCGCGATGGACAGCTCCTCGTCTGTGGGTATGACCAGCAGCCTCACCCGGCTGTCCGGGGCGGAGATGTCGCCGGGGCGGCCCCCAACCGCCTGGAGGTTGCGCTCCGGGTCCACCGACATCCCCAGACCCTGGACGAGTGGAGGTATGGAGGGAGGGGGGATGGAAGGCGGGGAACAGAGGGGAGTGGAGGGAGATGGAGGGGAATAGAGCGGGATGGAGGGGGGGAGGGGTATAGGAGAGTGAAAGGGGGGCACTTCAGCGGCAGAGAAGCAAGAACCAAGAAGGGGGCGGAAGGAGAACAATAAGGATGCAGCGATGCAAACCTAATGGACCGAGCCGCAGGCAGCGCCGACCTGTCCTGAGGGGACCTGGGGTCGGCTGGGGAGCAGCTGGAGACAGCGCCGCAACAATTATATGGGTAAGGCAAAAGCCTTCCAAAAAATATTGGTATGCGCCTCAATGAGCCGTACTCGCTGATCTCTTTAGTAAAAGGCGAAAGAGATATGAGAGACGGGAACGGCTCAGCGCTGAATACATTTCTGGGGTTCTGAAGCAACCCCACCCAACAGCAACAGAATGTTATTCAAGCATGCCACGATGGTGGGTCAATAAAAAACGGCGCCGCCCACGCACAGGACCCTCGGCATCACAACACCTGCGGAATGCCGAACAAATGCATGCCGTGCGCTATTTCACAGTCAGCCACAACCGCTACGCTCGCGTAGAGGTGAGCGCACAGCTGTCCGCCAAGCTGGCAGCAGCAGGCGTGGAGCGGCCGGCCTGTGCTCAGCAGCAGCATCACCACCACCACCACCACCAGCAGGCGCAGGTGTGGCGGAGGACATGGAGTCATGGACACGGGGGTACCCACCGTACGGTAGCCGCCGCGGGTATGGAGAGGCAACGGCCCAGAGCAGCCCACATCGCCGCCCGCTCCACGCGCCCCTCTCAAAGCGTCGCCCGCAACGGCCCCCCATCGCCCCCACCCCCCCACTCCCCACCCCTAACCCCCATTCACCCCGCACCTGCAAGCCCTCCAGCACCCGCCCCCGGAGCAGCGCCGAGTTCTCGCCGATGCCCGCCGAGAAGACCACCGCATCCACCTGGGGAGGGGGAGTCGTACCCCCACCCCCGGGGCGGAGGGGAGGGCAGGGCAGGAGAGGGGGGGCAGGTGCGGAGTTGGGCGTGCGGGCAACGACAAGACAAGCAAGGAGAGGTGGGGGCGGGCAGGGGGCGGGCAGGGGGCGGGAGGCACCGAGGGGGGGCCCAGGGTCGCGGCGGGCGGCAGCGGGTGCGGCGGTGAGGTCAACCCTAGAAACACACCGGCACGCCTCAACCCCCCAACATCGCCGCGCAGCCGCTCCCAGCGCTGCCCCCTTCCCCCTTTTTTGTCAATAAAGACAGCGCAACCTGCCCCCTCCCCCCTTCCCCCTCCTCCCACTCCCTTGGGTGCACCTCCGGACCCTAGCTAGTACGATTACGTTGGGACGCGAGACCAGGCTAGTTTTACCGCACCGGGCAGGGGCGCGCCTCCGAATTGCTGAGGAACGCGCCCTGGGTGCTGCAAGGACTTGAGGAGGTTGAACAGCGGACTGCGAGGCGCAGACCGCCCAGGATGGGCTTCCGCCCAATCCCTTGAGGGGCCACAGCTGTCACCGATCCTCAGGGATCGGGTGCGCGTCCTTGGTTGAGAGCGAGGGAACAGAGCCCCCTTACGCCCCTTTCCCCCGTATCCGGGGGAGAGTGCTTCGGCGGTCTCCCGTATGGGGCGGGTTAGCGCCCCCGGCCAGCGTCGGCCCGGCAGATATTTAACGATTCACACACACACTCGTATATTGCCACCTGGGATCGGGCGGGCGGGCGGGTTGCAATTCTAAACACACACTCACACACACGCGCGCGTCCCCACCTTGCCGTCCAGCACCGCCGTGTACGCCCCGATATACTTTTTGATTCGGTGCACCAGCATGTCCAGTCCCAGCCGCGCCCGGCCGTCCCCGCGGTCCGCCGCCTCGACTACCGCCCTCAGGTCGCTGGATCCGGTGACGCCCAACAGACCTGAAGGGGGGGGAGAGGGCAGGAGGGGGGCAGGAGGGGGGGCAAGGAGGGAGGGCGAGGAGGGGCAGGTGGGAGGTGAGGCACAAATGCGGGGGGGGGAGGAGGGGCAAAGGTCTCGGAGCTGTATGAATCCCGCTCCCGGGCCCCTCCCTGGCTCCACCACGCGTCATGAGGCGGGTCGTGGTCCACCCCACGCGCCCACCCGTCCCCCCCTCTCCGCCCAGCCACGCGCCCACCCCGCCCACCCAGCCACCCACCTGATTTCTTGTTGAGCAACGTGTCCGTCTCCTGGACCCGGGGGGAGGGCGGTGCGGGGCAGGGGGAGGGCAAGGGGAGGGCAGGGGGAGGGCAGGGGGAGGGCAGGGGGAGGGCAGGGGGAGGGCAGGTTGGCACTCATGAGGGCGGTGCGGGGCGCTCTCTCACGTACTAACGGGGAGGGGGAGGGGGGAGGGGGGAGGGTTAGATTAAAAAAGAAATAAACCCGAAGGGGGAGGGGGTTAAATTGGGGAAGGGGGAGGGGCACTGGCGGACCTGGCACTGCGCACCCCCTAGGGGAGCCGCCCGTGATTGGGATGCGTGCAGCCGTTGACGTGACGGACTGCGCTGGCTGCCGGAAGCACGGAGGCGGTGAGGTGCGGTGTGATGCGGGTGTAGGAATCTGGTAGAACAGGCACCCACACGCACCAGCTGTCCCCCTCCAACCCCATGCGTTCCCTTGGACCCCCCCCGCCCGCCCCACTCGCCGTGCCCAGCCCTGCCGCCCCCGCCCCCCACCACCACCACCTGCGCTGACAGCCCCAGCTGGGTCTGGATGTACAGCACCACCGCCGGATCCACATCGCCGCAGCGGGTGCCCATCAGCAGCCTGCGGGGCGGGGGAGGAGAGGGGCGGGAGCAGGGGGATATAGGAAATTGGTAGACAATTTCAAACTGCGCGGCTGCCAGAGCGACGGTTCGGGGCAAGGGGGGGTGAGGAGGAGGAGGGAGGTGTGTATGGCGGGGAAGGAGGGTGGGGGTGATGGGGGAGGGCGCGGCGGGTCGTGAGCGAGTCCGATGGGATCCAGGATGGGAGGACTCTCCGCCCCCCGCAGCGGCACCAAACAGGAGGGTATGGGAAACTGGTAGACATAGTCAAACCGGAGGGCCTCCTGCGGGGTTCCGGGCGGCGCCCTGAGGCTCATCACGGGGGGGCCCGGGGGCGCGTGTCTGGCGCCGCCGATACCTGGCCCCCCCAGGGCCCACCTCCAACCCACATCCATTAATTGAAAGGAACGCCCGATGGCGCCGCCTAGCCCCGCCCCGCCCCGCCCCGTAGCCCCGCCCCGCCCCGTCCCTCACCCCTCCAGGGGGGTCATGCCCATGGAGGTGTCCACACAGCGGCCGCCCCGCACCGCCGCCACGCTGCTGCCGTTGCCTGCGGGGGCGGGGTCGGGGCGGGAGCGGGGCGGGCGTTCACATGTCACGACGCCGGCCGGCCGGGTCGGGAGTCTGGGTCTGCACCGTCCGCACCGTCCGCGGTTGGGCGGTTAGGTGGTTAGGCGGTTAGGGCAAGTAGGCAAGGGGTGCTAGGGTTGCTTCTTGGTTTTCCGGTTGCTCCCCGCATCTGCACCAACCGCTGTGATCGCCGGGGGCCCCCTCTCTCCAGCGGGAAGCGGCGACCCGGACTCGGACCCACCCGGGTAACCTGGCGGGTGGGTCACTGGGGCGGTGAGAGGGCCCTTTCCTCCCCCGCGCCGTCCGTGCATCATCAGACCTCCGCACCGCCAACGGATCTCCCATCGCCTCTTTCATCGCCTGCTCCACCCCTTATCACGCCAACGCACCTCCCCAGTCCTCACCTCCCCAGTCCTCACCTCCCCAGTCCCCATCCACCCACCCACCCGCCCCGGGCAAGCACCCACCCAGGTGGCAGGTGATGACGTTGGTTTCGGAGACCGGCTTCCCGAGCAGCGCTGCGGGAGGGGGGGACAAGGGGCCGGGGGGCCAGGGAACCGGGCGGTGGGGTGACTGGGGGGTGATGTCCGGGGAGGAGCTCCCCCTGGAGCCGTGGAGGGGTAAGGGGACTCGAGGAGGTCCAATGTGAAGATGGTCCAGCCACAGGCGACCCCAAGAACCCCAAACGAGTTCTGGTTCTTCCGCCTTCAACGCCCCACCATATCATCGAACCCGCGCTGCCGCCTCCCCCCTCCCCCTCCCTCCCTGGGTGCCCCCTCCCTCCCTCTGGCAGCTGCGCAGTTTGAAATGTCTACTGTCGTAGTTCTGTCCGATTCCCTATACCCCTCCCTCCCCCTCCCTCCCCGAGTGCCCCCTCCCTTCGGACCCCGGGGGGGTGGCAGCCGCACCCGCCGCCTGCTCCACCAGGTACTTGTGGCTGGTGCCGTGGAAACCGTACCGACGGATCTGGTGCTTCTCGTACAGATCGTACGGAAGGCCGTACACATAGGCGTACGGCGGCATCGTTGCGTGGAAGGCCGTGTCGAACACGGCGACCTGGGCGGTGGCAGCAGCAGCAGCGGGGGGGGGGGTAGGTGGGGGGTTTAGGCGGGGGGGACACCGGGAACGAGCCTCGTGGGCGCGAGGCCAACCCACAGGCTGCCGCACGGCTTGCGATGACGGAATTCCCATACTTGCTTACTTGCAACATGGTCTATTCAAGTTTTGTACACCTTACAACTCCGTTGTCCTTCCCTCCCGCCTCCCTCCCTCCCTCCCGAAATATCTACCAATTTCCCATACCCTCCCGCCGCCCGCCGCCCCGAGAGCACCCACGGGAGTGGGGGCCCGTGTACGCGCTCGACATCCCGTCCCGCCCCACCCGCCCCACCTGCGGCACGCCCTCAAAGACCCGCTGCGCCGCCTCGATGCCCTGCAGCCCCGCCGGGTTGTGCAGCGGTGCGAAGGCGGCCGCCTCGCGGATGCGGTCCATCACCCGGGGGTCCAGCAGCACCGGGGCGCTGGTGTCCAGGCCGTGGACCACTCGGTGGCCCACGGCGAGGACCTCGCGGGAGAAGGTGCCGGAGACGTTGTCGGAGATGAAGCCCAGGATCTCCTGCAGCGCGGCGGTGTGGTCGGCGGCGGGCAGCTTCAGCTCCCACTTGCGCGGCTTGCCGCCGAGCGGGTCGGGCGCGGCGGCCTTGAGGGTGCAGTTGGCGGCGTCGCCTGATGGGCGGGGTCGGCGGTCGGCGGTGGGCGGGGTCGGCGGACGAGAAGGAAAAATTAAAACGCCGGGGACGCAACTCGCTCTTATGCGGTCTTATTTAATATGATAAATGATGGTGGAGGTGAGGTTAAAGAGGTGCTGGCAAGGACAGGATGCGGCGTGAAGATAAGTCGTCGGACATGGGCAACATGCGTTCAGGAGGTGACGGTCAACGGCCCCGCACCGATGCGGTCGAACATGCCCCCCATGCCCGGAACCAAAGGATCGGTCCCGAAGATCTTGAACTTGAGGCTGGAGCTGCCGGCGTTCAGGACCAGCAGCTTGGGCGGCAGGGCTGTTACGGAAGTGTTGCCGCGTGTCGGGACCTGACCGATGGGCGGACGGCTGGCCAACATGATTGTGAAAGAGATCAAGCGTAATTGAATTTGGTTCCAGCAAGTCGGATGTCGGAAGGGAAACGTAGACAGAGTTTAAGCTGAGCTATCCGAAAGCATCAACCAATCTCCTAACCTTATATGACCGCTATCTCATTAAAGTCCAAGATCAGCTGCAGACATATATGCTAGAATGGGTTAGGGTTTTGACGGAAGGGAAACTCAAGGCGACTGTACGATATATGGTACATCCTGCAAAAATTCTTGGTCCCGTTTGTAATTGTGAGACTACAAGTTTCCCATCCTTTATGTCTCGGCTAAATTGAAGCCGCTTTTACTAATAACATATGTTTGTTTGAAGCAAAGGACCAGCAGCATCTGCGAAACTGCTTGTGTGCTCTTATTCCAAAATTGACTGACTGATCAAATACACCATGTCGACTAGTTGCAATCTTTCGCATCGTCATGGCTGCATGCCTTCTACCGGGCGACTCCGACACTGCGGGTGAGTACTTGCAGCTGAGCGCGGACCTGCACGTTTCCGGTCTCAGGGACGCCATGTATAATTCGTAGACATCTATTGTATGTGGTATTTAGGCTGACCGAGCTTCGGCCCGGACCGCGTCAAAGCATTCCGCGTTGGTTGTTGCGCCTTCTGTGAAACTTGCAGCCGATATTGCCGGACTGTCCGAACATTTTTCTTGCGATGCATCCCTTGCTTGCATCGACGGTTTTGGTAGTCTTGCGATTATGACGGTTAATTTATTGCCCCCGCGTCGGCAGGTCCACTCTCCCCCTTGCGGGCGGCCTACCCTATCGTCGAAGCTACGTGGCCGCCAAGATTTCCGCACGGGCCGCAGCAGGAAACAATTACCCTCGCAAATCTGTAGCCAGCGAAAGCGGTCTGCAGAGTCTTTTCCTGTCGGACATCTCCCTCGTCGGCCAGCGCACGCCCATTCTGCTCGGGTTGTTCAATTATTTCGAGCGCCACATACCAAACGTCGGCTTCTTTGAGCCGATTGCTGCCGAGGCGCTGGCATCCTCGGATCTGAAGATAGACCGCCACGTCGAGCTGTAAGTAGTGATGCCATGTCACTCACCGCCCTCAACCTCGCGGAGCCCCGCTGGGCCACGGGGCCTGAAGAGGTCGGGACCAAGCGGAGGATCTGCGCACAGGCTCTTGTTATCCTCTGAACCGCTGGATTCGGCCATGGTCGCTCCGTTACATGCCGCCGTACTGTACGACCGCTTCTGCAGCGGTTGCCCCCTTCCCCGCTTGCACGCCGGCTGGGCCCACACGCGCCCACACGCGCCCCGGGTGAAAGCCCTAGCGCCCCCTAGATCCCGCCTTCCCTCGACCGCCTAGTCTACCAATGCGAACAGTTCGCCCAATCCCGCGGCCTCTCCCCGCCCCGCAGCGTGTACAAGGTATTCAACCTGAAGGGGGAGGCCGCCCGCATGACCGGAGTGCAGGACGCAGAGGCCGCGCGGGTGCGTCTGTCTGAGCGTCTGTGCGTCTGTATGCCTGTGGGAGTTGTTCTGGCTACAAAAGAAAAAAAGAGGTCTGGGGTGCCGGGTTGGGATTATGTGTCATGGGGAGTGGTAGAAGGACCCGGGAGCCGGGGTCGCCACCAGGTGCCCCGGGGACGGCGGCGGCGGCCGACCGACCGACCGACCGACCGGCGCCCCAATGACGACTGATGCCCTGTGGGCTGTGTGTTGCTTCTACGGTGTATGTCTGTGCCTGCCTTCCTTTGGTGGACAGATGATTGCCAACGGACAGCACAGTGAGCTGCTGGACCGGATCTACTCGGCCTATGTGTCGTACAAGGATGACCACGATCTGGTGCTGGTGGAGGGCCCCGGGCCGCTCATGGGCGGGACGGAGCTGGACGCGCAGGTGGGGGGGGGCGGAGTAAGGGACGGGGCGGGGTAAGGGGTAAGGGGTAAAGGGCGAGGTACAGGAACCGGGTAGATGTATTCATGCGGCGCCGCTTCCAGAATCTTGCGGTGCGGGGGTTTCTAGCGGAGGCCGCTGTGTGTGTATGTGTTCTTGACTGCCTGTACGACCGATCGCCTGGTACCGTGTATGTAGCTGCCTGCCCCCGACCACTGGCCCGTGTCCCCCCCTCCCGGCCACGTTCTCCGACTTGGTGAACTCACTTGCTACCCCCGTTCCACCCCCCCCCCCGCCCCGTGTGGGTGTACGGCACCTCCAGATCGCCGCCACGATCAACGCCCCGGTGCTGATGACCATGACGGGGGCGCCCAACAGCAGCGTCTCGGACTACTTCAACCGGGCGGTGAGGGGGAGGGAGGAGGGAAGGGGCGGGGGGGGGGTATAGGGTGGGCGTGGTGGACAGCAGGACAGGACAGGACAGGGGCCTCGCACCCCATCCGTGAGACCCCTTTGGGATCCTCCCATCCGTTGGGACTGCCCTCCCAACGGATGGGAGAAGACCCGACCCGACGGGTGAAGGGTGCAGCTGATGAACGGCCCCCGCCAGCCCAGAGAGCCGCAGTGCGCCTCCCTCGACCCAACGCGACCCACAGCTCCCCTACCCACCCGCTCCCTGGGCAATGTCGCTTACGACCCCCGCCCCCGCCCCCTGCCCCTCCCTCCCCGCCTACTACACCGTCAGATGGTGAAGCGGCAGGTGTTTCTGGATCACCACGTGGAGGTGCTGGGCCTGGTCATGAACGGGGTGAGCTGGGGGAACTGAGAAGGGGGCGGGGGGGGGGCGGAGTGAGGAGAAGAGGGAAGAGTCATGGGCAGTTCATGGTGTGCCCGTCTGCGTGGCTGAGGGTTGCTGTCGTGGGTTGTCTATCACACCCCTGCAGCAGCCCACCCTCATCCCCTAGCCTGCCCGTGCGCACCTCGTTGTAACCCTCCCTCCTTCCCGCCCTCCCCGCCCCTCCCTCCCGCCCCTCCCCTCCCCCCAGATCCCCCGCAACAGCCACGCGCTGATGACGGCGCAGCTCAAGGCCCGACTGGACGACGCGGGGCTGCCCTTCGCCGGAGCCATCCCACAGGACCCCGTGCTACGGAACGTGCGGTGGGTGCAGTCCCTGGACCCCTGGAGGAGCCCTGGACCCCCCCTGGACCCCTGCACCCCTGTACCATGAGCTCCCTGTTGGACCTAGAACGCTTGACCCGTGAGGGCGGCCTCAGCGGCTCATTGTGTGGGGCTGGCCGTCTGCGTCCCCCCAATATGCATCATCGGTGGGCCTGACGGGGTTCGTTCTGAGCCTTTTGTAGTTTGGTTAAACTCCTCATGCATGACTGTGTTAGGAGACGTAAATAGCACCGTGGATTGAAAAGGCTTTTGTGACGTCTCCCTCACCGCCGCGTGTGGCCCCCGCCCTCAAAAACAGCCTGGATGAGGTGCAGACGGCGCTCTCTGCCGTACGTCTGTACGGCGACTCGTTGTTGACGGACGTGGAGTTTGACGACGTGGTGGTGGGCTGTCAGCGGCTGGAGGAGCTGCTGGAGATCCTGGGGGAGCGACCCATGGGGCGGTGAGAGTGAAAGGGGGAGACGGGGACCCATGGGGCGGTCACAGTGAAAAAGGGGGGACGGGGCGGTGCCTGACGGGCAGGCTGGGTCGGGCCGCGCTAGCTGGCATGGGCGCTGCCGTGCTGCTCGTCATCCAGGGCGTTGTACGGACATGTACGGACCGGGGTCAGGGGGTGCGGTGGCGCTGGGGAATGTGCGGATCCGCCCCCGGATCTGATTGGAACTGACGTACATTTTGTTTGATCGGCTGCCCTTGGCTAGTGGATCTGGTGCAGCGGGTTGCGCAAGCAGCCGCCCTGAACGACATCCGATTGCTGCAGCAGCGGGGCCTCCGGCTTGGGTGTGTGTGTGTGCGTGTGTGTGGCCGCGGCATCAAAGCTGCTAACCCGCCTTGGGATCAGGTTGGGTGGGGGCTGTGATGCCCCGGGGGAAGAGGGGGGGACTGCGTGCCGTCGCAGACGCGCACTGTGGACTCTTCACTTGCTGCCGCAACCCCTTCCCGACGGCCTTCAAAACGCCTACCGATTTCCCATATAGCCCCTCCCCGCCCGCGCCCCTTTCTGGTCAAACGAGACCGCGAGACCCCCCAAGGGAACCCACAGAGCCCCGACCCCGCCCGCCGCACTCCCTCCCTCGCCCTGCCCCCCCACCCCCCACCCCTCAGGCCGCTTGTGATCACATCGGCTGACCGACTGGACATCGTGTTGGGGCTGTTGGCCGCTCAGCTGTCGGTCAGCGGTCCGGGGGTGGCGGGGGTGCTGCTCACACAGGCGGGCTCGTCGAGGTCGGGACGAAACTACGCCAGGTGGGGGCGGGGCCGGGGGCGGGGGCGGGGTCAGCGGAGGGCGGCTCCCCCCGGGGGCCTCCTGGGGGGGCTGCTGGTGGCGGGGTATCCGGGTATCCGGGTACATGCACGGCGGGGACCAGGGAGGGACCAGGGAGGGGGACTTGCAGGGTGGCAATCCCCCCTTGCCCTTGGACTCTCACCGAGGCCGCCTTCGGCGACCCATCCCGAGGAGCCCTAATCAGCGTCGGCCCGCCCTCTGGTGGGCGGTGACGGAAGGGGGCTGGATCCAGGCCGTAGAGTGTCGTACTGGATCCGGCCGTAGAGTGACCCCGGATGGGGTCCCGCCGCTGCCCTCCTGCCCCCTCGCCCCCGTGGCGTGTGCCCCCTGCCCCTTGCCCCCCCTGTCCCCTGTCCCCTGCCCCACGGTCCCGGTACTAGGGCCATCCCCCCCCTCTTTGTCCCATCCGGTCCTCGCCCTCTGGCAGTCCCCGGCGCAGTCGCACCCTGTCCCTTGCCGCTCGAACCCCCCACAGTCCATAAGCCCTCATTGCGTTGCGCCGCGGATGGACAGACTACTTACGTTGCCGTGGTGGGACCCTACTTCTTGGCACAACCCTACTACTTGGCACAACCCTACTACTTGGCACAACCCTACTACTTGGCACAACCCATCTCTTGCCGCGCGCCTCCCCCCCGTTCCTTGCCCCCCCCCACACACACCCAGGGACACCATTGACCGCATCTTCGCGGGCCTGGTGAACAGCGGTCTGTACCGGGGCAGTCTGCTGCCGGTGCTGTCCACCGACCTGCCGCTGCGGGAGGCGCTTGCCAAGATCAGCACCATGGACAGCGCGGTGCTGCCGTCCTCCACCCGCAAGATCACGCAGTGCAAGGTGGGGAGGGTGAGGGGAGGGGGTATAGGAAATTGGTAGGCATTTTCAGGGGAGGGGGTGGAGTGGGGTGGATGTAGATGTGGGGTAAGTGGCTGGGAGGGGTGAGGGGCATGGGCGGGGAGCCGCGGGTCAGAGGTCTGTGTGGCTGTGTGGCCGGGTGGGTGGGGGGATGGGTGGGGGTCTCCCCCTCCGGTGGACCTCGACGGACTGGGTGGTCCAAGTCCTCCTGCACGCGAGCCCCTGGCGCCCCTGGTTTCCCGGCGGCCCTCTCCTGGAGCGCTTCCGGACACCCTCACCCTCCCTCCCCCCCGCCCACGCATCCCCCAACCCCCACCCCTTTTCCTCTTGTCGCCGCCGCCCTTCTGCCCTGCCCTCCCCCCCTTTTCCCCCCTCAGCGGCTGTTTGAGCAGTATGTGGACGCCAACGCGGTGGTGGCGGAGCTGCAGCGCATGCGGCCCACTCGCATGACCCCCAAGATGTTTACACACACGCTCAAGACGATGTGCAGGTGGGGGGCAGCGGGATGGGGGTGAAGGGGGCCGAGGGCAGGGGCGGAGCACCTGTGCGTGTGAGGTTCGCGGTTGGCGGGACGGAGGAGGGCGGGGCGGCCGCGGCTTAGGCCCTCCCACAGAGGGCGGGGTATCGCACCCGGCCTTGCAGCCCGCCCATTGACTTCTTCTTCACGGAGCGGCTCCCCTCTGAACGATAGACCCCCCCTGCCTGGTCCCCCTCTCTGCAGGGAGCGCCCCCGCCACATCGTGATGCCCGAGTCGGAGGACAAGCGCGTGCTGGCGGCGGCCGCCGACGTGACCACTCGCGGCCTGGCCCGGATCACGCTGCTGGGGGACCCGGTCACCATCGGGGCGGAGGCGGCCAAGCTGGGGCTGGACCTCTCGCAGTGCACCATACACAACCCCGCGGTGAGGGGGGAAGCCGGGGGGTGGGGGTGGGGGGGCGAGGGGGGAAGGGGGAGGGGGAAGGGGGTGTATAGGAAGTTGGTCTGTAGAGACATGATCATGCTGTTTCCCCCGCGGTGAGGGGGAGGGGAGGAGGGAGGGAGGGGGAACGGGGTGCGGCATGTGGGTGTGGGCGTGTTATGTGTCCACGAGTTTCTGCTGCCACTGCCACCACAGCTCCTGCATCTGCCACTGCTGGCCACCCCCTCCACCCCTCCACCCCCTCCACCCCTCCGCCCCCTCCGCCCCCTCCACCCCATCCCCCCTCCCCCAGACGGCCGGCCGCTTCGATAAGTACGCGGACTTGCTTGTGGAGCTGCGGAAGCACAAGGGCATGACGCGGGACCGGGCCCTGGACACGCTGCATGGTGGGGTCCAGGAGGGGGGGGCGGATGGGGGATGGGGAGGGCGGAGCGTCTTGGGGGGCGCGCAGGTCAGCATGGCAGGCATGTGTGTTGTAGTGGTGGGGGGGTGTGTGGGGCCGGGCTGTGCCCCCGGGGTCGTTGCTTCCAGGGAACATCAAGCGGCCTGAAGTCCCCGATCCGCGTCTGGCCGCCCGGAGGACCGGAGGACCGGCGCCCGCTCTGTACGGCCTCGTCGGCCCCACCGGTTGAGATCCTGACGCACGCCCCCCCCCCTTTGTTCGCTACTGCGTTTGGTGTTTTTCTTTTCGATTTAGTCTCCTTGCCCGTCACCCCTCCCCCGCCTCCTCCAACCCCCCCCGCCCCCGCCCCCACCCCACCCCGCCCCTCCAGGCGACATGAACTTCTACGCCACCATGATGATCAGCGCGGGGGATGCGGACGGAATGGTGTCGGGGGCCTGCCACACCACCGCCTCCACCGTCCGACCGGCGCTGCAGGTGGGTGTTTAAGAAAACTGAGCCGCATGTGTGTGTGAATGTGAGTGAATGTGTGTGTGGGGGAGGGGGGTTTGATGACCTGGCTCGTTTGCAGGGAGGAGGGACGGGGCGGGGTGGGGTCGGGGGTCGGGCCTTTGGAGGAGGCGCGCGTGCGCGCGTGTGTGTCTGTATCTGTGTGTGTCTGTTTTTGTCTGTGTGTGTGTGTTAGGGAGGACTGGGCCCTGCCCCGATCACAGACGCGGAAGCGGCCCCTACCGCCATTCCGCAATTTGTCCAACCGCTTTCCGTGACCCCCTGCCCCCTTACACCCCCCCCCTTCGCGCGCCCTGTCCTACATCTCCCCGCCTTGCCCTGCCCCCTGCCCCGCCCTCCCCCCTTTTCAGGTTCTGAAGGACTCGGCCTCCCCGCTGGTCTCCTCCGTCTTCATCATGTGCCTGCCGGACCGGGTGGGTGATGAGGTCGGGGGCGGGGAAGGGGGCGGGGTAGAGGGGTAGTGTGCGGGGGCCGTGTGCGGGGGAACCGATTGATTGTGAGGGGGTATGCGTGGGCAGATGAGGGAGCCGGCGCGCGACGAGGAAGGGACCACACTGGGAAAGCTGGGATCGTAGAGGGGACAGCCACGTGTGTGTGCGTGTAAGCAAAGAACTGAGTCGCGTGAAGCGAAGTCCAGCGTAATAGTCGTGTGTGTGTGTGTTTAGAAAATGAAGGCGTGTGTGTGTCACCGGGGCCGAGTAAAGCGTCTGATACATCTTGATGGGGATGAGGACTCTGGAAACTGGGATGTGGCCCCCCGGCCGCTGCAGGTGGTGGTGTACGGCGATTGCGCCGTCAACGTCAACCCCACCGCTGAGGAGCTCGCCACCATCGCCATCACCTCGGCCGACACCGCCGCCGCCTTCGGCATCGAGCCCCGCGTGGCCATGTTGTCGTACTCGACCCTGGGCTCCGGAACCGGACCCGATGTGAGTCCGTGACCGACTCCACTCAACCGCGGCCGCGAATGGGCGGCGGGGGGGGGGACGCGAAGGAGGGGGTCCCGGGAGCACTCTCTTCCCCGGACCGGAGAGAGGGAGGGGACCTCGGGACCTGCGCGTTGTCCGGCGCCTTGTTGTTCCCCACCTCATGGTGCATCCTATGGCCGGTCGGTCCTTCCGGTGAGCTGCCCCCCTCCTCTCCCCTCCCTCCATCCCTCCATCCCTGCTCTCCCCCCCCTTGCTGACTCGACCCAACCCGGACCCGACCCGCACAGGTCCAGAAGGTGGAGGAGGCGGTGGCGCTGGCCAAGGCCCGCCGCCCCGACCTCAAGATCGAGGGACCCATCCAGTACGATGCGGCCATCGACCCCAAGGTGTGTGTGGGGTGGGGATGTGGTGGGGGTTCGGGGGGGTGGAAGAGAGGAGGGGGGGAGAGGGGGGAAAGAATGGGGGGAGCCCGACATCGCCCGCGCCCCCGCTGGGTCCAGTGCCCGGGTTCGTGTGTGTGTGTGTGTGTGGGGGGTAGGTTTCCTCAATGAGCCCGGCCGGCCAGCCGGCCAGCCAGGCACCCCAACCCACCCAACAACATTGTCTCACGCAAACACCCCCCGCCCGTTTCCTGTTGGGCGGCGCTGGGGTTTGCAAACCTCCTTACCCCAACCTCCCGGACCCCACCTTGCACCTCACACTCCTGAACCCACACTCTTTACCCCACCCTCCTGGACCCCAACCTCCTGCACCCGCCCGGACAGGTCGCGGCGGTGAAGGTCCACGGCGACAGTGAGGTGGCGGGCAAGGCCACCGTGTTCGTGTTCCCGGACCTCAACACGGGTGAGGGCTTGCGGACCCCCTTTTGGGGGTGGGAGGGTGTCGGGCGTCTGCGGTGCCAAGAGGAGAGATGTAGGGGAGCTGGGGGATGGGGATGGTGGGGTGGACGTGCACGGCAGCTGATACCGTACTACGGTGTTACATACCGCACGGAGCAGAGCGGGCTGCGGCGTCCCGTTCCCCTGGTCGACGTGCTCCCCCTCATGGTGGGGGGAAGGGGAGGGCGCCCTGTGATGTGATGTGATGTGATGTGATGTGCATGGTGAGCTGGTGGCGTGCACAGTTTGTGCGGGTGGGTGGGCGTGTGGGACAGGGTGGGGCCATGGCATGGGTTCCGGGCCGGGATGGAGGACGTGTGTTGGGACATAGCGGTCTGAGGACGCTGCGCTGTGCTGCAGCGACGTGCGTGTGTATCGCTACGTTGAGCTGTCGTCCCTCCTCGCCGTCGCTTTCGAACTCCGCCGCGTCCCCCCCCCCCGCCGACACCCCCCCCCGCCAGGCAACAACACGTACAAGGCCGTACAGCAGAGCTCCGGAGCCATCGCTATGGGCCCTATCATGCAGGTGTGCGCGCCCGCAGGTGTCCTTCTCCCCCCTCGCGAGGGTTCGCTCTGTGTTTGGTGCCCTGCGTTACGCCCCACCAGGCCCACCCGCCACCGCACCCACCCACCCACCCGCCCAATCTCGCCCTCCATCCCACCTCCCCGCCGCCCTGCCCCCACCCCTCTCGACCTCCCCGCCCAAACCCAAACCCGTACCCCAGGGCCTGCTCAAGCCCGTCAACGACCTGTCCCGCGGCTGCACGGTGCCCGACATCATTAACACCGTCTGCGTCACCTCCATCCAGGCCAGCCGCCTGCGCCGCACCGCCCGGCCAGACGGCACCCCCACCCAGAGCGTGGACGGCGGGCCATCCTCCCCCACCGCCAACGGCGGGAAAGCTGGCTTCAACGGCAACCACAACGGCATCATCCCGCCCAGCCTGGCCCCCGTGTAAATTAGAGCTAGGGCAGAGGTCGAGGTCGAGGTCGAGGTCGGGCTGCATCTGCACTGCTGGGCTCTTAGGGTGATTAGAAGGGGGGAGGCGGAGGCGGTGAAGGGAGGAAAGGGCCGCAAGGGGAAAGGGCCGAGGTGCCTCCGAGATCCGGGCGCACCGGGGGATAAGGGGCCATCCCGCGGGGCCCTCCGCCGGAGGGTGCCATCCCCCCGTCCCCCCTTCCCTCCGTCCCCCCTTCCCCCTCGGCCGGCAGATGGTCGTCCCTGTTCCAACTGAAGCCGGTGCTGCAGTCCTGCTGCTGGTAGGAGGACAGCACAGCACAGCACCGCAGGGCGGTCCTGACGACTGCCCGCTGGCGTTCCCTGCTGCCGGCAGTCGCCCCAGGACGCGATCCTTTCCATACATGCGCAGCGCTGCGGCTGCGGCTGCGGACTGCGGCTGCGCTCTCGCCTTGGAGGGAGGGAGGCAGGGGGAGGGCCTCGTCGTGCGGGGTCGTTGTGGTGGTTGTGTCGTCCCCTCTCGTTGCTCGTTGTGTTGCCTTTGAGAGACTCATTACTAATGAGTTGGTTGGGGTCACGTGGGTTTGCGGTTGGTCTGACAGTGGCCGCGGAGGACCCTCGTGGACACCCCCGCTGGCCGCGTGTTGTGGACACGTGTTGCTACACCCGTGTTGCTCTATAGCGTGAGGTGCTGTTGGAAGAGAACGCAGCGGCCTAATTTAATGGCCCGTTTTTTTGTTGGGGGTACCGTTGGTCGGGTACAGTTGGTTCGGTACCAGGTTGTTGAGGACCGTTGGTGGGTTGTACGTGGCAGATTTGAGTGGCAGGCATTCTCGTCACAACTCTAGGTTTTATAACGGCTACATTAAACACAACAAGGCGATGGATGTGTGTACGGGCGGATGGGCGGACGGACGGACAAACAGCTGTGTGTTTTTGTCCGTCTAGGACTTCGCAGCAGGAATTAGAGCTGGTTGTGGTCCAGGTGATCCGGCCCTCGTGGGGGTCGTGGGGCGACTGTGAGCACACCACTCAAGCGACACGGAGCTGTCATTCGGGGTCGCGGGGACAACAGGCCGCGTGCAGGTGCAGGAGCTGATGTATGTGCGGGTGTATCTCAATCCGTGGAGCTATCGTTTGCTGCCGAGCAATATTGGCTGCGTCGTGCGGCTTCCTTCTGTACGGAGCTCTGCGTTTACGGTGTGTGTGACAACGGACTGTGCGGGTGTGTGTGTGTGTGTGTGTCGTACACATCTGTCCGGGTCTCTGACGCCGGCCGAGGGCTGCCAACCCAGCCCCAACGGGAAGACCGTCGAAGCGCGCTCCTCTTTTCGCGAAAGGAAAGGAGAGGGGCGCGCGGGGCCGCATTCCTCGTTGATTGCGAGAAAGAGAGAGAAAAGGGGGAGGGATGTACGCCTCACTGGAGGTGGAGGTGGAGGAAGCTGGATTTCGAGGTGGGCGGAGTTTGTGGCTTCGAAGTGCGCGCGCGTGTGGCTTTGGTTATGGACGGTAGGCAGGCGGTCTCGATGCTTTCTTCCTGGCGTTGTGAGCGTGTGTGGGAGCGTGTTTTTGAGTCTAGAACCTACCCGACGAGCCGCGTCCATTACGGCGGGGAATCCGAATCATGGAAGCAACCCTGCGCTGGGGGCCCAGCTTGTGGCTCTGCGCAATGGCGCCGGTGCCCTATTCTTTCGTACTTGCACTTGCTGTTATTAACGCCTCCGGTGATAGTAGTGTAGGGTTTTTAGGTTGGTTGGATGGTGACACCTCTTGGGCGGTGATTCCGGTTCGTTGTTGTTGGTCTGATGTATGGGACGGATGTGGCTCCTGCCAGAGGCTCTGACGGAAAGCCAAACAGAGTCAGGGTTGGCGGTTCGTTGGGGGGCGCCCAAAGCAGAGCGCGCGGCTGGATTGAGGTAGGGCGCAGCAGTCAGGCGGGGCCGCCTGGGGATGTGTCGCCGTAAACCCTAAACCCTGGCGAACCTGCTGAGCGGGCGGCTGTTGCTCCGCAGTGTGAGCCAGCGCCTACCTCCCTACCTCCCTTCCTACCTACCTACCTGCCGTGACTAGATTTACGGAACCGTCCTGGGGTTTTGGTGCCGTCGTATGGTTGGGAAGAAGCGGCGTGCCGGTGAAGTGTGCTGCAGTGACAGGAGGCGGGGTGGGGTGGGGTAAGGTGAGGTGCGGTTCCGGAGGGCCTCCCGCGAATTACCGTATGGGTCATGGACCTACCGTGCACAAGTCAGGGCGGGGCCGTACTTTCCTCCCCGTGGTCAGGCGATGGGGTTCAGGCGGGCCCGTGTGTGCGCGGGGTCTATTATTTGTTCACGGCGGGTGTGTGGCCCCGTGGGGTCCAGGGCCATCGTATGATTGCATAAATGTTTAGCGATCCCCGAGCATGTGCGTGGTAGCACCCATCGGCGCGTCCGTCGAAACCTGTACAACCTTGTAAAACCCTACCTTGCGCAGATCCGGGCGTCAATGCAGATCCCGTGTACGGCATCCCAAGGGTTTCGAGTGAACACACGCGCGCACAATGCAGCTCACGCGACCCGATGAGGCCATGAAGACGGGGACGTGCGGCACCATCACACATATGGCGCCAGTTGCTGGGTCCGGGGGCCTCGGGCGACTGAGGGGGGACCCCTTAAGGCGTGAGGGGAAACGCACGGGGGCAGGGGGCGGGGGCAGGGGACGACGATTAGCCTGGCGTGCTCATTGTGCCGTCGGGACGATGCAATCGAGAATGGCTGTTAAACCCCGTCTGCCAACGAGGCAAAGCGACGCCCGGTTGATTGTGGAGCGCAGCTGCAGGCCTATCCAGCATCCCCCAGCCTCGCATCGGCATCTGCCACGAGGTGCGATGTACCGAACATGTCCACCCGTGCACCCTCCCGACGTCCCTGGACCGTTTGGAGCGTCCTTCTCATGGTCCCACAATCACGCGTTTTCCGACCCGCGTCATCATGCCCCCAGGTCCGCAGCCGACCCGTCACGCAGCCTTGCCTTTGATGCCCCACGAATTCAGGTCTTGAACCCGTCCTTGTACCCCCCCCTTTCATTGATGCACTCGCTGTGGCAGATGGCGAGGGAAGCCGGCCCTGGGCGGGGCTGCGTGTCCCACCTGCAGGTGTCCGTTGAGGTTGGCAACCACCAGCGCAGCATAGTAATACAGGTAGGTGCCGCAGTTCGGATGATGGGGGACGGGGGCGGATGGAAAGGTGGATGAGGGGTTGTCAAGGTGCGGTGGCTCAGTGCGATGCCATGCGATGAAACGGGCGGAGGGAGGGCGCGGGGGCAGGTACCACCCCGTGGGGGAGAGGGCGGCGCACGTGGCGATGCAGTGCAGTGTGTCGCGGCGCGGCGTGGCGGGCCGCGAGCGCTGAATGAGAGGGTAAGGGGTGAGGCCGCGGTGGCGGCCCGGTAGCAATCGGACAGGCACTGATCCGGAAAACATAGTTTTCAATACCTTAGGCTTCGGCGAGCGCACAGGCAGGAGAGGGAGTAAGATGCAGACGCGGCGAAGGCGGCGGCTCGAGGGTGATGGTTAGATGCATTTTTCTACTCGGGTTTCTACTAGGCCCCTGCTCCCTGGTGGACTGCTGGATTGGACCTGCGCCCTAGCGCAGACATCTGCATACATGCCGGACCCAAGCTTGTGTTGCAGCGAAGCATGGGCCTGCATGGTAGAGTGCTTGGGCCCAAGCTGAGTGCGGGGGTACAGGAAGGGGCAGCAAGTCTTCGATATGGCCACTGGGAGCCGTTATAAGTCCCGATGAAAGTGGGGCCCGGGGATGCAAAAGTGATCGGCCTCATAACGACACACCCGCCAAGGACCACGAACCTCCCCTCTGGCCTCTCCACTCTCCTTCCTGGTCATTCCACCCTTACCCCACGCCAATCCCCGTACCTTGTAAAGTAGACCAGTTGCAAACTGCACCAGCAGGCCATACGACACTCAGCGCTGTCGGGATTCGAACCCGTCACCCACCCGCTGGTGGGTGCTGCCGGAGGAACGCTACGTCAGGCGATCCGTAGGGCATCGATGCTGTCTCGCACCTACCTAGCTATCATGATCATATTGGAAATCCCGGCTCCGTATCCTTCGTCTTGCTAATTCCTCTGTGCAACCCAGTATGAATATGTCTACCCATGTGGGGGGGGGGGGGTAAAAGAAACTGCCCAGACACACCCAGCCAGTATGTGTGTGTGTGTGTGTGGGGGGGGTATGCCCAGACACACCCAGCCTGTGTGTGTGTGGGGGGGGGGATTTGAAGTGAAGAAAGAAACCCTAGACAAATGAACCGGGCACACCCAGAAACACTCGGAATATTTACGTGACGAGGTACCTGCATAGCAGTGGAAGGGGCGGCCCGGGGGCTGTGCGGTTGTTCCCTTTTGCCCCGGTAGCCACCCAGTCCCGACCTCTCTTACGCGGCTTCCACGCGCACCTCCGCCCGCCCCTCCAACCCGGCCCTGCAGTCCCTCCATCCCCTCCTCACCCCTCCCAGCCCAGCCCCTCCCCAACCTAACCCTCCCCAATCAATCCTTGCCTCCCTTCCGGACCTACTCCCTGCTCCCTACCCCCCTTACCTGCCCGGCTCCAGGTCTTCATCCGCGAGCGCCTCAACGGCCACTACTCGGTGGCCACCTTCGTCCTGGCCAACACCCTGGCCTCGGCGCCCTTCATCTTCGGCATTGCGGTCATCTCCTCGGCCATCGTGTACTGGCTCGTGGGTGGGTGCTGGTCCCCAAGGGGGGCCCCGGGGTCGCGGCGGGGCATAGAGGACGGCAGGCCATCGAGGGGAGCCCCTGGCTGCGGCTGCCTGCGTGCTGACCTGTCAGGCGCGCTTTCTCAACCCCCCAACCCCCCAACGCCCCTTGGACTGCTCACCCTCAGGCCTGAACGACCACGGCGACCGCTTCGTGTACTTCTTTGTGAACCTGTACGTCAGTCTGACGGTGGTGGAGTCGCTCATGAAGGCGATTGCGGCGGTGGTGCCGCACTACCTGATGGGCATTGCGGGTGAGGGGGAGGAGGGGGGAAGGGGGTGAGGGGGGAGCGGGTGAGGAGGAGGAGGGGGGGTAAGGGGGGGAGGGGGAGGGGGTGAGGGGGAGGAGGGGGGGAAGGGGGTGAGGGGGGAGCGGGTGAGGAGGAGGAGGGGGGGGGAGGGGGGAGGGGGGAGCGGGTGAGGAGGAGGAGGGGGGGGGCGGGGAGGGGGGAGCGGGTGAGGAGGAGGAGGGGGGGGAGGGGGGGAGGGGGAGCGGGTGAGGAGGAGGAGGGGAAGGGGGGAGGAGGGGGGAAGGAGAGATATCACGGGGCGTCAGGATTAGAGCTTCGAGTCAGGGAGGGTTGAGTGCAGCGGGCCCCATCGCTGCGGGGAACGGGTCGGTGGGTTGTGGTACCGGATTTCGTTGTGCGCCCCGGACCCACCTACCCGTTTCCCTTGCTGCCGGCCCGCCTGCCTGTCTGTCCCCTTGCTTGCATGCTCGGCCACCTGCCGACCCACCCGGCCACTAGGGCGGTGAAACCCTTCCTCAGCGCGTATTGCATCGTAAGCCGGGATGGGCATTGGTCAGTACCTGCGGGTGGGTGTGTATGGCGGGTGGGTATGTGTTGTAAACTTGTAATGCTCTCCGATGAAGGTGCCCTGGTCGGAGCGACAGTCCTAGTTACCTTCTTGCTTGCTCGCCATAACAGAACGCGCGTGGATGGTTGATGCATTCGCAGGACCTTTCTTGCTTATGCCCCCTCCGGCTTGACGGCCAGTACGGGATGCCGTACATGTGGTGCACCACAGGGAATGTTCATGTAGCAGTTAGTACCGACTCGGGGCCAACTGATGGTGCGTGGTTGTGATGAGCGGTTGCGGTCGATGGACGGCTGCCACCGGCCATCAGTGTGTGAATGGGTGGACGCTGTTGGCATGTGGTGTGTGCTTGGCTCTCCCCTTCCTCCCCCTCGCTGCTGGGGAGTCGATGCTTCAATCGTTTGTGGCGAGTGATGTCGGGCGGTGAGGGGCATCATGACCGGGGACTGTGGCTGCTGGGGGTTGTAGTGGGATGTGTCTGCCCGCCTGCTGTCCGTCCGTGCAGCAACATCTGCCGTACCAGTGATTTTTTTCGTTTTGGCCCGGGAATTGTTTATTCCGTACCAAGGAATGAGTTTGGGCCTCGACATAATTATTTATTCCTTATCTGGGAGCCGCTGGGGGGCTCCGCCCCCCCCAGACCCCCCCCGATGAGTTACAAAAAAATTGTCTGCGGAGGAATTCGCCTGTAGGACAAATGCCCGCGCTTTCCAGTGTCTTGATGATCCATGCTAGCTACCTGTGCTGCTGTGCGCGTGTCTGCCCCGCTGCAAGCCCGCACACGACAACCAGAGTGACGTGGTACTCAAACGTGCACAGCCCGCAAGCAAAAGGAATACTTAGTTGTTGGTTTCATTCGTACAGAGTCCACCATTCGGGCAACACGCACATGCGTTCTTGGCTATGATTCTATGAACCTCCGGCGCTTCGGTAAGAGTATATAACATCGAGTTCTACCGGTTCAGCATGTACCGGCCCCTGCTGCTCGCGGCCTTCCACTTCTCTAGGGCGGCCGTGAAGGGGAAGGATGATTCTAGGTCGTACAGGTCCTGCGTGAACATGCGCACGCAGAGCGCCAGGTGCTCATCCAGGCGGTTTCGGACTGAGTCCTGCACGAACGCCATGCATGGCTGAGAAACGGCGCTCGTCTTCTACTGAGCCGGGCACCATCACAAAAACAAGCTGCGCCAGTGCCACAAACTCCGTTAAGGCACCCTCGAGGGCCGGCGCGTTGCTGATCATCTCCCACATGCGTGAGGTCTGCGTGTTGTTCAGGAGTGCACGGTGCGCTCTCTTGGCCACCTGCTGGGGCTTCGCCGCTGCCTTCCGCTGCTGTTCTGTCTGCTCCCGCATCCGTTTGATGCGCGCATCAGCGGCCAGCTGCGTCATGGTGCTCACAAACAAGGACGCCTGGTCGTCCAGTTTGGCACCGTCGAGGAGCGGCGGCACTTTACCGCCGCCCGCTTCACGCGCTCCTGGCAGTAGTGAGATTTGATGGCGTTCAGCTTCTGCTTGAAGTCCGACGCGGAGGCTTGGCCATCCAGTACTCGATGTAGACGATGGATGCTGCATCCAGCAGCTGGTGCGGTGGAAACCGCGAGTTCAGCTCCCCAAGTAGCAACTGAACATCCGTCGACACGGAAGCCTCCACCGACTCGATGACATCATCCAACAGCGCCGGTGTCAGGCAACTGGCCGTGCGCCGCGCCACCGCGGCCAGTGCGCGGCCGGCCCAATGCTGTGAAGGGGTGGAGCTCCCCAGCACAGGCAAGGCCGATAACCTCCGTGCCGTCATCGCCTCCGTACTCCCAGCAGGTGCCCGTGATGTCCCCATCCGTCGGCACTAGCCCCGTGTAGTCACTGAAACTCAACGGTCTTGAACCGGGTTGCCGGGGTGAGTACATCTCACGAAGCCGGTCCTTCAGGCACTTCAGCGCCGAGGCCAGCTCGCCGATGTACAGCTCACGGCTCTGCACAGTTTGATGAAGCAGTTGACGCTCTCCAGCGCTGGCTTGACGGCGTTCATCGCAACGTAGAGCTGCGCGTCCGTGAGCTGGGCGTACACAGCATGCGCTCGCACTCCGCATCGAACAGCACAGCAGTGCTTTGATTTCGCGCAGCAAACTCAGAAGTACCGTACCCTTGCAGATGAATTATTTAAGACTTGATACAGGACCCTGCGGTCGAAAAAACGTGGATTGCATAAAAGCCGGCGCGCCGAATATGCTGTGAAGGTATTGGGGTGGCCCGGGTTT
>BDSI01000104.1:436561-465919 GCA_003117195.1 Eudorina sp. 2006-703-Eu-15 | reverse complement strand
AAAACATGTAAACAGCCGCTGAGAGCGTCGCAGTACCCACACAAGCCCCCCTCTAATAACGCGTTGTCTTGGCCACCAATACAATGAAAACATCAATCTTGTTTCATAATGCAATTGTTGCCACTTGTGCATCCACTTTCCTAAGGCCCCCTGCCAAGTACCCAGGGGCAGCGCCGTTTCAAGCAGTAAGCTCCCAAATAATTAACATGTTTGCTGCTGTTCCAGATCGTCTTGAGGCGTGGCGTTCCCACGCTTTCAGCGTTACTGTTACTGTTTGCGTGTAAGGTGAGACCGTCCAGCTTAAATACAAAACCAGCTTTGAAATTTTACTTGAATGAGCAAAGCTGTAGGTCTTGCACTGAAGTTCGTCATCCCCCTCCAGGTGCGCACGTGTAATCGTACTGCTCGTCCCAGCCTTGATGAAAAATAGGGACGTCGACGCACTCGACAAGTCACAGACTATTTCTTACTTTGTATTGTCAAAGACCTCAGGAATAATCAGAAGCAAATATCACGCGTATGCGAGGAGAACTAGGATAATGCAATTCATTATCAGGCTCTCTCCTCCATCCGCCGCGCCATGTCAATCCCAAGTTTGGGGTCTGATAACTCTCAGTTAGTGCTGGTCTCGACTCTTTGAAGCGACAACGCAGATATCTTCAGGTTGAACGTTCCAAAGAGGCAGCCAACGCTCATGGCCACGGATTGGGACCTCGCGGCTTCATCAACGGCCTAGACGATCTAGAGGATGCTGAAAAAGAGCACTGTTTCTCGATTCTACACGGGCAAGGTTTCGGCGCAGCTAAGAAGCGCCGAGCTTTCTCGTCTCGACATCAATGACCTGAAGACCGCAGGCATCAGTGATCTGTGCACGCGCAAGGTCCTGCGACTGGCAATTGAGGGTGAGCCATCGCGATCGCGGGAATCCTATCTGTGGACATAGCGAGTGTGTCCATCGACCGACCGTCCGATGAACATCCTAAAGGGTATTGGGTTTGTTGATGCGCGCTACGGTATGCGTCGCTGGGCGGTTGGAGGCTCGCGTGCTGTGACGTACAGCGGCATGCACGCTGGAGCCTGGGACCATGGTCTAAATTGGCAGCATCACGCTTGGGTTGTCCCCACAATAACAACGCAATCATAACGCTTTAAGCGCGCTTCGCGTTTCTGCGCGTCGCGTTTGCACATAAGCTTTAACGAGCATGAGCGGGCTTGTGCCTCCCGACTGCTCCCACGTTGTGGAGTCCTTCCGTATATATATATACTTATGGATGCAGCGTGTACATAATGCCTGCCGCCGGTCGTGTCGCCTCTGCTGGCGGGCATACAGAGGCTCTTAATGCCGCCACCGCACCCGCGGCGCGTTAGCATTCCGGTACGGTATCGTGCGCTTTTGAACTAAGACATTAGAAGCGGACCAAGCGGCAGGCGTCACTGTTCGGCAGCTATTAGCGCGAAAGGCTGCCATTAATGGCGCGCTACACGCTTGTGCATGCCTCTGGCTAACGAACGAAGGAGGTTGGGCATTCGAGATGGAGTTGCGATTGTTCGCCTGACCTAATTTCAGCTCTTTTCCTCCTCGCACACCATCCCGGACGCTCGCTTGTTGTGCAGCTGCGGCGGCCGGCCTGGGCGTGGGGAGCGCGACAGGAGCTGGTGAGTCGGTTATGCTAGCCCAGACTTGACCCGCTAAGACTCCGGCTCTAGTGTCCCCCGGTATGCAGTCCCGCGGCAGTTTGAGCTACCGCGAAGTGCGCAGCACAGCATAGGCACATGGGTAGTTGACACGCTCGGGGCGTCAAAACAACGCCACGCAGTGGGAGGCGGGGCTACCATCCAGGCTACACGAAATCCTCCTTTCCACGAAAACACCCTCAAAACGGCTTAAAGCCTTGCGTAGTCTGAATTTTAACCTTAAATGCTTGCCTTACATGGTCTCACACATGGTCTCACGGGAGCGGACTAGCTGGCATGGAGGGCGCAAATGGTCCCACATGAGCGGATTAGCAGGCATGGCGATTGCGACGGGAGCCTGTGAGGTTTGAGCCTTTCCGCGTGAAGTGTTGTTGAGGCTCACTTCCACATGAAACGCGCAGCGGAGTGCATGTCGTAATGTGCTTGTGCCTCCCGACTGCTCCCACGTGCAGTCTTTCCGCGTGGTATGGCTCACTTATGGATGTAGCGGGTGCATAGCACCTGAGGTCTGCTCCGCCGGTCGTGTCGAGGAATGACTGTGCACAGGATACGACTTTCCTCCCCTCTTTTGTCCACCCCGCGTCCTGGAATCGCGCTCCCTTCACCGCTCAGGCCTGGTCAGCCGGCCGACATTGCACCAACGGGCTCTGCCGCAATGTCATGGCTCCGCAATGCGCGCGAGCTGCTGGTGGCTGGGGAAATCCTGAGCTTTGAGGCGGCCCTCCTACTTAACGCCAATTACAGCAGCGTCTACATCCGCGCCTGCTACGAGGCGCTTTTCGAGAAGCTGACAACATCGAAGCACAAGTGCTGTATCAGTTGAGTACCACATGGTGGTGTGCAAAGGCCAGGCGCACGCATGTGCATGGGAGGCGTGGCAAAAGCGTACACGCGCGAGGGTGCAGGGCATACCGGTGCTGCCATACGGGTGTTTTGCTGTTGATTCCGAGTTTATCGTGCGATTCGGAATATGGATGCGTAGCGCAATTTCACTGTTGCATGCTTGTTGGAAGTGCGGGGTGTCCAGTGAGGCTTTGCATTGAGAGAGCGACACACTGCATAGTTCCTGGTGACTCGACACGCGTGTGGTGGTCTAACTCTATTTTCCACACGCAGTCACTGGCACGCCGGGCACGGGCAAGTCGTTCTTTCTGTACTACCTGTTGGGCATGCTGGTGTCGCTGCCGGAGCCGCCGCCGTACATCCTGCTGGAGCACGTGACGCTGAAAGATAAAATGGTGAGCTGTTTTCCTTTCTCTGCTGCGTGGATCCACCCTGCGACGACCTTGCCTTCACCCTGCCGTCACACAACCAGCCAACACCAGCTTGCATTAATGTGTTTGTGTCCCGGTTGATGAACCGCTGCGCATGTGTACACAGCTCTGCTACGACCACGCATCAGGACAGGTGCTGTCGGGCACAACGGGGGATTTCGAGGCCGCGCGGGACCACCCCAAAGCCTGGTACATCTCCGACGGCGTTCCGCCGGACTTGTCCTCCCTGGCGCGCATCATCCTCATCTCTTCGCCTCGTCGTGAGATTTACAAGGTAGGTGTCTGGTCCGTACGAAGTGAGCTAGGTGGAACTATACCACTGTGTCGCACGTTGCCTGCAGGAAATGGAGAAGTCTGGCGCTCTTTTCCTGTACATGCCGCTGTGGTCGAAGGCGGAGCTGCTGGACTGTCGCACGTGGGTATTTGATATTGGTGCATGCATTGGTTGTTGCTTGCGTGGATTTGATGACGTAGTTGGCCGCGCCCCAGTGCAAGGCTTGAGGTTCCTCTTTGATCATGCCTTGCGCTACTACTTGGCGGTGCCTGTCTCCATGCACAGCAAGGTATACGACAAAAAGGTGCCGGAGGACCTGGCCACTTGCCTGTACGAGCACTTCGGCGGTGTGGCGCGCTACGTGCTAGGCGTGCCGTCGCAGTACGAGGCCTCAGAAGTAAAGCTGAACGCCCTGCTGGAGCCCCTGAAGAAAGCGCTGGATGAAAGCAACCCAGATCAGGTGGGCGAGCCATGCACGCCAAGCTCGTTCGTTAATTTGCAAGGTCAAGAGCACGCACTCGTGTTTGTTGTTTATTGCTCTCATGCGTAATAACCCTCGCCAGTATACGTTGTTGTGTGTAGGTTTGCGCGGGCCTTGGCGGTCTCGAGATGGGGCCCAACGCCAGCCACCGGGTACTGCACATTGTGGCCAACAGTGACTTCACGCTGTCACACCTGAACTTCGCGAGCCGATGGGTCGCCTATGGGTTTGTGAAGAGGGTGATGAAAAAAGACGCCAGAGATCTGGCGGGCTTGGTTGCCGGCACGAAAGGGGCCATCCGCGGCCACCTGTACGAGCAGGTCATGCACCGCCTCCTATGGCAAGTAAGTAGGGAGGCCTCATTGATTGAGTGCGGCGATTTGGCGGAGGTAGGATGCCATATCTAAAAGCTCTGAGATGCGCCTGCACCGTGCATGGCCTGACAGGGTGGTACCTTCTCAATCGTGCCCATCAGCAACGATAAGCTCAGCCGCGCCGGGGCGGGCGGGGAGCTGCAGCTGCCCAGCTGCGAATCGTCGAGGTTCAAGGTGAACGAGGGCTGGGCAGAAGCGGAGCTGTCCGCAGGCCTGTTGTATTGGGGCATCAACGCGTCGTATGGGGCGAACATCGCAGGATAACACCACCACGACATCCAGGTGGCGTCAAACTCACGTTCTTGCCCCGCTGTCTGCCTCAGGACGTGAAGGAGATGTGGGCTGACGGAAAGTTCCGGGAGAACGTTTACTTCATGCCGGTCAAGGACAACTTCGAAACGGTGGATTCGGTGCTGCTCGTGGACAAGACGCTGCACATGTTCCAGATGACAGTCGGAAGCAGCAAGCCTGTTAGCGCGACTGCCCTGACAAGCTTGTTCAAAAAGCTGAGCGTTCAGAACCTTCAGAACGTGGACCTGTGCCTGTATTACGTGGTGCCTCCGGAGAAACTAGATGCCTTCAAGCTGCACGCAGACGCGTCCTGGCCGCCGGGCAATAAGCAGGTCCTGGCCGCGCGCACCCGCCTGTTCCTGCTCAAGGGAGACACTGAGGCGGCGCGGCTGCCGCACCAGCAGGCCGGAGTTAACCGTTAGAAGCCGGCAGCAACCGTGGTTGCGATACGACCTACAGCCGTGATGGTGGCGCCAGTGGTCAAGCGCACCGCTGCGCCAAGCAGCGGCTGCGTCCACCGAGCTGGTGGCCGCCTGCAGGCATTCTGGCGATGACGTGGACGACTCGGGCTACAGCGCAAGAAACATCTGCTTCCCGTGTCAGCAGTTGGTCGGCTGAAGCAGGTGCGTGCGACAGCAGCACGGGCGCAGCGTAGTAAGGACGGCTGCTGAAAGCGTGCGGAGGTGGCGGCGGCGGCGGAGGCCCGTACTACATCGTCGCTGGCAAAGCGTGGGCCCAACGGTGGATCCAGGGAGTGTGACTCTCTGGACAGCGCAAATGGCCGATTGAAGAACGGCTACTGCGCAAAGGGCTACCAGAAGTTGACTGTTTTGTTCCGGAGTGGTTGGGGCCCTCGAGGATATCGGAAGGAAGGCTATGCCGTGTTTTCGTTGTCGCGGAAGTTATGCATGGCGGGGGCTTTTGCAACCGAGGCTGTGACAAGCCAGGAATGGGACCACTTTCCAGTCTTGCCATAGTTATGCCCGCCTTTTATATGAATGCTTTGGTCCGTAGTGAAGCACGCTGTTTTCAGTTTTTCGTGACACATATAGCACGCCATCAGGTGCGGCTTACTACGATGTTCTATGGTACGGTTTGGAACTTGCTGAGAATTCGCCTTCTTTGACTCGTGGAGCGCAAGGACGCTCCTCGTACTGCTGGCCCTGACGGACACGTGGGATGCAGCCACTCCTCAATGTGAGCCGCTGATACGGAGGACCGATGTCCTAGATGCTTTTGTTGCTCAAGTTGATGATGCATGGGAATTGTTTCGGGTTTCATCCGTTTAGCCTCTGGGCTTTCGGGTACGTTGTGCATGTACGACCAAATGGGTGGGCGCGCCTTCTGGTGCGGCTGATTGTGTTGCCAGTTCACATTCACTGTGATATCGCGCTTGTGCTCGGCCTCTCGAGATGTATGGGGCGTGTGCAGGTGGAGCGCATGCTAGTCTCTGTTGTGTGTGCAGTGTGGAGGTGGTTGAGGATGAGAAACATGCCGTTATCGAGTGCCCAGCTCTGCCAGACCCTTATGCATTTCGGGCGGCATTTGCAGCTCTTGTCGCAGTCAGATCCGCGTCAGCTTGGAGCCTTTCCAAATGCAGTGCTTATGTATCGCAAGAATCTGCTTAGGGTGTAAGTTTACACGCAGCTTCACACACGGTGCGCCGTCCAGCTACACCATCCCACTCGCGCGCCGCGCCAACCACCAGCCTCCGCCGAGCGCCGAAGTACTCGGCTCCAACCTCCCACACGCCTTGCCGCCCAACTACGCCCTCCCATTCACGCGCCCTGCGCCCTACCCGCGCAGTGGGAGGCGCGGTGCGCGAGCAACGTGTGCCGATCTCTGTTCGCGCTCTACAGCAGATGATCAACCTAGGCTGCGGAGCTTCGGCAGCAGCGCGCCGCCGGGCGAAAAACGGGCAGCTGCTGCGAATCAATGAATGCTTGCCAGTTTGCTTGTAACATCAAACGTGGCTTTTGTTAGTTTATTGAGGGGGTGTGTGCAGTGAAAGGTCGGACAGGCCGGCAACCCGTCCGTTCCAATGCTGCAGCAGGACGTGGCCGGCAGCAGCAGCAGCAACAACAACAGCTGCGGCTCCTGATACTGCCGTTGCCGCCACGGCTACAGCTGCTCCGCGCGCGCTACAGCAGCCTCGGCGGCATGTCACTGGCGGCGCTGCAGCTGCCGCCGGGGCTGGTCTCCCTGGAGTTGAAGAACCCCAAACTGGAGATCGGCGACGGCGACGGGCAGTGCGCCGCCCAGGGCTGCAGCTGCTGCGGGTCATCAACGAGACGCGGCAGCGCAATGCCCTGGCGGGCCCCGTGGGCTGGGCGGAGGCCAACGGCGGCGGCGGCGGCGGCGGCGACGGCGAGGCGGGCGGCGGCGGCGACGGCGAGGCGGGCGGCGGCGGCGAGGGCGGCGGCGGCGACGGCGAGGCGGGCGGCGGCGGCGGCCATGCGCCGTGGCTGGTCGCTGCGGCGGTTGACGCTGAGCGGGCTCCGACTGGGGAGGGTGAACGCGGAGGCGCTGCGGTCCCGCCTCCCGCGTGCTGGCGACACAGCTGCGGTGTGGCCGATTGTGAGACGCCGAGCTGTGTGTCTATACATCCGTGTACGGCAGCGTGTCTGGACCATGCCGGGGTCGGTCGTGCAGCCGATTTGTGGTCTCGTGTTTGAGTCAGTGGCGTGCTCAGCAGATATGGACTGAGTGCATATGACGTGCGGCCCTAGGGTGTTGCATATGTCCTAGCGCGGGCTGAATGGTCGCGTGTCGAGTGCTCGAGTCCGTTTCGCGGTATTTGTGGCCAGCCAGCACGATCCAGTACAAACAAAGATGAGGGAGGGATGATCACCGTACACTGGTTGTGAGACATCCCTGAGACGACGTGGCGCTTCCTAAGGAGCACTAGTGTTTTCGCGCCGCTGCAATCAACGAAACGTGCGCCCACCCAAGCACTTCGCCCGGTTCACCGGGTTCGCCCGGTTCGCCGCGGAATCGACGAGATCTCCGGAATCGAAGAGCACATTGGCAGCCACACAGCGGGCGAGCCCTCCACAACCCGTCCGGGTTTGGTTTCAGTGTCATGGTCCATGCAGATACGGTACAGTACACGGCTGCGCTGCCAACTCGACGAGTCGCGGGAGAGCCCCTAGAGCCCCACACCTAACGAGTACTAACTGACAGTACGGCACTACCTACCGCTCCGACGAGTAAAGCGAGGGCAGAGGTGAGACAGCCCCCGGAGAGGGCGACATCAGGGACAGAGTGCGGACAGTGCGCATGCACCAGTCGAGCACCAGTTGACACTCTCCCGCTGTCCACCCGCCCACTGCGCCTCCACTCCACTGAGACCTGTCCGCCCGCCTAGACAAACGAGCAACGCAATGCAGGCTCCAGCCGCGGCGCACGGAGCTCAGGGCTACAGGGTCCAACATGCTTTCAAATCGTGATCGAGTCAGGATCCGATCAGGATCCAGTCGAGGCCGTACCACCGACTGCGCAGCTGTCCTGCTCCCCGCCTTGGTGAGACGTCACCACAACGACGCCCAACCATGCGGTGTGGACCTGGCCCGCAGGCGAGTCGTTATCCAGCGTCAAGTCGTGTCACCGGCAGTCCGCTCCGCTCAGCAGCCCCGAAGCGTTCGGCAAGGGGCGCAACTCGCTGCTCTCCTCTCGACCTCTCGTCGTTTTGGTTCACGCCAACGCACCGCTAACCCCCCTCTCGCTCCCTCTCGCACCCGAGTTGTTTTCCTCCCCCCTTCCCCCTCCCGGGGCTCCGTGGCTCTCTGAGCAGCCCTTTGAGCGGGCCACCCGACCGGACCCACAGCCCCGGGAGCCCGCCCCTCCCCTAGGGGTTGGGCGGTGGGGAGGGCGTCACCCTCACAAACGCAAGCGCCTATCCGCAATGACTGGATCCAGCGGGGTTCCCAGGAGGGAGAACACAGTACGCCGTACAGGGTTCGGAGAAGCGGAGTCGTACACATGCTCGGTCGCTCGTACACGGCCGCCATCATCGCGGCCGCTGCTGTCGCAGTCCTCACTCCGTCGGCTGCCTCTCCGCTTCCCGAGCCCGCCCTCGCCCCTCAGCAGGCGGGGATGGGGGTGGGGCTGGAGCCACGATCGCGCGCTTCCTCTCTGCGCGCCCGGCCGCCGCCCGGCATCCCCCACTCGGCCAGCCACCCAGCCACCGCTGATTGAAAGTGGCGGGAAGGGCACCCTCCCAACCCTCCCATCGGACGCCTCGACCGCGCGTCGACCGTTCCGAACGCCCCGCAGGCTGGACCCGGGGTTGGGGCTGGATGGGCCGAGGGACCGCACCGCGCGGGCTCCGGAACCGGTGCGGGAGATCGGTCGATACCCCACCAGGCAGGCGAGGGACACACGACTGTGTGCATTGGTGTTTGGTTTGGGTCGGGGCGGGTCTCTTATCTAAACGCACGACCGATGTACGCGCGTTCCCACGGAGGTCGAGGCGGCCCAGCCGCCACCCGGCCCCAAGAGCCGCCCAACTCGCCGGCAGCTCTCGCGGATGTGCATCGGAACATCCATCAGCGCGGCACAGGATGACGAGCCGCGCGGGGGTTGGGTTCCAGCAAGCTGTCACCCCCCTCTGCTCCATCACTGCGCACCAGCGCGCCACCAGGCTGTCCCTGTCCCCCCTCTGTGACCCTAGAGCTGTGCTCAACGGCCCCTGGGATGCATGCGCCCCCGGGTGTCGTGGTCACGGGTCCACCAGTCACAGCGTCAGCGTCAGCGCCACTGCGAGTCAGCGGCACCGGGTCACGTCCCCCTCCCGACTCGCGGCCCATCAGCGCCTTCGATGCATGCACCCGCGCGTCATTGTTTCAGCAGCGGCACAGGGTCACGTCAGCACCGCCGTCCCGGACGCGGCCGCCCCCGCCCCGCGGCCGCCGCCACGGCCCCCGCCCCCGCCCCCGTCCAGGTGTCCAGCAGCGGCAGGCAGAACACCGTCATGACGTAGACCACCGCGCCGCTGAAGATGTACGAGTCGAATCGGTCCAGGAGGCCGCCGTGGCCCGGGATCAGGTCGCCCGAGTCCTGGCGGGGAGGGGTGGGGCGGAGGTTGGCGGGTTGGCGGAGGTTGGCGGGGGAGGGAGGGGGGTGAGAGAGGCATGTGGAGTGAGGAGTGCTGAGGAGACCGTGCTGTTGCCCGGGTCCAGCCCCGCGTGTACGACAGCTGCTGCCGTACAAGCCAACGAATTGTACGGCGCCGCGGCGGCCAGCGTCGGGCGGATCTGCGGGGCCGTGACGCGGCTGACGCAGCTCCGTTCCCTGAGCCTGGACCTTCGGCTGCCGTCGGCGGAGTGCGACTTGTACAGCAGTCAGGAGGAACTGGCGGCGGCGGCGGCGGCGACGACGCTGGCGCGCGGGCTGAGCGACCTGACTCGACTGACGCGGCTGGAGATCGGCGAGGGCGGCTCGGTGCCGCACCCGTGTTGGAGGTTGGAGCTACTTCACAGCGTCGCGGCGCTTCCTCGGCTCTCCGAGTTGTGGTGGCGGCGGCTCGACTGCGACCCCGAGGCCGCGTTCACCCTGGCGGCGTCGACGTCGCTGACGCTGCTGAGCGTGGAGAAGTTCCGTACGGTGGCGCCGCTGGCGGCGGTGGCGCTGGCGGCCGCCGCCGTCGCGACGACGTCGGCGACGGAGGAGCACACGAGGGGCCCCGTCGGGAATGCGGCCGCTGACGGAGAGCCCGGCGGGGCACTGCCGTCACGCGCAGCGGCGGCGGCGGCGGCCGCCGCTGCCGCCGCCGCCGCAGCGGCGGCAGCGCAAGGTCGGACAGGCCGGCAACCCGTTCGCTCCTCTGCTGCAGCAGGACGTGGCCGGCTGCAGCAGCAACAACAACAACAACAACAACAACAACAACAGCTGCGGCTCCTGATACTGCCGTTGCCGCCACGGCTACAGCTGCTCCGCGCGCGCTACAGCGGCCTCGGCGGCATGTCGCTGGCGGCGCTGGCGGCACTGCAGCTGCCGCCGGGGCTGGTTTCCCTGGAGTTGAAGAACCCCAAACTGGAGATCGGCGACGGCGACGTCGACCAGCCCGCCGCCGCGCGGCTACTGCCGGAGGCGGCCCTAGCTCTAGGGATGGGGCTCTGCAAGCTGGCGCGCACTGCCCAGGGCTGCAGCTGCTGCGGGTCATCAACGAGACGCGGCAGCGTAATGCCCTGGCGGGACCCGTGGGCTGGGCGGAGGCCAACGGCGGCGCCGGCGACGGCGAGGCGGGCGGCGGCGGCGGCCACGCGCCGTGGCTGGCGAGCCTGGGTCGGTTGCAGTCGCTGCGGCGATTGACGCTGAGCGGGCTCCGGCTGGGAAGGGTGGACGCGGAGGCGCTCGCGCGGCATGCGACGGGACTGGAGGTACGGCATGTACGGCATGCGGGGATGCAGGTGGTCTGGAAAATTTCAGTCCGTCGGAAGGATTTGAGTGAGAGGTTCCGTTTGGCGGCGCTGTCAGGTCGGCTGAGTGTCTGGCCGGTTTTGCACATACGGAGTGTCTGGCCGGTTTTGCACATACGGAGTGTCTGGCCGGTTTTGCACATACGGAGTGGGGAACTCGAAATCCTGGATCCAGAATCCAAGATCCAAAACCCAACGCACACGTCGGTTCTTGGGAGAGCCACCCACCCGCGAAGAGGTACATCAATTGTTTGGCCCGCGAAGCATCCGTTTCCCCGTCTGATGGTTCTTTCGAGTTCTCGTCCATGTCGCGAGGCTGCCCGGTCATCGCCCAACCGTCCCTAACCTCGGGAGCGGCTTTGCCCTCGGCTCTCACCCCCTCGTCTTGCCACGTTGCCAACCGGGCCCGCCCTGCGCCCTCCCAGGAGCTGTACCTGGTGCCGCTGGGCAGCGTCTCCTCCGCCGCGGTCCCCGTACTGCGCGGGATGGGACTACGGCGCCTGACCCTGCCGTACGAACGGCACGCCTGACCGCGATCCGCGGGTCGCTGCTCGCTTGGAGTCCTTGATAGGGGTTGATGAGACGAGGCACCTACGAGCTATCTGGGCCCGTTAGAGCACCCGGTCGGGATACGTGTCCACCTTGTAACGGTTACATTACCCAAACGCGTTTTTATACGTTATGTATGCTGGAGTTGTCTTATCGCACCGTATGTCTGTTGCGGATTTTTGGGAGAGGGAGGCAGTGTCGTTAAGGAGCGAACAGGAAGGCGTGGCTAAGGGTGGGTATGTACGGTGCGTCGCACGACGGACAGTCGCGCACAGCTATCCAACCTCATTCCTTTCGGCTATGCTTCAGTCTTCCGGCTATGATTCAGTATTCAGGTTGCCACACAGCCACAAGTTGACAGGATGCACCAGCGCTGAAATAAAACATGTAAACAGCCGCTGAGAGCGTCGCAGTACCCACACAAGCCCCCTCTAATAACGCGTTGTCTTGGCCACCAATACAATGAAAACATCAATCTTGTTTCATAATGCAATTGTTGCCACTTGTGCATCCACTTTCCTAAGGCCCCCTGCCAAGTACCCAGGGGCAGCGCCGTTTCAAGCAGTAAGCTCCCAAATAATTAACATGTTTGCTGCTGGTTCCAGATCGTCTTGAGGCGTGGCGTTCCCACGCTTTCAGCGTTACTGTTACTGTTTGCGTGTAAGGTGAGACCGTCCAGCTTAAATACAAAACCAGCTTTGAAATTTTACTTGAATGAGCAAAGCTGTAGGTCTTGCACTGAAGTTCGTCATCCCCCTCCAGGTGCGCACGTGTAATCGTACTGCTCGTCCCAGCCTTGATGAAAAATAGGGACGTCGACGCACTCGACAAGTCACAGACTATTCTTACTTTGTATTGTCAAAGACCTCAGGAATAATCAGAAGCAAATATCACGCGTATGCGAGGAGAACTAGGATAATGCAATTCATTATCAGGCTCTCTCCTCCATCCGCGCCGCGCATGTCAATCCCAAGTTTGGGGTCTGATAACTCTCAGTTAGTGCTGGTCTCGACTCTTTGAAGCGACAACGCAGATACTCTTCAGGTTGAACGTTCCAAAGAGGCAGCCAACGCTCATGGCCACGGATTGGGACCTCCGCGGCTTCATCAACGGCCTAGACGATCTAGAGGATGCTGAAAAAGAGCACTGTTTCTCGATTCTACACGGGCAAGGTTTCGGCGCAGGTTCCGGTCACGAATGAGTGCCCTGTCTGCCGCACCTAGGGCGGCCCTAGTAATTTCCGTTCTGCTTGGAAACTGCACTGATAGACGTGAGATTGACATTGGGCTTTATGAAATAAAGAAATATGTTGTTACTATAAGTTAGGTCGTTGAGTTCCGCTGAAAATACAAACATCGCTGTCATAGTGAAGAATGACAAGGGACCTCCATACATAAAATGCAATTATGGGGATAAGATTAAAAATATATATCCTATTACCCAATTCAGTTCTTCTCGCGAATGAAAGAGTCTGCGCCAACTTCAACAACGCCCCCGTGCAACGCCCTGCTACGCCCACAGGCGCTACCTGATGCTCGGGAAACTGGACCCCCGGCCATACTCATAAACACTAACGAGCAAGGTTCACATAACGGCGCCAGAAGTTACTTCGGAACCTTGTTGAGTTCGCTGTACCCCTTCAACCCGTCCTACTCGGCCAATACACATGAATCATCCGTATCGGAGGTGTCATTCGCAACGGATCAAACCCCCATGCGCACATCGTGTCGTCCATTGTAGAAGGTGATGCGCACTCTCGGGCCAACCGGCATAACGATAGATAGGGTAGATCTTAGTGTCAATGTTCCGACGAGAAACAAGCAACTTAATAGCGCTCAACGAATTGAAGTACAGAACGCGTAATGGCCCCCAAACACAACAAAATGGTATTGAATGCCGTCCCGCCCCATCTATTACAGCCCCTGCTGAGATAACGCTGTCTCAAGAACGCGGCCACATGATGACGCGCCCTTCCTACCTTCAGCACTGCCCTTGCTACCTTCAGCACTGCCCGACACTCGCGCACCGAACAGATTCGCCACAACATCCCCAGCACCGAGAACCGCTGGGCGGTTTGCCCCTGGCCGGTCCGCGTCCGCCAGATGAACTGTGTCGGGTATTTCCGTCCCCACAACCATGCTGCCTCCATCCCTGTCGCCGCGCCTTGCCCCACGCTGACGACCCCGCCCGTCGCCGCAGCCGCGCCGCCTGCATGTGACAACAGGTGCAAGGCCGATGCCGTAAACGCAAGCACCATGATTTCAGGAAAGGCAAAAGCACGCACCTGCTAGGGCGACAAGTATGTCAGCGGCATCCTTGGCTGTTCCTGGAACACGCAAGAAAGATTTCATATCTTACACAACCTGGCTATAACTACACTATCTGACCAGCTCCGGTTCTTCCTTTTACCTACGAGGCCGGCGTCAGCTGGCATGGTTTTGGGGCGCTTGGCCTGGGCTGTTGAATCGGCATCATCACTGTCGACACCATCGAGATCGGTGCCACCATGTCCAGATGGCGCTGGCCCCCCACGGGAACCTGGTTTGTGGATCACCGGCTTGTCCCAGATGAAGAATTTCTGGGTTACCAGCACGTCCTCAGGAATACGCTGTAACACGTCCTCCCCCGAAACCAGTTCAGTGTGATCATCTTGGGTCTTCCGCTGGGCATCATGCTGGTCCCTTTGTGTTTTGTGGATGATGGTGCGCAGCGTCAGGTTCTTTTTCTCCATGCTGGTTTCCAAGCACTCCCCGCAGAATGCCAGGCGGCGAAATGCCTCTGATAAACGTGCGGGGATGCAAATGAATGGAATTGGGTTAGTACAGTGTTGATGCAAAAAGGGCACGTCAATGCTGCCACACAATATCTGCTTACGTCTTTGGTCTGGATCGTTGAGGATGGTGCTGAGCGGAACCGCAAGGGAGGCCTCGTCTGGTGGCGCACCCAACGGCTGGTATGCAGGATACTCCTTCTGGTACACCTCCTGGACCGTCTTCCCGTGGGACATAACCTCATGCAGAGCTGCATGCGACTGGTTAATGAAACCGAGGTTCGCCCAGACTGACGACCTGGGGTGAAACCGGCAACCCGGCACGTCACAGTGCAGCACGCCACCGATGTCGATGTCATAGTTCTCTACATTCACATTAAATAATCCAAGTGAACAATAAAGACTTCTGGTTATTCCTGGGTCACTACAACTCCAATCACTTACTCTCGCGTGTGGCGGTTGGCCGCACCGGATTTCGTGGAGATGGTTGGCACGGCGGGCGTAAAATTGCCTCTGCGGCCCTTGTTCGGGGCTGAACCGGGGACACTTGGCGGCTTGCCTCTGCCTCTGCCGCGCTCTGGCCCGCTCTGCCTTTTCTCTTTACCCATTGGTTTGCATAAAGATGGATAAGCAGTAATATCAAAAGATTACGATGGATAAAGTACTGAACAGATTTGCCGGAAGCGCCGAACCCTGCGGAACTGAGCGGGACAGAGTTAACGTAGCGAAATGAAGCCCGGATGCGGAAGTATACTGTCTGATTGTAAGGTCACATATATAATGTGGTGCTGATGCCCTTCGATTTTTAACATGTGAGCGAGGTGGTTATTCTTGTAAAAATTTCACGGCATTACTTCCGGACACCGGACAATGCACTTGCAGGATGGTGTGACCCATGATATGCACTGACTTCTACCGCATGAATCCAAATAACTAAAGAGAAATATGCTTTCCTGCAGGGAATTCTCATACATTTAAGAGATCGTTACCTCCAAAACTTTACTTCCAAAAGGTTGCAGGTATGACTTATGACTTCAGCGCACGGCTCCCTGTATACACCGACTTCCATCGCAAGAAGTATGACATATACAGAGAGATATATACTCCTATCAAAGATTTTCCATTATTAAGGAGTTCGTTCCTTGCATTAAAACGGTTTCAGGTACGACCAAGATGTGACTTTTGCGCGCAACTCCATGTATGCATTGGCTTCTACTGCATGAAATCTGACGTGTAGAGATAAAAGTATGTTAATACGTTGAATTATGTTATATGTCGTCGCTCGTCTTTTGCATGACTTTTCGTCATACGGTTCCATACCTTTTTACTTCGCCGCCGATCTAGTAACTATGTGTCACCTTGAGAATCCTCCAAACTAAAATTAACTTCAATGAACATGTTCGTAACATTATTGGCGAGAAAGGCAGACAAAATCTGGAAAATTGTTGTTCTGCGGCGGGGGCAAGTTGCCAAGACTGTAAAGGACATGAACTTTCCGTAACCCATTATTCTTTTAAGATAGAAAACGCTATAATGCTGATGCTGTGTTTCATACAAAAGAATCGGTGTTGTACGTCGGGAAGCAGGTGGGAAGTGAAATCCATTTACTTCTCTCGCTGAACGCTTAAGTATGCCATACGAATGCACTGATTGCAGCTTCAAGTGCTTCATATCATCAAATCCTTGTAGTGCTTAAAGCCCAGGGCAGTCCCAGAACTAACCACCCAGTAACACCGAAAATGTGTGACGAAACACATATGTGTATGTGTGTGCGTACTTGTTTAACGATAGATATACGAATCCCCGCCCTATGCTCCCACGCTTCCTCGGGCCCCCACAATGCGTTAGTCGGCATACTATTTCCGACATTTCCTTATCGCCACATTATTTTATAGGTACCGCGGTGGTTGCAGTTTATGGTATGACAGCTGCTGTGTGCAGCCGGCTGGGTTTCAAGCGAAGACAGGTTCTCCAGGGGGCCAAACGCCATGAAGATCTTGTGGGCGGCTCAACAACTGAAGCTCACCAACCATACCGACTGGTCCGGAGAAGGGACTGCATTGACCCAGAGACAGTCGAATCCGTCCGTGCATTTTGGGTGGCGAACAGTAAACACGGATCCCAAAAACGGTCCCCAGTACCCAAAAACAGCATTCCGTGCGCGCTGAGAGTGGGGGCGTGACTCTCCTCCGCGAGCGCAGCTGCTACTGCCCTTTTTGCCGGCTGACTGCTGCAGGCCTGGAGCCTGCAGAGCCTTCTTGTGCCAACACGCAGCATGTCAACGAGTGGTCTTCCTTTAGGCTTCTAAAGGAGGCGGAGCCTAATACTGGTCGCCTTGAGACAGTAACCGCATCTCTGAAAGCGGGAACCTTCATTGCAGTGAAGAATGATAGTGCAGATCAATACCCGGAGTACAAGTACTACCTGATGCTGCTGCGCTCCGCAAGTGAGCTGTCAGCTAACTTTAAGGACGCGGACGGCTGCACACACTGTGCTGGTGAGTACGTCCTGAAGGGCAGGTGGCTTAACCAGGATTGCTCTGACACCGACTTCATCCTAGACAACCGACCCAAGCTGTCTGGGGCTCTACTGGACAACGTGATATGCACAAACATCGCGGTGCTGGAGAGGAGCTCCCGCAAGGGGGACACTAAGCGGTACTACATCACCGCAGAGACGCATCAGCATATCATCAGGGAGTTGGAGCATCTGCGCATTGCAAACCCAGGCGCCTGGATGTAGCTAGCAGGTCAAGTGATCATTGCTGAAATATATGCAATGCGCGCGCTCAATTATTCAAATTAATCTCGTCCTGTCGTTACAGATATTAAACATGTCCCAGCTGTTCTATGAGTCCGCAGCCACGGCTGACAGATAGGGTTATCCGTACTTTTGTGGATGAACTGGGAGTATTTGCCGTACATGACTTGTCACCCGCTGTGAGTGCGGTTGTATTATATTGCCTGCTGATAGTGGATCTGCATAAGGTATGCGAACATATGAACTTCGCCATAAGTGGATTGCACCCGCAACCGGGCTCGGATGAACTGCTGGCTTGGAGATTCGCATGGGATGAACTTCGATGCATAACTTAACAGGTCATAATAACGCCGTTATGTGAACCTTGCTCGTTAGTGTTTATGAGTATGGCCGGGGGTCCAGTTTCCCGAGCATCAGGTAGCGCCTGTGGGCGTAGCAGGGCGTTGCACGGGGGCGTTGTTGAAGTTGGCGCAGACTCTTTCATTCGCGAGAAGAACTGAATTGGGTAATAGGATATATATTTTTAATCTTATCCCCATAATTGCATTTTATGTATGGAGGTCCCTTGTCATTCTTCACTATGACAGCGATGTTTGTATTTTCAGCGGAACTCAACGACCTAACTTATAGTAACAACATATTTCTTTATTTCATAAAGCCCAATGTCAATCTCACGTCTATCAGTGCAGTTTCCAAGCAGAACGGAAATTACTAGGGCCGCCCTAGGTGCGGCAGACAGGGCACTCATTCGTGACCGGAACCCGCAGCTAAGAAGCGCCGAGCTTTCCTCGCTCTCGACATCAATGACCTGAAGACCGCAGGCATCAGTGATCTGTGCACGCGCAAGGTCCTGCGACTGGCAATTGAGGGTGAGCCATCGCGATCGCGGGAATCCTATCTGTGGACATAGCGGAGTGTGTCCAATCGACCGACCGTCCGATGAACATCCTAAAGGCGTATTGGGTTTGTTGATGCGCGCTACGGTATGCGTCGCTGGGCGGTTGGGAGGGCTCGCGTGCTGTGACGTACAGCGGCATGCACGCTGGGAGCCTGGGACCATGGTCTAAATTGGCAGCATCACGCTTGGGTTGTCCCCACAATAACAACGCAATCATAACGCTTTAAGCGCGCTTCGCGTTTCTGCGCGTCGCGTTTGCACATAAGCTTTAACGAGCATGAGCGGGCTTGTGCCTCCCGACTGCTCCCACGTTGTGGAGTCCTTCCGTATATATATATACTTATGGATGCAGCGTGTACATAATGCCTGCCGCCGGTCGTGTCGCCTCTGCTGGCGGGCATACAGAGGCTCTTAATGCCGCCACCGCACCCGCGGCGCGTTAGCATTCCGGTACGGTATCGTGCGCTTTTGAACTAAGACATTAGAAGCGGACCAAGCGGCAGGCGTCACTGTTCGGCAGCTATTAGCGCGAAAGGCTGCCATTAATGGCGCGCTACACGCTTGTGCATGCCTCTGGCTAACGAACGAAGGAGGTTGGGCATTCGAGATGGAGTTGCGATTGTTTCGCCTGACCTAATTTCAGCTCTTTTCCTCCTCGCACACCATCCCGGACGCTCGCTTGTTGTGCAGCTGCGGCGGCCGGCCTGGGCGTGGGGAGCGCGACAGGAGCTGGTGAGTCGGTTATGCTAGCCCAGACTTGACCCGCTAAGACTCCGGCTCTAGTGTCCCCCGGTATGCAGTCCCGCGGCAGTTTGAGCTACCGCGAAGTGCGCAGCACAGCATAGGCACATGGGTAGTTGACACGCTCGGGGCGTCAAAACAACGCCACGCAGTGGGAGGCGGGGCTACCATCCAGGCTACACGAAATCCTCCTTTCCACGAAAACACCCTCAAAACGGCTTAAAGCCTTGCGTAGTCTGAATTTTAACCTTAAATGCTTGCCTTACATGGTCTCACACATGGTCTCACGGGAGCGGACTAGCTGGCATGGAGGGCGCAAATGGTCCCACATGAGCGGATTAGCAGGCATGGCGATTGCGACGGGAGCCTGTGAGGTTTGAGCCTTTCCGCGTGAAGTGTTGTTGAGGCTCACTTCCACATGAAACGCGCAGCGGAGTGCATGTCGTAATGTGCTTGTGCCTCCCGACTGCTCCCACGTGCAGTCTTTCCGCGTGGTATGGCTCACTTATGGATGTAGCGGGTGCATAGCACCTGAGGTCTGCTCCGCCGGTCGTGTCGAGGAATGACTGTGCACAGGATACGACTTTCCTCCCCTCTTTTGTCCACCCCGCGTCCTGGAATCGCGCTCCCTTCACCGCTCAGGCCTGGTCAGCCGGCCGACATTGCACCAACGGGGCTCTGCCGCAATGTCATGGCTCCGCAATGCGCGCGAGCTGCTGGTGGCTGGGGAAATCCTGAGCTTTGAGGCGGCCCTCCTACTTAACGCCAATTACAGCAGCGTCTACATCCGCGCCTGCTACGAGGCGCTTTTCGAGAAGCTGACAACATCGAAGCACAAGTGCTGTATCAGTTGAGTACCACATGGTGGTGTGCAAAGGCCAGGCGCACGCATGTGCATGGGAGGCGTGGCAAAAGCGTACACGCGCGAGGGTGCAGGGCATACCGGTGCTGCCATACGGGTGTTTTGCTGTTGATTCCGAGTTTATCGTGCGATTCGGAATATGGATGCGTAGCGCAATTTCACTGTTGCATGCTTGTTGGAAGTGCGGGGTGTCCAGTGAGGCTTTGCATTGAGAGAGCGACACACTGCATAGTTCCTGGTGACTCGACACGCGTGTGGTGGTCTAACTCTATTTTCCACACGCAGTCACTGGCACGCCGGGCACGGGCAAGTCGTTCTTTCTGTACTACCTGTTGGGCATGCTGGTGTCGCTGCCGGAGCCGCCGCCGTACATCCTGCTGGAGCACGTGACGCTGAAAGATAAAATGGTGAGCTGTTTTCCTTTCTCTGCTGCGTGGATCCACCCTGCGACGACCTTGCCTTCACCCTGCCGTCACACAACCAGCCAACACCAGCTTGCATTAATGTGTTTGTGTCCCGGTTGATGAACCGCTGCGCATGTGTACACAGCTCTGCTACGACCACGCATCAGGACAGGTGCTGTCGGGCACAACGGGGGATTTCGAGGCCGCGCGGGACCACCCCAAAGCCTGGTACATCTCCGACGGCGTTCCGCCGGACTTGTCCTCCCTGGCGCGCATCATCCTCATCTCTTCGCCTCGTCGTGAGATTTACAAGGTAGGTGTCTGGTCCGTACGAAGTGAGCTAGGTGGAACTATACCACTGTGTCGCACGTTGCCTGCAGGAAATGGAGAAGTCTGGCGCTCTTTTCCTGTACATGCCGCTGTGGTCGAAGGCGGAGCTGCTGGACTGTCGCACGTGGGTATTTGATATTGGTGCATGCATTGGTTGTTGCTTGCGTGGATTTGATGACGTAGTTGGCCGCGCCCCAGTGCAAGGCTTGAGGTTCCTCTTTGATCATGCCTTGCGCTACTACTTGGCGGTGCCTGTCTCCATGCACAGCAAGGTATACGACAAAAAGGTGCCGGAGGACCTGGCCACTTGCCTGTACGAGCACTTCGGCGGTGTGGCGCGCTACGTGCTAGGCGTGCCGTCGCAGTACGAGGCCTCAGAAGTAAAGCTGAACGCCCTGCTGGAGCCCCTGAAGAAAGCGCTGGATGAAAGCAACCCAGATCAGGTGGGCGAGCCATGCACGCCAAGCTCGTTCGTTAATTTGCAAGGTCAAGAGCACGCACTCGTGTTTGTTGTTTATTGCTCTCATGCGTAATAACCCTCGCCAGTATACGTTGTTGTGTGTAGGTTTGCGCGGGCCTTGGCGGTCTCGAGATGGGGCCCAACGCCAGCCACCGGGTACTGCACATTGTGGCCAACAGTGACTTCACGCTGTCACACCTGAACTTCGCGAGCCGATGGGTCGCCTATGGGTTTGTGAAGAGGGTGATGAAAAAAGACGCCAGAGATCTGGCGGGCTTGGTTGCCGGCACGAAAGGGGCCATCCGCGGCCACCTGTACGAGCAGGTCATGCACCGCCTCCTATGGCAAGTAAGTAGGGAGGCCTCATTGATTGAGTGCGGCGATTTGGCGGAGGTAGGATGCCATATCTAAAAGCTCTGAGATGCGCCTGCACCGTGCATGGCCTGACAGGGTGGTACCTTCTCAATCGTGCCCATCAGCAACGATAAGCTCAGCCGCGCCGGGGCGGGCGGGGAGCTGCAGCTGCCCAGCTGCGAATCGTCGAGGTTCAAGGTGAACGAGGGCTGGGCAGAAGCGGAGCTGTCCGCAGGCCTGTTGTATTGGGGCATCAACGCGTCGTATGGGGCGAACATCGCAGGATAACACCACCACGACATCCAGGTGGCGTCAAACTCACGTTCTTGCCCCGCTGTCTGCCTCAGGACGTGAAGGAGATGTGGGCTGACGGAAAGTTCCGGGAGAACGTTTACTTCATGCCGGTCAAGGACAACTTCGAAACGGTGGATTCGGTGCTGCTCGTGGACAAGACGCTGCACATGTTCCAGATGACAGTCGGAAGCAGCAAGCCTGTTAGCGCGACTGCCCTGACAAGCTTGTTCAAAAAGCTGAGCGTTCAGAACCTTCAGAACGTGGACCTGTGCCTGTATTACGTGGTGCCTCCGGAGAAACTAGATGCCTTCAAGCTGCACGCAGACGCGTCCTGGCCGCCGGGCAATAAGCAGGTCCTGGCCGCGCGCACCCGCCTGTTCCTGCTCAAGGGAGACACTGAGGCGGCGCGGCTGCCGCACCAGCAGGCCGGAGTTAACCGTTAGAAGCCGGCAGCAACCGTGGTTGCGATACGACCTACAGCCGTGATGGTGGCGCCAGTGGTCAAGCGCACCGCTGCGCCAAGCAGCGGCTGCGTCCACCGAGCTGGTGGCCGCCTGCAGGCATTCTGGCGATGACGTGGACGACTCGGGCTACAGCGCAAGAAACATCTGCTTCCCGTGTCAGCAGTTGGTCGGCTGAAGCAGGTGCGTGCGACAGCAGCACGGGCGCAGCGTAGTAAGGACGGCTGCTGAAAGCGTGCGGAGGTGGCGGCGGCGGCGGAGGCCCGTACTACATCGTCGCTGGCAAAGCGTGGGCCCAACGGTGGATCCAGGGAGTGTGACTCTCTGGACAGCGCAAATGGCCGATTGAAGAACGGCTACTGCGCAAAGGGCTACCAGAAGTTGACTGTTTTGTTCCGGAGTGGTTGGGGCCCTCGAGGATATCGGAAGGAAGGCTATGCCGTGTTTTCGTTGTCGCGGAAGTTATGCATGGCGGGGGCTTTTGCAACCGAGGCTGTGACAAGCCAGGAATGGGACCACTTTCCAGTCTTGCCATAGTTATGCCCGCCTTTTATATGAATGCTTTGGTCCGTAGTGAAGCACGCTGTTTTCAGTTTTTCGTGACACATATAGCACGCCATCAGGTGCGGCTTACTACGATGTTCTATGGTACGGTTTGGAACTTGCTGAGAATTCGCCTTCTTTGACTCGTGGAGCGCAAGGACGCTCCTCGTACTGCTGGCCCTGACGGACACGTGGGATGCAGCCACTCCTCAATGTGAGCCGCTGATACGGAGGACCGATGTCCTAGATGCTTTTGTTGCTCAAGTTGATGATGCATGGGAATTGTTTCGGGTTTCATCCGTTTAGCCTCTGGGCTTTCGGGTACGTTGTGCATGTACGACCAAATGGGTGGGCGCGCCTTCTGGTGCGGCTGATTGTGTTGCCAGTTCACATTCACTGTGATATCGCGCTTGTGCTCGGCCTCTCGAGATGTATGGGGCGTGTGCAGGTGGAGCGCATGCTAGTCTCTGTTGTGTGTGCAGTGTGGAGGTGGTTGAGGATGAGAAACATGCCGTTATCGAGTGCCCAGCTCTGCCAGACCCTTATGCATTTCGGGCGGCATTTGCAGCTCTTGTCGCAGTCAGATCCGCGTCAGCTTGGAGCCTTTCCAAATGCAGTGCTTATGTATCGCAAGAATCTGCTTAGGGTGTAAGTTTACACGCAGCTTCACACACGGTGCGCCGTCCAGCTACACCATCCCACTCGCGCGCCGCGCCAACCACCAGCCTCCGCCGAGCGCCGAAGTACTCGGCTCCAACCTCCCACACGCCTTGCCGCCCAACTACGCCCTCCCATTCACGCGCCCTGCGCCCTACCCGCGCAGTGGGAGGCGCGGTGCGCGAGCAACGTGTGCCGATCTCTGTTCGCGCTCTACAGCAGATGATCAACCTAGGCTGCGGAGCTTCGGCAGCAGCGCGCCGCCGGGCGAAAAACGGGCAGCTGCTGCGAATCAATGAATGCTTGCCAGTTTGCTTGTAACATCAAACGTGGCTTTTGTTAGTTTATTGAGGGGGTGTGTGCAGTGAAAGGTCGGACAGGCCGGCAACCCGTCCGTTCCAATGCTGCAGCAGGACGTGGCCGGCAGCAGCAGCAGCAACAACAACAGCTGCGGCTCCTGATACTGCCGTTGCCGCCACGGCTACAGCTGCTCCGCGCGCGCTACAGCAGCCTCGGCGGCATGTCACTGGCGGCGCTGCAGCTGCCGCCGGGGCTGGTCTCCCTGGAGTTGAAGAACCCCAAACTGGAGATCGGCGACGGCGACGGGCAGTGCGCCGCCCAGGGCTGCAGCTGCTGCGGGTCATCAACGAGACGCGGCAGCGCAATGCCCTGGCGGGCCCCGTGGGCTGGGCGGAGGCCAACGGCGGCGGCGGCGGCGGCGGCGACGGCGAGGCGGGCGGCGGCGGCGACGGCGAGGCGGGCGGCGGCGGCGAGGGCGGCGGCGGCGACGGCGAGGCGGGCGGCGGCGGCGGCCATGCGCCGTGGCTGGTCGCTGCGGCGGTTGACGCTGAGCGGGCTCCGACTGGGGAGGGTGAACGCGGAGGCGCTGCGGTCCCGCCTCCCGCGTGCTGGCGACACAGCTGCGGTGTGGCCGATTGTGAGACGCCGAGCTGTGTGTCTATACATCCGTGTACGGCAGCGTGTCTGGACCATGCCGGGGTCGGTCGTGCAGCCGATTTGTGGTCTCGTGTTTGAGTCAGTGGCGTGCTCAGCAGATATGGACTGAGTGCATATGACGTGCGGCCCTAGGGTGTTGCATATGTCCTAGCGCGGGCTGAATGGTCGCGTGTCGAGTGCTCGAGTCCGTTTCGCGGTATTTGTGGCCAGCCAGCACGATCCAGTACAAACAAAGATGAGGGAGGGATGATCACCGTACACTGGTTGTGAGACATCCCTGAGACGACGTGGCGCTTCCTAAGGAGCACTAGTGTTTTCGCGCCGCTGCAATCAACGAAACGTGCGCCCACCCAAGCACTTCGCCCGGTTCACCGGGTTCGCCCGGTTCGCCGCGGAATCGACGAGATCTCCGGAATCGAAGAGCACATTGGCAGCCACACAGCGGGCGAGCCCTCCACAACCCGTCCGGGTTTGGTTTCAGTGTCATGGTCCATGCAGATACGGTACAGTACACGGCTGCGCTGCCAACTCGACGAGTCGCGGGAGAGCCCCTAGAGCCCCACACCTAACGAGTACTAACTGACAGTACGGCACTACCTACCGCTCCGACGAGTAAAGCGAGGGCAGAGGTGAGACAGCCCCGGAGAGGGCGACATCAGGGACAGAGTGCGGACAGTGCGCATGCACCAGTCGAGCACCAGTTGACACTCTCCCGCTGTCCACCCGCCCACTGCGCCTCCACTCCACTGAGACCTGTCCGCCCGCCTAGACAAACGAGCAACGCAATGCAGGCTCCAGCCGCGGCGCACGGAGCTCAGGGCTACAGGGTCCAACATGCTTTCAAATCGTGATCGAGTCAGGATCCGATCAGGATCCAGTCGAGGCCGTACCACCGACTGCGCAGCTGTCCTGCTCCCCGCCTTGGTGAGACGTCACCACAACGACGCCCAACCATGCGGTGTGGACCTGGCCCGCAGGCGAGTCGTTATCCAGCGTCAAGTCGTGTCACCGGCAGTCCGCTCCGCTCAGCAGCCCCGAAGCGTTCGGCAAGGGGCGCAACTCGCTGCTCTCCTCTCGACCTCTCGTCGTTTTGGTTCACGCCAACGCACCGCTAACCCCCCTCTCGCTCCCTCTCGCACCCGAGTTGTTTTCCTCCCCCCCTTCCCCCTCCCGGGGCTCCGTGGCTCTCTGAGCAGCCCTTTGAGCGGGCCACCCGACCGGACCCACAGCCCCCGGGAGCCCGCCCCTCCCCTAGGGGTTGGGCGGTGGGGAGGGCGTCACCCTCACAAACGCAAGCGCCTATCCGCAATGACTGGATCCAGCGGGGTTCCCAGGAGGGAGAACACAGTACGCCGTACAGGGTTCGGAGAAGCGGAGTCGTACACATGCTCGGTCGCTCGTACACGGCCGCCATCATCGCGGCCGCTGCTGTCGCAGTCCTCACTCCGTCGGCTGCCTCTCCGCTTCCCGAGCCCGCCCTCGCCCCTCAGCAGGCGGGGATGGGGGTGGGGCTGGAGCCACGATCGCGCGCTTCCTCTCTGCGCGCCCGGCCGCCGCCCGGCATCCCCCACTCGGCCAGCCACCCAGCCACCGCTGATTGAAAGTGGCGGGAAGGGCACCCTCCCAACCCTCCCATCGGACGCCTCGACCGCGCGTCGACCGTTCCGAACGCCCCGCAGGCTGGACCCGGGGTTGGGGCTGGATGGGCCGAGGGACCGCACCGCGCGGGCTCCGGAACCGGTGCGGGAGATCGGTCGATACCCCACCAGGCAGGCGAGGGACACACGACTGTGTGCATTGGTGTTTGGTTTGGGTCGGGGCGGGTCTCTTATCTAAACGCACGACCGATGTACGCGCGTTCCCACGGAGGTCGAGGCGGCCCAGCCGCCACCCGGCCCCAAGAGCCGCCCAACTCGCCGGCAGCTCTCGCGGATGTGCATCGGAACATCCATCAGCGCGGCACAGGATGACGAGCCGCGCGGGGTTGGGTTCCAGCAAGCTGTCACCCCCCTCTGCTCCATCACTGCGCACCAGCGCGCCACCAGGCTGTCCCTGTCCCCCCTCTGTGACCCTAGAGCTGTGCTCAACGGCCCCTGGGATGCATGCGCCCCCGGGTGTCGTGGTCACGGGTCCACCAGTCACAGCGTCAGCGTCAGCGCCACTGCGAGTCAGCGGCACCGGGTCACGTCCCCCCTCCCGACTCGCGGCCCATCAGCGCCTTCGATGCATGCACCCGCGCGTCATTGTTTCAGCAGCGGCACAGGGTCACGTCAGCACCGCCGTCCCGGACGCGGCCGCCCCCGCCCCCGCGGCCGCCGCCACGGCCCCCGCCCCCGCCCCCGTCCAGGTGTCCAGCAGCGGCAGGCAGAACACCGTCATGACGTAGACCACCGCGCCGCTGAAGATGTACGAGTCGAATCGGTCCAGGAGGCCGCCGTGGCCCGGGATCAGGTCGCCCGAGTCCTGGCGGGGAGGGGTGGGGCGGAGGTTGGCGGGTTGGCGGAGGTTGGCGGGGGAGGGAGGGGGGTGAGAGAGGCATGTGGAGTGAGGAGTGCTGAGGAGACCGTGCTGTTGCCCGGGTCCAGCCCCGCGTGTACGACAGCTGCTGCCGTACAAGCCAACGAATTGTACGGCGCCGCGGCGGCCAGCGTCGGGCGGATCTGCGGGGCCGTGACGCGGCTGACGCAGCTCCGTTCCCTGAGCCTGGACCTTCGGCTGCCGTCGGCGGAGTGCGACTTGTACAGCAGTCAGGAGGAACTGGCGGCGGCGGCGGCGGCGACGACGCTGGCGCGCGGGCTGAGCGACCTGACTCGACTGACGCGGCTGGAGATCGGCGAGGGCGGCTCGGTGCCGCACCCGTGTTGGAGGTTGGAGCTACTTCACAGCGTCGCGGCGCTTCCTCGGCTCTCCGAGTTGTGGTGGCGGCGGCTCGACTGCGACCCCGAGGCCGCGTTCACCCTGGCGGCGTCGACGTCGCTGACGCTGCTGAGCGTGGAGAAGTTCCGTACGGTGGCGCCGCTGGCGGCGGTGGCGCTGGCGGCCGCCGCCGTCGCGACGACGTCGGCGACGGAGGAGCACACGAGGGGCCCCGTCGGGAATGCGGCCGCTGACGGAGAGCCCGGCGGGGCACTGCCGTCACGCGCAGCGGCGGCGGCGGCGGCCGCCGCTGCCGCCGCCGCCGCAGCGGCGGCAGCGCAAGGTCGGACAGGCCGGCAACCCGTTCGCTCCTCTGCTGCAGCAGGACGTGGCCGGCTGCAGCAGCAACAACAACAACAACAACAACAACAGCTGCGGCTCCTGATACTGCCGTTGCCGCCACGGCTACAGCTGCTCCGCGCGCGCTACAGCGGCCTCGGCGGCATGTCGCTGGCGGCGCTGGCGGCACTGCAGCTGCCGCCGGGGCTGGTTTCCCTGGAGTTGAAGAACCCCAAACTGGAGATCGGCGACGGCGACGTCGACCAGCCCGCCGCCGCGCGGCTACTGCCGGAGGCGGCCCTAGCTCTAGGGATGGGGCTCTGCAAGCTGGCGCGCACTGCCCAGGGCTGCAGCTGCTGCGGGTCATCAACGAGACGCGGCAGCGTAATGCCCTGGCGGGACCCGTGGGCTGGGCGGAGGCCAACGGCGGCGCCGGCGACGGCGAGGCGGGCGGCGGCGGCGGCCACGCGCCGTGGCTGGCGAGCCTGGGTCGGTTGCAGTCGCTGCGGCGATTGACGCTGAGCGGGCTCCGGCTGGGAAGGGTGGACGCGGAGGCGCTCGCGCGGCATGCGACGGGACTGGAGGTACGGCATGTACGGCATGCGGGGATGCAGGTGGTCTGGAAAATTTCAGTCCGTCGGAAGGATTTGAGTGAGAGGTTCCGTTTGGCGGCGCTGTCAGGTCGGCTGAGTGTCTGGCCGGTTTTGCACATACGGAGTGTCTGGCCGGTTTTGCACATACGGAGTGTCTGGCCGGTTTTGCACATACGGAGTGGGGAACTCGAAATCCTGGATCCAGAATCCAAGATCCAAAACCCAACGCACACGTCGGTTCTTGGGAGAGCCACCCACCCGCGAAGAGGTACATCAATTGTTTGGCCCGCGAAGCATCCGTTTCCCCGTCTGATGGTTCTTTCGAGTTCTCGTCCATGTCGCGAGGCTGCCCGGTCATCGCCCAACCGTCCCTAACCTCGGGAGCGGCTTTGCCCTCGGCTCTCACCCCCTCGTCTTGCCACGTTGCCAACCGGGCCCGCCCTGCGCCCTCCCAGGAGCTGTACCTGGTGCCGCTGGGCAGCGTCTCCTCCGCCGCGGTCCCCGTACTGCGCGGGATGGGACTACGGCGCCTGACCCTGCCGTACGAACGGCACGCCTGACCGCGATCCGCGGGTCGCTGCTCGCTTGGAGTCCTTGATAGGGGTTGATGAGACGAGGCACCTACGAGCTATCTGGGCCCGTTAGAGCACCCGGTCGGGATACGTGTCCACCTTGTAACGGTTACATTACCTCAACGCGTTTTTATACGTTATGTATGCTGGAGTTGTCTTATCGCACCGTATGTCTGTTGCGGATTTTTGGGAGAGGGAGGCAGTGTCGTTAAGGAGCGAACAGGAAGGCGTGGCTAAGGGTGGGTATGTACGGTGCGTCGCACGACGGACAGTCGCGCACAGCTATCCAACCTCATTCCTTTCGGCTATGCTTCAGTCTTCCGGCTATGATTCAGTATTCAGGTTGCCACACAGCCACAAGTTGACAGGATGCACCAGCGCTGAAATAAAACATGTAAACAGCCGCTGAGAGCGTCGCAGTACCCACACAAGCCCCCCTCTAATAACGCGTTGTCTTGGCCACCAATACAATGAAAACATCAATCTTGTTTCATAATGCAATTGTTGCCACTTGTGCATCCACTTTCCTAAGGCCCCCTGCCAAGTACCCAGGGGCAGCGCCGTTTCAAGCAGTAAGCTCCCAAATAATTAACATGTTTGCTGCTGGTTCCAGATCGTCTTGAGGCGTGGCGTTCCCACGCTTTCAGCGTTACTGTTACTGTTTGCGTGTAAGGTGAGACCGTCCAGCTTAAATACAAAACCAGCTTTGAAATTTTACTTGAATGAGCAAAGCTGTAGGTCTTGCACTGAAGTTCGTCATCCCCCTCCAGGTGCGCACGTGTAATCGTACTGCTCGTCCCAGCCTTGATGAAAAATAGGGACGTCGACGCACTCGACAAGTCACAGACTATTCTTACTTTGTATTGTCAAAGACCTCAGGAATAATCAGAAGCAAATATCACGCGTATGCGAGGAGAACTAGGATAATGCAATTCATTATCAGGCTCTCTCCTCCATCCGCGCCGCGCATGTCAATCCCAAGTTTGGGGTCTGATAACTCTCAGTTAGTGCTGGTCTCGACTCTTTGAAGCGACAACGCAGATACTCTTCAGGTTGAACGTTCCAAAGAGGCAGCCAACGCTCATGGCCACGGATTGGGACCTCCGCGGCTTCATCAACGGCCTAGACGATCTAGAGGATGCTGAAAAAG